>VDFB02270651.1:300817666-301313473 GCA_007258455.2 Sequoia sempervirens | reverse complement strand
ATGTGACCAAGTCCCACCTTTTTGGAGCCCACCTTTATCCTTTTAGATTCCTCCTAAGAATGTGAATTTTTAATTCACATTTATGTTTTCAACCACCTTCCTTTTCCATGTAGATTTTTGAGGAATTCCAAAATTCCTCAAATGTCCCTTTCACTCCCACTTGGGGACAAGAAATCCCTTTTTGTGGAAATCTTCTCACTCCCCAAGGTGCTTGTCCTTCCTCCACCTCATGTACCTTTTTGACACCTCATTCACACCTCATCTTCTCTTGGCCACTTCGCCATCCACATGTCAAGATGTGAGGGCTTGTGGGTTTTCAACCCACCATAGCCCTTCATCTTGGCCTTGTTGGATGCATCTTGACCATTGAATTCTCTAGAGAATTAAAGTTCTCCTATAAATACCCCCTCCTCAAGGGCATTTTCAACACTTTGTATTTTCATAACTACGTGCTGCCAATTTGCATCATTTTCCATCATTTAGCCATCTCATTTAATCATTTTGCACATCTAACATTGCATTTAGTCACTCAAGCAATCATCTAAAGAGCATACAAATCATTCCAAACAAGGGCCAATCAAGGAGACATCAATAGCAAGGAAGGTGAAATCGTTTGTGTCTTGTTTTGTCCATTTTCCTTATTGTTTTATCTCTCTTTTGGCTAATCTTGAGGTGTCTTTGGTATTTTATCATTTGCAAATTTTAAGTTATTTTGCACATTTAGAGTAGGATAAATTCCAAAGTATACAGTTTCATTGAGGTCAAAATGGAGAAGGTTTTTGAGGTTTTTGAGGATATATAAGAAAGGTTAGTTGTTGAAGATGTGTGTGGATCTACATGGCAGATGTGTGAATGTTGTGAGATGTGAACGTGATCATGTGTGATGATATGAGTGTGAGCTTAAATGCTTATGAGGTCGGATGCAGTGAGCAGAAGGTGTCTACATTTTTAGTGTGCTTAAAGTTGCTAGAGGTAGTGAGCCAAAGGTTGTGGATGGTGCAGAGTTACAATGGTGGATTTTTCTTGTTTCTTTAAGATAGTGAATACTTTGTAATAGTCTTCTTCTATTCTTATTTCTTCCAAATAGTGATTCCTTTGGGTAGTGATCCTTTATTCTCTTTTTGGCAGTGAACCTATTGTATTCAATGTTGCTATTCATATATATGTGAGTTAATACTCACCATGGTTTTTCTCTTATTAGGGTTTTCCACATAATTTTGGTGTTCTCTTATGTATGGTGTTGAATGTGTTTATGTTTCATATGTTTATATTATGTCGATGATTAATAAGGGTTTGATGGTTAATGAGGGTTTAAGGTTTTAATGTACAACTAATTCACCCACCCTCTTAGTTGTCCTATTTTTCTAATAATTTATATCAAAGTTGTGGTTCCTTGGAAGAAGCTTAACTAGTTGAGGTAGACCTAGATGATGCATAGGAAGGGTGTGAAATCTCCTAAGTTCGATGAAACAATTTATGCTTATTGGAAAGCCAAGATGGAATCCTTTCTTTTCTCTCTATGGTTTGGAGTCTGGAAGTTAGTTGAAACTAGATATTCTATGCCTACTAATGGTCTGAAATGTGATGATGAGGTCAAGGATTATGTGAATAATGGTAAAGCAAGAAATCCTATCTTGAGTGGTCTTTATGATTCTGAACTTGGGAAAGTGATAAATCTCAAAACTGCTAAAGAGGTATGGGTGAAGATGCAAATCATTTATGAAGGAGATGATTAGGTCAAGCAAGCAAAGATGTGGAATTTAAAAGCCAAATTTGAAAACCTATGGATGTTAGAAGATGGAGAAATTACATCCTACATGCTCAGTGTGGATGAAGTTGTCAATACCATCAATTGTCTTGGTGGTAAGCTAGAAGAAAGTGGAGTTATTAAAAAGGTATTGAGAACTCTTCCTAGATCTTATAGTTCTAAAGTTTCTACTATTGAGGAAGCTCAAATTTAGATCAATATTCTAGAGATCAAATGTTTGGTGCTTTAATTTCTTATGAATTGAGAAAGTTTGGTCAAGATGTTACAAAGAAAGAAATTGATTTTAAAGTCAGCAAGGAAGAGAAGGACAATGAATCAAATCCTGATGATCTTTGTGGACATGAAAAAAGTAACCCTTCTAATTTTTCTCTTGTTTATCCCTTTCTGGTGATTTTGACTTAATATTACCTTCATTTAATGTGATTAACATGTCCACATTAGGTCTTGGACCCTAGCAAAATGAATAAAATGCATGTCTTGTAAAGGTGTTGTAAAGTGTTGTGAATCACTTTCACACTTTTCTAGACTTTCATTAAGTATTTAAGTCTAATGGACCTAGGTTAATCTAGAAGACTTGTAAATTAAACTTGACTTTAATCTAGTGTTGTAAGGTGCTTTACACATTCACATCGGATGTTGTGACTTTCTAGGCTATGTGGACCTTATTTTAATGATGTAAATTGTATTTAATCACACTTTCACATTGAAATTTGTGTCCCTAGCCCTAATTATCTTTTATATCATCATTAATAGGCCCCTATAACCCCATATTGTGCATCTTGAGGCTTAATTTGGTCAAATACCCAATTAGAACAACCTAGAAGCCTAATTTCTTTATTTCCTAACATTCTAACTAAAAAAAGAGCCCATGTGGGACCCATTCACCATTAGGGGTGAATCAATCCCATCCAGGTGTGACCCATTCACCCTTGATGGCGAATGAGTCCCATTTGAGCTATTTTCGAGGTTTGAGTGGGAAAAAATAGGTTTTAAGTTTAATTTTTCTTCATGTTGGCCTTGGGGATTAAATTAATGGGTAAATTATGAGGATTTCATATAAATTCAATATTTTAAACCATAATTCAAGGACCTAATCATTCATCCATCATTCATTATCTTTTTCAAGTCAAGCAAGCTAGGGTTAGGTCATTTTAGAGAGCATTCAAGATCATTTTTTAGGCATTCAAGGGCATAATATTCATTCATTGCTGTAGACATTCAAGATCTATCATCATGGAAAGTCTCTAGTTCTATTATTGCATGCTTCATTACATTATTTCTTCATTTTGGTTTAATTACCTAAAAAGGGGTTTGACCAAGGCAAACCCCCATGCCCTAACATCCAACATTTCTCCTTTTCTTGTGTGTTTGTAGATTTAGGTACATTGAAGGTTTGGAAATCATTGAAAGATAAGTTGAAATTTTTTTGAAGACATCCCCTTGTTAATTAAGTTAAAATATCCAAAAAAAGTCACTTAAAGTGTTAGAAATCAAAGTTTCGACAATAGACACATGTTAGGAACTAAAGTGTAGACCGAGGGCTTCTGTTTCCACTTTTGGATTTTTAGAAATTTAGAAGTGGAATCATTCGCCATTAGTGGTGAATGAGTCCCATTTCTAGGCCATTAGTGGTGAATGAGTCCCATTTCCAGCTCTTCATGCATCCTCTTGCTCCTTGAAAAGTTTGAAATCTGCAAACTAGTCTTCAATCTTTCTTAGAGTCAATTGAGTTTCTTTCAACTTGTCCTTTGTTGATTTAAGCTCCATAGTGAGCTCATCAACCATACTCTCCCTTTCTTCAAAAACAATGAAGGCCTTCTTTGTAGATTCAACGGCATGATCTCTATCTTCAATCAAGCCTATGTACTCGGATTTCATGGTCTCCAAGGAATCTTTGATAAGTTGCAAATTAGAAAGAGCAACTTCATCTGTCACTCCTCTACGTCTCTCATCAAGCTGAGCCTTCCAGTAAAGCTCTTCAACCAAGCTATGTGTGCAATCAAATAGGGCACCAAAGGCAAGAAACAAAGTTCTGATTTTGGTTTCCAATTATTGACTTTCAGTTAGTAATGAATGCACAAGTGGGTTATTGACAGACGTGGCACTTCATCCTCAAATCCACTTATGCATTCATTACTAATCAACAGATGTGGCACTTCATCCTCAAGTGGGTTATTGACAGACGTGGCACTTCATCCTCAAACCCACTTATGCATTCATTACTAATCAACAGACGTGGCACTTCATCCTCAAACCCACTACTATATCAATGATTTTCAAACTGGCACATTTCAAGGCATTTTGGTTTCAAGAATGCTAGGATGTGTAGATGTAGTTATTGACTTTCAGTTAGTTATTGACTTTTGATTAGGTACTTCTTCTATCAGTTAGTAATAAATGCATTTGTTTTGAAATAACTAGAAACCAAATTGGGATAGAGATCCAACTTGAAAGTCAACCTTTGTTTCTTGCCTTTGCTGCCATCAAAGTTGCTCCAACCTTCTTTTCTTTCATCCTCAACTAACAGAGAAGCTCAGTGTCATGGGGAGGAACATACTCCACAGTTTCTTCGACCTCAAGCTTGCAATCAGCTTCTTGCATTGGTAGATCAGCCTTGTGTTCTAAAACCACATTAAACCTTTCTTCTTCAAGAGCCATAAGGTCTTCAAGCTCTTCATCCACCTCACTATCTTCTTGATCAAAGGCTATGGAAGCCCTTGACTCAAATGAATAATCATTGAATGCTGATTTAAAAGTTTCAGAAGTAACAACATCCTCCTTGGTGGCTGCAATCAACTTGAAGGGATCACCATGGAGCTCTTCAGAGTAAGCTTCTTCACAAAAAAACAACTTCTCCTTTGGCCTCCTCATAGCTTGCAATGCACACAATATTTTGGTCTTCATCAGGATCAAAGGGAAACCTATCCCACACAGGTTCTTGTCATACCTTGAAGCCATCACACCCAGATCCCAGATGCTATCGGGTTGATTGAGTTGATGATCAAGCCCAATACCTCTCAACTCACTATCATTGTACTGAAGTCATCAAAAATATTTCTCCCCCATGGCTCGATTTGCTGCTCAAACCCAATGTCACCATCATAATGAAATGAAGAATCTTCATTGCTTCTTGTTTTGAAAACTTCACTTTCATTATCTTCACCATGAGGAAGTATGTCAATAATTTCTTGATGTGGAACTTCTTGAAAAGTTGGGGCAGAAACATGAAGAGAATCCTTCTTTACCAAATCTTCAATATGACCTTGTATGGACTCTTTGGAATTATCTCTATCATCAGGGCCACAAAATTTTCCTGCATCTTGCTCAGACTTTTCCAAAAGTGGCTTCAATTTCTCTTCACATTGATTAAATAGTTCTTTGATCAGCATAGCAGCAATAGGAGAATCCTTTTCTTCACACTCATATGTGTCCAAGAGGAGAGATTGGACATTTGGTGGAATGTTATATGACTCATTAATGGTGAGAATGAGAATATTCCTCACAGCTGCCATAACATCCTCCCCTTGCTCACTCCAATTTGAAGAGAAGAAATATTTAAACAAACAATATATCTGAACTTCCATCTCAAAATTTATCAGAAGCTGGAAAACTCTAATTTCTGAAAATGTCTTCAATATATTAGCTCTTCTTGAAAACAATTCATTTCCCATTTCATCTAGGCCTTGAAAACTTTCCACAATCATTTTCAGAATAATTTTCATGGTTTCATCATCATAGGGTGTCATGGGAACCACAATCGTCATCATCTCCATGAAGCAAGAAGAAATCAACAGCTTGATTTCTTCATTTGGATGTCCCAGCCAATAGGGCTGAACTAAAAGGTGAACTACAGGTGACAATGCCAATTCCATCCATTTAGAAGGTGACTGCTCCACCTGTCTCAAACATTGTTCCAATATTTGAAGATTATTCTTTTCTTCTTCCATTGACTGAAATTCCTTGTCAAGTCTATTTCCAGCCGCAAAAAGTGTTTGTTGTAGCTTAATCTCTTCTCTATTAGCCATGTTTAACTGACACTTCTAAACTGAGTTGAACTCTGTTCTGACCCCTAGTGTAGAAACTGATTTCTCTATCATTCGACTGTTAACTAAACCTTGTTGGGCACAAGATGGCAGGATCTTGGCTCTGATACCACTGTAAAGAACTGGACCAATTTTTTTTCGATTTTTGAATGCAATTACAACAACATACATAAGGCACCCATTAGGGTTAGATAAATTAAACCAGCAATTACAATATAACTCATTGCCAAGAATGCGCGCTCAATCTCAACAAGAGAGAGGCTGTCATATGGCAAGAGGATCATCAGTACAATAAATCAAAACTGCAACTGAAAGTAACTCAACACCAAGTATGTGCTACCCAAACCAGAATGGAATGAGGCGACCATATGGTGGAGATTTAAAGAAATACAAATGCAACTTCGAAATAAACTCAACACCTAGAATGTGCTTTCAAACCCGGAGTGGGAATGGAGCTACCATAGGGTGGAGATGTAAGATATTAAAATGCAAATCAAAGTAAATGAAACCATGGCACTTCCATTACAAACCAGCAATACATCAGTTGAGGATGAAGTCTATACATCTCCGCAATCATGGTTTCATCATCAGATTTTGGTCTATGGTATCCCAAGGGTACTGATTTCTCCTTGAGTGCTTATATAGATGCAAATTGGGTAGGATGTGTAGATGATAGAAGAAGTACAAGTGGTGGTTATTTCTTGGATTATTTTAAGAGATCCAACTTGAAAGTCAATAGGGATAGAGATTTCAAACTGGTCCAAGTGCAGCAAGATGATCTTGAAGGTTTCACAAGAAATGGAGAATATAGATGCAAATAGGGATAGAGATCCAACTTGAAAGTCAACCTTTGATATTTCAAACTGGTCCAAGTGCTTATATAGATGCAAATTGGGATAGAGATCCAACTTGAAAGTCAACCTTTGTTTCTTGCCTTTGCTGCCCTCAAAGTTGCTCCAACCTTCTTGTCTTTCATCCTCAACTAACAGAGAATGCTCAGTGTCATGGGGAGGAACATACTCCACAGTTTCTTCGACCTCAAGCTTGCAATCAGCTTCTTGCATTGGTAGATCAGCCTTGTTTGAAATCTCTATCCCTATTGACTTTCAAGTTCTGATTTTGGTTTCCAGTTATTTCAAACTGATCTCAAATGTGATGAGAAAAGTTATGATAATCCTCTCTATGAAGTAGAGGATGAAATGGAGAATGAAAATGAGTTTGGTTTCCAGTGCTTGGATGCTTCGATATCACTCCATGAGGAAGTGCCACGTCTGTTGATTAGTAATGAATGCATAAGTGGGTTTGAGGATGAAGTCTATACATGGGAAGTGTTGATTCGAGGAGGTTTCAAGACCAGTTTGCAGATTTCAAACTGGTCCAAGTGCAACAAGATGATCTTGAAGGTTTCACAAGAAAATCAAAGGTTGCATGTGCAGATTTGGAGCAGCAAGATGAAAGGAATGATAGGGAAGATGATCTAAGTGCAGCAAGATGATCTTGAAGGTTTCACAAGAAAATCAAAGGTTGCATGTGCAGATTTGGAGCAGCAAGATGAAAGGAATGACTTTCAAGTTTATGACAATCCTCTTTTTCAAGAAGGTGATGAGAAAAGTTATGATAATCCTCTCTATGAAGTAGAGGATGAAATGGAGAATGAAACTGAGTTTGGTTTCCAGTGCTTGGATGCTTCGATATCACTCCATGAGGAAGTGCCACATCTGTTGATTAGTAATGAATGCATAAGTGGGTTTGAGATCTAACTTGCTGCACTTTGAGATCATCTTGTGTAGATGATAGAAGAAGTACCAGTTTGAAATATCAAAGGTTGACTTTCAAGTTGGATCTCTATCCCTATTTGCATCTATATAAGCACTTGGACCAGTTTGAAATATCAAAGGTTGACTTTCAAGTTGGATCTCTATCCCTATTTGCATCTATATTCTCCATTTCTTGTGAAACCTTCAAGATCATCTTGTTGCACTTGGACCAGTTTGAAATCTCTATCCCTATTGACTTTCAAGTTGGATCTCTTAAAATGATCCAAGAAATAACCACCACTTGTACTTCTTCTATCATCTACACATCCTAGCATTCTTGAAACCAAAATGCCTTGAAAGTCAATACTGGAAACCAAAATGCATTCATCAACACATCTGTAAGTGGGTTTGAGGATGAAGTACCACATATGTCGATTAGTAATGAGTGCATAAGTGGGTTTGGATCATCTTGTGTAGATGATAGAAGAAGTACAAGTGGTGGTTATTTCTTGGATCATTTTAAGAGGATTGTCATAAACTTGAAAGTCATTCCTTTCATCTTGCTGCTCCAAATCTGCACATGCAACCTTTGATTGAAGACCAGTTTGCAGATTTCAAACTTTTCAAGGAGCAAGAGGATGCACGAAGAGCTGGAGAAATCAAGCAAGTAATTGATGAGATTGATAGTCTTCGAGAGGAGTTTGATCTTGAAGGTTTCACAAGAAAATCAAAGGTTGCATGTGCAGATTTGGAGCAGCAAGATGAAAGGAATGACTTTCAAGTTGGTGGACTACTATATCAATGATTTTCAAGTTGGTGGATCTCTTAATACAGATCAGAGCGAGTACAAATCAATGATTGGTAGACTACTATATCTTATTGCTACTAGATTGGATATCATGCATGCAGTTTGTCTTGTGCCAAGATTTCAAGAAGATCCCAGAAAATCACATGTTGTAGTAGTTAAAAGGATATTAAGATACTTGAAGGGAACTCCAGATTTTGGTCTATGGTATCCCAAGGGTACTGATTTCTCCTTGAGTGCTTATATAGGATATCATTGTTTTCGAAGAAAGGGAGAGTATGGTTGATGAGCTCACTTTGGAGCTTAAATCAACAAAGGACAAGTTGAAAGAAACTCAATTGACTCTAAGAAAGATTGAAGACCAGTTTGTAGATTTCAAACTTTTCAAGGAGCAAGAGGATGCACAAAGAGTTGGAGAAATCAAGCAAGTAATTGATGAGATTGATAGTCTTTGAAAGGAGTTTGATCTTGAAGGTTTCACAACAAAATCAAAGATTGCATGTGCAGATTTGGAGCAGCAACTTGATTAGTAATGACTACTATATCAATGATTTTCAAGTTGGTGGATCTCTTAATACAAACCCACTTGCATGTGTCAATAAGTGGGTTTGAGGATGAAGTGCCACATCTGTTGATTAGTAATGAATGCATATGTGGGTTTGGATCATCTTGTGTAGATGATAGAAGAAGTACAAGTGGTGGTTATTTCTTGGATCATTTTAAGAGGATTGTCATAAACTTGAAAGTCATTCCTTTCATCTTACTGCTCCAAATCTGCACATGCAACCTTTGATTGAAGACCAGTTTGCAGATTTCAAACTTTTCAAGGAGCAAGAGGATGCACGAAGAGCTGGAGAAATCAAGCAAGTAATTGATGAGATTGATAGTCTTCGAGAGGAGTTTGATCTTGAAGATTTCACAAGAAAATCAAAGGTTGCATGTGCAGATTTGGAGCAGCAAGATGAAAGGAATGACTTTCAAGTTGGTGGACTACTATATCAATGATTTTCAAGTTGGTGGATCTCTTAATACAGATCAGAGTGAGTAAAAATCAATGATTGGTGGACTACTATATCTTATTGCTACTAGATTGGATATCATGCATGCAGTTTGTCTTGTGCCAAGATTTCAAGAAGATCCCAGAAAATCACATGTTGTAGTAGTTAAAAGGATATTAAGATACTTGAAGGGAACTCCAGATTTTGGTCTATGGTATCCCAAGGGTACTGATTTCTCCTTGAGTGCTTATATAGGATATCATTGTTTTCAAATAAAGGGAGAGTATGGTTGATGAGCTCACTTTGGAGCTTAAATCAAAAAAGGACAAGTTGAAAGAAACTCAATTGACTCTAGGAAAGATTGAAGACCAGTTTGCAGATTTCAAACTTTTCAAGGAGCAAGAGGATGCACGAAGAGCTGGAGAAATCAAGCAAGTAATTGATGAGATTGATAGTCTTCGAGAGGAGTTTGATCTTGAAGGTTTCACAAGAAAATCAAAGGTTGCATGTGCAGATTTGGAGCAGCAACTTGATTAGTAATGACTACTATATCAATGATTTTCAAGTTGGTGGATCTCTTAATACAAACCCACTTGCATGTGTCAATAAGTGGGTTTGAGGATGAAGTGCCACGTCTGTTGATTAGTAATGAATGCATAAGTGGGTTTGGATCATCTTGTGTAGATGATAGAAGAAGTACAAGTAGTGGTTATTTCTTGGATCATTTTAAGAAGATTGTCATAAACTTGAAAGTCATTCCTTTCATCTTGCTGCTCCAAATCTGCACGTGCAACCTTTGATTGAAGACCAGTTTGTAGATTTCAAACTTTTCAAGGAGCAAGAGGATGCACGAAGAGCTAGAGAAATCAAGCAAGTAATTGATGAGATTGATAGTCTTCGAGAGGAGTTTGATCTTGAAGGTTTCACAAGAAAATCAAAGGTTGCATGTGCAGATTTGGAGCAGCAAGATGAAAGGAATGACTTTCAAGTTGGTGGACTACTATATCAATGATTTTCAAATTGGTGGATCTCTTAATACAGATCAGAGTGAGTACAAATCAATGATTGGTGGACTACTATATCTTATTGCTACTAGATTGGATATCATGCATGCAGTTTGTCTTGTGCCAAGATTTCAAGAAGATCCCAGAAAATCACATGTTGTAGTAGTTAAAAGGATATTAAGATACTTGAAGGGAACTCCAGATTTTGGTCTATGGTATCCCAAGGGTACTGATTTCTCCTTGAGTGCTTATATAGGATATCATTGTTTTCGAAGAAAGGGAGAGTATGGTTGATGAGCTCACTTTGGAGCTTAAATCAACAAAGGACAAGTTGAAAGAAACTCAATTGACTCTAGGAAAGATTGAAGACCAGTTTGCAGATTTCAAACTTTTCAAGGAGCAAGAGGATGCACGAAGAGCTGGAGAAATCAAGCAAGTAATTGACGAGATTGATAGTCTTCGAGAGGAGTTTGATCTTGAAGGTTTCACAAGAAAATCAAAGGTTGCATGTGCAGATTTGGAGCAGCAACTTGATTAGTAATGACTACTATATCAATGATTTTCAAGTTGGTGGATCTCTTAATACAAACCCACTTGCATGTGTCAATAAGTGGGTTTGAGGATGAAGTGCCATGTCTGTTGATTAGTAATGAATGCATAAGTGGGTTTGGATCAACTTGTGTAGATGATAGAAGAAGTACAAGTGGTGGTTATTTCTTGGATCATTTTAAGAGGATTGTCATAAACTTGAAAGTCATTCCTTTCATCTTGCTGCTCCAAATCTGCACATGCAACCTTTGATTGAAGACCAGTTTGCAGATTTCAAACTTTTCAAGGAGCAAGAGGATGCACGAAGAGCTGGAGAAATCAAGCAAGTAATTGATGAGATTGATAGTCTTCAAGAGGAGTTTGATCTTGAAGGTTTCACAAGAAAATCAAAGGTTGCATGTGCAAATTTGGAGCAGCAAGATGAAAGGAATATTGTTTTTGGCAGTATAAAAAGATGAAATATAGATGAATTCCAAATATGGTATAAATATAGTCCTGACGAATATAATGGTCATCCAATATAATGAATGTTTCATCATAATACCAATATTTTAATTGAGATTGAGTGCGCATTCTTGGCAAAGAGTTATATTGTAAGTTACATTCCTCGAGCTAACCTAGGAGGCATTCATTCCTCGTACTGACGATCCTCTTGATCAATGTAATATTTTGGGTGCCCCCTTCCATTGCTTCGAGGAATGAATGCCTCCTAGGTTAGTTGAATACAATCAATTTGTAATATTTTGGGCGCCCCCCTTTCATTAAAACCCTAATTTTCAATTTTGTAACTGTCTTCTTTTCCCTCCAACTTCTTGAGTAAAGTTATGCTGCCGAAATGGTGAGAGGATTGCTTCGAGGAATGAATTCCTCCTAGCTAGGCTCAACTTCGTGCTTGTGAGACAGCACCTAGTGTAGAGGTTTTCTTGTTTGAGTGCATTTTGTAGTGAGGAATTGCTTTGTTGTGAGTTTATGCATTTGTAGTTCAGTTATTTGCATTTTCATGTTAATTTCTTAATTAAAATATTGGTATTATGATGAAACATTCATTATATTGGGCGACCATTATATTCGTCGGGACTATATTTATACCATATTTGGAATTCATCTATACTGCATCTTTTTATACTGCCAAAAACAATATTGTCATTAAGCAAGTTTGAGATCAGTTTGAGGATGAAGTCTATTCATCCTATGGTAAATGATTGCGGAGATGTATAGACTAACAAGACTTCATCCTCAAACTGATCTCAAAGGTTTGAGGACCAAGCAACCGAAAACCCTAATTCTGCCTCTGTCTAGCCGACAACACACCGGAGATAGGCTATAAACTGATTGCGAAGATGTATAGACTTCATCCTCAAACTGATCTCAAAGGTTTCACAAGAAAATCAAAGGTTGCATGTGCAGATTTGGAGCAACAAGATGAAAGGAATGACTTTCAAGTTGGTGGACTACTATATCAATGATTTTCAAGTTGGTGGATCTCTTAATACATATCAGAGTGAGTACAAATCAATGATTGGTGGACTACTATATCTTATTGCTACTAGATTGGATATCATGCATGCAGTTTGTCTTGTGCCAAGATTTCAAGAAGATCCCAGAAAATCACATGTTGTAGTAGTTAAAAGGATATTAAGATATCTTATTCTGAAAATATGATGATGAAACCATGAAAATTATTCTGAAAATGATTGTGGAAAGTTTTCAAGGCCTAGATAAAATGGGAAATGAATTTTTTTCAAGAAGAGCTGATATATTGAAGACATTTTCAGAAATTAGAGTTTTCCAGCTTCTAATAAATTTTGAGATGGAAGTTCAGATTTATTGTTTGTTTAAATATTTCTTCTCTTCAACTTGGAGTGAGCAAGGGGAGGATGTTATGGAAGCTGTGAGGAATATTCTCATTCTCACCATTAATGAGTCAGATAAAATTCCACCAAATGTCCAATCTCTCCTCTTGGACACATATGAGTGTGAAGAAAAGGATTCTCCTATTGCTGCTATGCTGATCAAAGAACTATTTAATCAATGTGAAGAGAAATTGAAGCCACTTTTGGAAAAGTCTGAGCAAGATGCAGAAAAATTTTGTGGCCCTGATGATAGAGATAATTCCAAAGAGTCCATACAAGGTCATATTGAAGATTTGGTAAAGAAGGATTCTCTTCATGTTGCTGCCCCAGCTTTTCAAGAAGTTCCACATCAAGAAATTATTGAAATACTTCCTCATGGTGAAGATAATGAAAGTGAAGTTTTCAAAACAAGAAGCAATGAAGATTATTCATTTCATTATGATGGTGACATTGGGTTTGAGCAGCAAATCGAGCCATGGGGGAGAAATATTTTTGATGACTTTAATTTTCAGTACAATGATAGTGAGTTGAGAGGTATTGGGCTTGATCATCAACTCAATCAACCCAATAGCATCTGGGATCCGGGTGTGATGGCTTCAAGGTATGACAAAGAACCTATGTGGGATAGGTTTCCCTTTGATCCTGATGAAGACCAAAATATTGTCTGCATTGCAAGCTATGGGGATGCCGAAGGAGAAGTTGTTTTTTGTGAAGAAGCTTACTCTGAAGAGCTCCATGGTGATCCCTTCAAGTTGATTGCAGCCACCAAGGAGGATGTTGTTACTTCTGAAACTTTTAAATCAGCATTCAATGATTGTTCATTTGAGTCAAGGGCTTCCATAGCCTTTGATCAAGAAGACAGTGAGGTGGATGAAGAGCTTGAAGACCTTATGGCTCTTGAAGAAGAAAGGTTTAATGTGGTTTTAGAACACAAGGCTGATCTACCAATGCAAGAAGTTGATTGCAAGCTTGAGGTCGAAGAAACTGTGGAGTATGTTCCTCCCCATGACACTGAGCATTCTCCATTAGTTGAGGATGAAAGACAAGAAGGTTGGAGCAAGTTTGATGGCAGCAAAGGCAAGAAACAAAGGTTGACTTTCAAGTTGGATCTCTATCCCAATTTGGTTTCCAGTTATTTCAAAACCAATGCATTCATTACTAACTGATAGAAGAAGTACCTAATCAAAAGTCAATAACTAACTGAAAGTCAATAACTGCATCTACACATCCTAGCATTCTTGAAACCAAAATGCCTTGAAATGTGCCAGTTTGAAAATCATTGATATAGTAGTGGGTTTGAGGATGAAGTGCCACGTCTGTTGATTAGTAATGAATGCATAAGTGGGTTTGAGGATGAAATGCCACGTCTGTCAATAACCCACTTGAGGATGAAGTGCCACGTCTGTTGATTAGTAATGAATGCATAAGTGGGTTTGAGGATGAAGTTCCACGTCTGTCAATAACCCACTTGTGCATTCATTACTAACTGAAAGTCAATAACTGGAAACCAAAATCAGAACTTTGTTTCTTGCCTTTGCTACCCTATTTGATTGCACACATAGCTTGGTTGAAGAGCTTTACTGGAAGGCTCAGCTTGATGAGAGACATAGAGGAGTGATAGATGAAGTTGCTCTTTCTAATTTGCAACTTATCAAAGATTCCTTGGAGACCATGAAATTTTAGTACATAGGCTTGATTGAAGATAGAGATCATGCCGTTGAATCTGCAAAGAAGACCTTCATTGTTTTCAAAGAAAGGAAGAGTATGGTTGATGAGCTCACTTTGGAGCTTAAATCAACAAAGGACAAGTTGAAAGAAACTCAATTGACTCTAAGAAAGATTGAAGACCATTTTGCAGATTTCAAAATTTTCAAGGAGCAAGAGGATGCACGAAGAGTTGGAGAAATCAAGCAAGTAATTGATGAGATTGATAGTCTTCGAGAGGAGTTTGATCTTGAAGGTTTCACAAGAAAATCAAAGGTTGCATGTGTATATTTGGAGCAGCAAGATGAAAGGAATGACTTTCAAGTTGGTGGACTACAATATCAATGATTTTCAAGTTGGCGGATCTCTTAATACATATCAGAGCGAGTACAAATCAATGATTGGTGGACTACTATATCTTATTGCTACTAGATTGGATATCATGCATGCAGTTTGTCTTGTGCCAAGATTTCAAGATCCCAGAAAATCACATGTTGTAGTAGTTAAAAGGATATTAAGATACTTGAAGGGAACTCCAGATTTTGGTCTATGGTATCCCAAGGGTACTGATTTCTCCTTGAGTGCTTATATAGATGCAAATTGGGTAGGATGTGTAGATGATAGAAGAAGTACAAGTGGTGGTTATTTCTTTCTTGGAAGTAGGTTGGTTTCTTGGTTGAGTAAGAAGTAGGATTCAGTGTCATTATCTACTGTAGAGGTAAAATATATTGCAACAACATCATGTTGCACACAAGTGTTATGGATGAAGAAAACATTGAGGGATATCAGAGTGTCATATGATGAACCTATTTATATCTTGTGTGATAATACAAGTGCTAAAAATATATCAAAAATCTTGGTAATGCATTCAAGGACAAAGCATATCTCTATCTGGTATCACTTTCTAAGAGAGAAAATTGCAGAGAATGAGGTGAAGTTCGAATATGTGCCTACAAAAGATCAAGTTTCACACATTTTCACAAAGGCTCTTCCGAAAGATACTTTGAGTATCTTTGCTAGAAGTTAGGGGTTATTTTCTCTCCTTTCAATTAGATGCATAAGAGTGTGCATCTATCCAGGAGAGCATTTCAAGATACATTCTTGGCCCTGGAATGATGAAGGCTACCTCTCAGGGGGAGCACGTAGTGGTGTGTTTTATTTGGTGTAGTCAGGTGGAGCATATATTGAGCCCCTAAGGGGGGAAATGCGGTTTTGAGAGAGTGCAATAGAGAGAAAGTAGTGTGCTAGTGTTGCCTAAACTGAAGCTTTCAAGTGATGTCAAGGGAGACACTATTTCCCTTTACCATTGATGTCAAAGGGGGAGAGTTAAAGTATGAAAAAGCATGGAAAGAGATTGAGTGAAGTATAAGAAAGTGGTAGAAGTGTAAGGATGTCCCAGTTAGGGGGAGAGACTAAAGTAAGGGGGAGAGCTATATGAGTATTGGAGTTGCAAAGTTGTTTTTGTTGATTGATGGTTTTTCAGAGCTGGTGTTGCTATAAATGACAAAGGAGGAGATTTTTTGTTGTTTTCATTAGTGTTTTCATGATGTCAATCCATAGTGTGGATGTGTTGTTGTTTGATGTCACATTGATGTCAACCTCTAGTATGGTTAGAGAGATTGTTGAAGATTGTTGCACTATGTTGCCATTTGATGTTAATATCTAGTGTGGTCATGTTGAGAAGTGTTTTTTGGTATTGAGAAAGTGTTGTAGATGCTATAGATATGTTGAGAATGTGTTTTTAGTATTGTTGATGCAACTGGTTCACTTGGTTTCTAAGTTCTTTTGAGAAAATTTGAATAAAAGAGTGTGCAGTGTGACAAAGGTGTGTTCAGTGTTGTGCTCCAAATTTCTTCATGGTTGAAGATATTCTTGTGTAGTTTTGGATGTGATGATTAGAGGTGTTAAAAAAAATTATATTTAGAGTTTCATGTTTCAGATCGTGCAGTAGTGGAAGTTGTGTTTGACAGTATGTTGAACTGTGTAGAAGCTTGTCTAGGAGAAATGGAATTACTCCACATTTCTCTACATTGTGTTTTCCTATCTTGGAGATTTAGGAATAGGATAATATTTCCTGTATCTACCTTCCCTTGGATTTTTGTGTGTTCAATTGTTCCACAAGGTTGATGAGTGAGTTGTATGTCTATGGAAATGTTGTTGGTTGCATGGGATGATGGTGTTCTCAATTTCAGGTGGTTGTGGCAGTGTTGCAAAATATTTTTATGATGCTTGAATATTATGGGATGTTGTGTGGATGTTGTGAAGTGTTTCTTTATGGTCCACATAGTTTTTTTGGACCTATAGAGTTGTGTATGTGGTTGCTTGTTAGTTTTAGTGTAGGTTTGGCTGACTTGGCATGGTAGCACTAATTGCAACGGTTGTTTTTTGCTTTTGGAAGTGTGGAGAACCATGTCTGTGTAGATTTGGGTCCTAGTTAACCTTTGGTGTAGTCTACCTTCACTTCTTTCCACCGTGGAAGTGTATGGTGCTGACCTATTTAGTGGTTGCATGTTTGAGGTGCATACATTTTATTGAGGCTGACATGCAGAAGGTTTTTGAGGTTGTGGAGGATATATTAGTAAGGTTAATTATTAGAGATGTGTGTGGATTTGTGTGGTAGATGTGAAAATTGTGTGAGAAGTGAATGTGATCAAGTATGGTGATTTGAGTGTGAGCTTAAATACCTACGACTCTGGATATAGTGAGCAAAAGTTGTTTACATTTTCATTGTGCCTGAAGTTGCTAGAGGTAGTGAGTCGAAGGTTGTAGATGGTGTAGAGTTACAATGGTGGATTTTTCCTATTTCTCTGAGATAGTGAATCTCTCTGTAACAATCTTCTTCTATTCTTCTTCCTTCTGAATAGTGAGTCCTTTGGGAAATGAGCCCTTCTGGTTGTGATCCTATTGTATTTGGTGTTGATATTCATATAAATGTGATTTAATCCTCACCATGGTTTTTCCCTAATTAGGGCTTTCCACATAAATCTAGTGTTCTCTTGTGTATGGTGTTGAATGTGTTTATGTTTCATATGTTTACATTCTACTAATTATTAATAAGGGTTTGATGGTTAATGAGGGTTTAAGGTTTTAATATACAATTGATTCACTGCCCCCCCTCTTAGTTGTCCTATGAGTCTAATAGACTCATATAAGGATGTTAAAAATGCCTACTTATAAGGAGTTTTACATGTTGGTATGTGGCGACTGATCATGCTATACTTTACACTCTTCATGTATCCTTGCCAGGGTCCAAGGCTAGGTAGGGCTTTGGGTAGGGCTTCAAGGGAAATAGCCCTTGAAAAGAGGGGGTTTGGGGGTGGTAGCCCTTGAGAAAAAAAAATTCCTAATTTTTCGTGTTGTCACCGAAAAAGGAAAAATCACCAAAAAAGGAAAAAAATTGACTTTGTAGAACCCTAATTCTGGAAGCTTCTAAAAAGCTTGTTATAAGCAGTTTGGATAGGAGTTGCAGTAGGGCATTATTAGCGAGATTGTAATATGTTTTACACAAGATAATAAAATAATTGGATGGCTGTGGTTTTTTGGATGTAGCCCAAATTGGGTGAACCACATTAAATTCTTTGTGTTGTCTTGTTTCTGCTATAATTTTGTGTGTTTTATTTCTTTGTTTGATTGATCAAATTTGCATTTAACTATTAGATATCTACCTTCTAACCCTAACATTACAATGCAGTTGACACACTACTGAAAGATGTAGTAGGTCAAGTGGACATCAATGGCTCGCTCTCTGATGAAATTATCCATGGAAGATCCATTAGAAAAGGGTTCCCCCTAGCCCCTATCCTCTTCGTGATTGCCTTAGATGCCCTGCACTATTTGCTAAGGGACCAATCTATCTCCCCTAAGGTTAAAGGAATTACACTCCCTAATTAGAATGAGCTGATCAACATCCAGTTTGTAGATGATATGACTATCTTCATTGAGCTTGAAGAAGGTAATCTATAAACCTTAATGGGAAAACTCAATCTATTATGTCAAGCCTCTGGAGAAAGAGTCTCCATTTCCAAATCAAGTTTTCTAGGATGGACTGAATCCCCTCCCAACTAGCTTCAAAAATATTAGTTTCAATGGGGTGGCCCCAACAAGCAAGTAAGATACATTGGCATACCATTTGCTAGAGCACCCCTAACCATAAGGAAATGTGGCTTTCAATAAGCTCCAAAATTGAAAAGAAGTTAGAAATTTGGAACAGGTAGTATCTATCTCTTGCTAGAAGAATACAAGTTTGTCAAAAAGTCCTCTCTTCCTAAAACATATATTGTACCTCTATTTTCTTTTTCAGCAATTATCAGGTCAATGAAATTCAGAAAAGGATTAGGGACTTTCCATGGTCTGATGGAAAAGGAAAGAGGAAAAATCACTTGGTAAAATGGATGTGGTGTTGTCTAGACAAGATGAATGGTGGGATCAGACTGAAGGATCTAAGGATCCAAGGTATTTCCCTTGCTGCCAAATGGATAGCTAAGGCCATGGTTTGTGAGGAACCTTGGAAGGTTCTGAGAAGGAATAATATTTAGCCTACTTCCCCTAAGTAGGAAAAAGCATGGAAAAAGTTGCCCCTTTGTGATATTCTCATAAATAAATTCTCAATGTCTTTAGCTGGCTCACTTGTTTCTAAAATCTTATGGAAGGCTTAGGAATTGGTGAAACAAAATGTTGAGTTTAAAAATTACAATTTTTCATATTAATAATAATAAGAAATGTCAATCCTACTATTCTTTATGGTGGAATTTTGAGCATAGTTGCAAGCCTCTTGCCCTGTTAGAAGGATGCTTGGCTAAAAGGTGGAATCAGTGTGGCATCCAAACCTTCCATAATATCTTGAAAAATGGGAAAATCAAATTCTCAGAAAAATTGGCTTAGAACTAAATTTAATATAAAGGCTACTAATATGAGAACTTACAACATCATTGTTGATTCCTATAAAGATACTAAGTTTCCCTGGAAATCTGATGAAAATTTTGATATTTCTAGTGATCTAGTGTGGAGTGATGGTGCTCAGATGTCTGAAATCAAAGCTAAAATTATTTACAAAGAACTAACCAAAGATACATCTGTTAGTGATCATGTCAATACTTGTTGGGGCATGATCTTTTTTGATAAAAAATGGAAAGAGATCTTCTCTTGTGTGTGGCATAATGTTAAAAAGCCTAAGAAGGCTTGTTTCAGATGGAAAATTTTGTTACACAAAATTCCTTTTAAGATAAATCACACTGATGTGGATTTTTGCAACATTTGGAGGACCCCATAAATAATAATACATATTTTCTTTGAATGTTTTTATGCTAAAGAGGTTTGGAATATCTTTTGTAAAGAAATGTCAATTTGGAATAAAAATGAGAAGATTAAGTGGTGTGATGTTATGTTTATTTCTAGGAAATTAAATAAAGAATATCAAATATTTTCGGATTGTCTTACTACTGAAATTCTATGGCATATTTGGAGGGAAAGGTTCATGAGGAAAAGTTTCAAGGGAGTAGAAGGGGGCTTGCTGAGTCTAATAAAAGACTCACTTTCCTCTCTATTGTGTTGTAGGTAACAGTTACAATGAAAATTTCCATGGCTAAATTTATGATATTGATCACAAATGGGGTAGTGTTGGTGAACAAGTCAGAAGTGAAGTATGAACACACTTGGCACCATAACCAGGAGGACTTAGAGACCTTCCTTAGAGTGTTAAGGGAATTCCAAAGGGTGTTTAATAATGCTACCGCTAGTAATGATGTTGTTGGTAACCCTGGTAGACCAAGGGAAATATACAATGTTGTTACCCTCCTGGTGTTTGAAGATGTTTCTATGGTGCAACCTACTACCAAAGAGGCAGAATGTGGTGATTCAGAAGAGTGCAACAAGGGTTACAAGGACTATATTTTTAAGCTAATGCCTTAGTATTTTAATAACTATGATGATATGATATATCAGTTACTTTGTATTGAACTCTGTATTATACCTTTTTGGATATGTCTGGCATAAGTTAGTTGTTGATTAGAAATACAATTTTTAGAAAAATGTAAAGCAAGTTGGTAATGCTTAATCTAATGTAATTATGACTCATTCCTATATTATTAATACAAAATATGGTGTTCTCTTGTGTATGGTGTTGAATATGTTTATGTTTCATATGTTTACATTTTGTAGATTATTAATAAGGGTTTGATGGTTAATGAGGGTTTAAGGTTTTAATGTACAACTGATTCACCACCCCCCTCTCAATTGTCATGTGTGTCTAATAGACTCATACAAGGATGTTAAAAATTCCTACTTACTATCTCTTTTACTAAAAGAAATAATCTACCAACCACTCCTCTTAGTCTTATCCTCATGTCCTGCATTTGATCCACCATATTTACCTCTTTGCCTACAATCTTTATAAAATATTATATTAAAAAGGTTCTTTATTATATATTTCTCTTCAATAACTTAATGATGTTCAATACTTGTTGAAAAATGATTATATGTTTTATTAAGAAAATTAAATATTCTATTATGTTTTCTAATCTAACTTGCTTTCTCTTTCTTCAAATGACAACCTTCCCTTACCAGAAGGCATTCTCAAGATGCATTCTAATTTTACCAAAATGGATAGAACAATTCCAAGTTTATATATTAAAGTGTGAATCTATCGTCAAGAGAATCAATACCAATTACTTATACACTAGTGATATATAGGAGAAAACTAATAGATAGTGACTAGAACTTGTTGATATTGACTTAAAATTTTCACCTTGGCCAAATTTTTTTCTCTTTTCCAACATAGGGTAGTTAATTGTAGGCAACGTGTTGTAAGGAGCTTGAAGTGCACAGTGAACTCGAGGAGCATTGGACTCAGTCTAAGTGTGATGCAACTAGGTTGCATCCTTGGTGTTGCAAATTTTGATGTGGTGTGGTGCTTTCAATGTGTGAGCCGGGTGAGTTGCAGTGGTGTGCGAGTTGGATCAAGGGGTCTATTGGACATGATGTCTAGGACTCATCCAAGGGGCACACCTAGTAAAGGTAGCCGTGGGGACCCATTGAGTACCTACTATTCTGTGAGGTGCATGCCAAGTCCATAGTCCATTAGATATGGCTGAGTTGCATTGGAAGTTAGGCAGTTGGTGTGGATGTGTTGCAGAGGTGTTGAGGTGAGTTGGGGCAGAGTTACTTAGAGTAGCGTGGGGGTAGTGCAGCATGGAGCATGAAGAGGTGTTGAGTCATGGGGATGTCATGGAGAGTTTTTGTAGGTTGCAAAAGAGGTGCAACTCTATAGGACGAGTTGGATACTCATCCACTTGTCTGTTAGACTTGGAGTCTGCAAAGAAGTGAAGTCCCTATGGGTTATTTGGGGTATAAGGAATAAAGGCAGTTTTGGGGGTGTCCGCCCAATAGTGAGTGTCATCCTACCGATGTTAGGGATTTAGGCAAATAGATTATATAGGGAGGTATAGATGCTTGAAAGAAGCAAGCTCTATAGGGATGCAACTAGGTTGCACTGAGAGTGCCCAGCCAGATACCAAATGGAAAGGGTGTTCCTGAGACTTTTCCTTCTAGGGGAAAAATAGAAGTAGCTTTGACACCTTCAAGTTTGGCATGGCTCAGGTGTTCTTCATGGTCTTTAGGAATGAGAAAGGATCTCATTCTTCCCTAGCCATGAGTGAGGGGGTTTGGTGGTGAACCTGATGTCTTGAACCCTATGAAAGAAAAGTAGCAGGGCTGACATGAGTTGGTTCGTAGGTGAGCTGCCAAGGGAACTTGATGTTGGAACTCATCCAAGAGATGAGGTAAAGCTAGGGATGCAAGGTTGGGAAAGCTATAGACCCGGCTTGGTAATGTAAGCCTGGATTACATGAGATCATTCGAGAGATGTCAAGGTAAGCTTGGAACTAATAGGGGCATTCCAAAAAGAGGACTCATGTGAGTCTGGGAACAATGCACCTGAGCTGGTTCTCAACATTGGAGTGTAGGTCGAGGTGGTGTACCAAGTACACACCCTACAAAGGAAGTGTTGGTCCATATAGTGCAGGGCACTCATGGGCATGATTGAATTAAAGGTGTGTTGGCATACTCTTGTGATGACCCAGTCCTCTTGGAGAGGATCAACTCAAGTCGAGCTCATCAATATGGTGCAAAACAGTGCAAGGATGGAAGTCAACATGGTTGGCGGTGTAGGATCTCAACCAAGGTTGTGTGAAGCAACATGGTGTCATGGTGAGGCAGAACCAAGTAGGTCTTGGGAAGTAGTTGAGTCAGTGTCAAAGAAGATCAAGGTGTGCAGTCCTTGGGAAGAAGTCATTGGTCAAGCTGAGATGGGATCTTGGGCACAATGGTGCAAAGTGGGAGTCAATCAGGGAGTCACGTCCCCAAAGAGCAAGAAGGGACTCAAGGTGAGTTAGTGTTGGATCTAGAAGTGCTCAAGGAGCAAGTCTATGTGAAGGGCGAGCTTGGAGTTCAAGGTGAATGAGTTGAGTAGTCAGCTGTCTTATGGGGGACACAAGGATGAAGAGCTTGGTGGAATCACCAAGTCTGTACAAGGATGCAACAAGGTTCAAGTAAGTGAACAAGTCATGTTTGGAATATGCAAAGTGGAAGAGCTCGATGTAGTTTGTAGATGCAATATTTCACATTGCATTTGTAGAAGTCGAGTGACTCAATGAAGGAGGACTCGCAGGTTAAGGAAAGAGGCATAATCTGAGTTTCATGAAAGGGATTTTCTTCAAGGGAGTCATGAGTAATGTTGACCAATGTTGTGCGAGGTCAACCTCTCAGGGAGAAAAGGTGCATTCGATCCATGCACCGGTCTAGCCTTGTGACAATTGGTGTAAGAGAAAATTAATTTTCTCTTCTAATGCTCGAACGGAGTATTGGATGTGTCTAAGTTTGGTTTTCATTAGAGTGGGAGGCAGGGTCCCCTCATGGCCAAGCAAGTCAGCCAAATATGAGCTGAGTAAGGAGCAACTTCATTGGAGAGTAAGAAAGAGTCAGACCAAGGTACATTAAAGGTTGGTGTCAAAGTCGTGACTCCAATGTGGTTTCGAAGAGTATGTTTGTGAATGGAGTGACAAAGGAGTACCGAGTAAGGTCTCATTCTAGCAATACAATGGTTGTGCAAGCAGATTGAGTTGGGCCATCAAGGCATGGTCCTCAAGCTAGTCACTATAGTGAGGCATTGTGGTGAATAACATCCAGTAGTGGTGCAAAAGTGTGGATCATGGTGGTCTAAAATAGTATCATGTGGTTCAGAGGTCAATTCAATAAAGGGATAAGGATTTAGTTAGTGATTTGTGGCCGAGTTCCAGGATAACACTGGGTTTTGAGTTGAATATGGGCATCTATGTATCTTCTTGGTGGCGGTGTGGGCCATGTTGCTTTGGAGATGCCAGAGGGAGGATATGGGTTCTCTTTCCAAGTGCGGGAGGGGGAAATGATGGGATTATGGACCCCTAGTTGTGCAAAACTTTTGCAATAGACAAGTGGAGGATACTTGAATGGTGTGTTATTCAAGTGGGGTGATTTGGAAGAAATATTGCATGCAAAAGGTCTTTAGTAGTTCCTTTGGAGAAAATCAAGCAAGGTGTGAGTGTTGGACAGGGTTCAATGTTGAGTTTGGGTACATCCACGAAGAGGTGTGGATACCAAGTTGGTGTAGTGAGTTCCATTTGGAATGGAATCGGTGGTGGTTGTTCATGGAGAGCAACATCAACAAAGTAAGTTCTTTGGAGCATCAACGTAGGGTTTTATGGTAGACTTGCCAATGTTTGGGAGTCGATCTCTAGCAAAAAAATTCGTAAGGGGAAGTCAACCTGGGTGAAGTCCATGGTGGAAAAGGTCACACCAAGGTTTGGAACCTTGTGAGTGAAGTAAGTCGACCCAGACAATTCAAGTACAGTAGTAAGAGGTCACAAAGAGACTGAGTTCAGGGTTGATCACCTTGGCAGTCGAGTTAGTCAACCTAAGTTGGATTGGATTCGGTGGTGGTTGCAAGTGTTCCTCAAAAGTGGGGAGTTCAAAAGGAAGTTGACATGGCCTACAAGTTGGGCTAGGATGTCGCAAAGGGTTTTGGAATGTCTACAGGAAAGCATAAGTCGACAAGGAACCTTATGAGGTGTAGTTGTTGCAGTGGTGTTGTGGGTGTTTCATGATAGTGCAAGGAGTTCTAGTTGCATCGGGTGCATCAATTCAGGGTGTAGGTTCTTGTCCAAGACATAACTAAGGTGAAATCGAATGGAGGACCTGAGTTGGACTCAACATTCAGGGAGCAAGATCTTGACAAGGTCAGATCCGAGGCGAAATCCAAAGTTGGAGGACTTGGTGGCCAATGTTGGCACATCAGTTTAGGGAGTAGGTTGGTGTTTGGAACACTCAACCGAGGTGAAATCGAAGTGAATGGGGGACCTCCACAAGGCAGAGTTCAGGGTGTAGGAACCATTTTTTCAGACATTGGCTTCGAGGAGAATTCTAGGTGGCGAGCAAGGCTGTGTATTAGAATCGAATTAGGCCAAGTCACAAGTTGGAAAGTAAGGTTGGAAGGTTTGGAATCGGGTTGGCTGAGTCACAAGGTTGGACATCAATATTAGGAATTTTGTTTGAGTTGAGTTGCTTGCTTTGTGTTTGGGGTAGTAGTATAGTGTGTAGGAGTGGACACAAGGTGCGTCATGAGGCAGTGCTATGGGTAGCCAAAGGTGTAGTGCAACTTGTATTTGACTTGGTGAGCAGAGATTTGTAAAAGGCTTTGGAGTTGAGCAAGTTCACAAAGGAAAAGTTAGTTGAACTTTTGGTGCGATGTAATGGGAAAAGATGGTTGCACAAGGTGTGCCATGGTCGTATTATGGGAATGCAAGAGAAACAAGGTGGTTGCAAAGGTGGTTGTTCTCAATGCAAATGAAGTGGTGCAAAAAGGTGGACTCAGGGAGTCTTCTCGAAGAGTACACCTATGTAGAGGTGGAAAAGTATGGCGAAGTATCAAAGGAATCATTAGTAAATAGGAAGTTGTAGCGGTGGGCAGATGTTGTTCATTTTGGGTGCATGGTGATGGATGAGTTGGGTGCAGGGCACACCACAGGGCAACTTCATGCGTAGTCAAAATGGCATGATAGTTGGATGCTACGAAGCAAAGTGGTGAAGGTGGGAATTTGAGAAAATAAGCTAGAAAGTTGTGTATGTTGGTCGACAATGGAAGAAGTTTCATTGGGGTGGCTAGGTACAAGTGGCTTGCACAACCAGGTTGGGGTAGGTTCTTTCAGTGGATGTTGGGATTGGATCCTTGTACAGGGGAAGCTAGAAGTGTGGGAAGCTAAGTTGTTTGGTGTTTGTCCATGTTGGTGTGGTGAACTTGCATCTTGAAACTAGACTTGAAAACATGAGGATGTAAAGGAGTCGAGAGCTTGAGATGTTGGGTTGGTTTGAAGCTAGTAGAATTGATTTCACACAGAAGTTACAACCTATGGCCAAGTGAAAGTGTGGTGATGAAGTTTGCTTCTATGTGGATGTAGTGTTTAAAGGAACAACTCAGGAAGAAGTCAAGTTAGGGACTTGCAAGGAAGGTTGATGTCAGGGACATGCAATAAGGTAGTGAGTTGGACTCACAAAGGTCAAGAGAAGTCAAGAGTTGGACTCTTGAACCCTATTGGAATGGGGGGCTCTGGTAAAAAGAGTTTTGTCAATGTTAGGAATGTTGGCGATTCTTCTCTAAGTCGAGCGGGGATGCTTGTGGCAAGCTACTCATTTCACAGATGTGGATCAATGATTATCGTCTATAAGATGAGGTTGTTTTTGCAGGAAGTTTCACTTCAAGTAAGACATGGTGTTTGTGGTTTGAGCATGTGTAGATCCTGTGTGGATGCGTCCATCAGCTGGAAGATTGTTTAAAATGGGTTCATAAGACTTCATCAGGAAGCTCCTAAGGATGGGACTTGCACCCATGTTTCGGCATCGAGGGCATCACCTATTTTTAAGTGGGAGAGTATGTAAGGAGCTTGAAGTGCATAGTGAGCTCGAGGAGTGTTGGACTTAGTTTGAGTGCGATGCAACCAGGTTGCATCCTTGGTGTTGCATAGTTGGATGCGATGTGGTGCTTTCAATGTGTGAGTCAGGCACGTTGCAGTGGTGTGCAAGTTGGATCAAGGGGTCTATTGGACATGATGTATAGGACTCATCCAAGGGGCACACCCAATCAAGGTAGCCATGGGGAGCCATTGAGTACCTACTATTCCGTGAGGTGCATGCCAATTCCATAGTCCATTGGAAGTTAGGCACTTGGTGTGGATGTGTTGTAGAGGTGTTGAGGCGAGTTAGGGTAGAGCTGGTTCCAAGAGGCCAAGTTACTTGGAGAAGTGTGGGGGCAGTGCAACATGGAGCATGAAGGGGTTTCAAGTCATGGGGATGTCATGGTGAGTTTTTGTAGGTTGCAAAAGAGGTGCAAATCTATAGGGAAAATTGGATACTCATCCACTTGTCTATCAGACTTGGAGTCTGCAAAGAAGTGAGGTCCCTATGGGCTATTTGGGGGTGTCTTCCCAACTGTGAGTTTCATCCTACCGATGTCAGGGATTCAGAAAAATAGCTTATATAGGGAGGTATAGATGCTTGAAAGAAGCGAGCTCTATAGGGATGTAACCAAGTTGCACTAAGAGTGCCCAGTCAGATACCAAATGGAAAGGGTGTTCTTGGGAATTTCCTTCTAGGGGCGAAATAGAAGTAGCTTCGACACCTTCAAGTCCATCATGGATCATGTGTTCTTTATGGTCTTTAGGAACGAGGAAGAATCTCGTTACGCCCTATCCATGAGTGAGGGGGTTTGGTGGTGAACCCAATGTCCCGAACCCTGTGAAAACAAAGTAGCAGGGCCGACATAAGTTGGTTCCTAGGCGAGTTGCCAAGGGAACTCGATGTTGGAACTCATCCAAGAGATGAGGTAAAATGAGGGATGCAAGGTTGGGTGAGCTACAGACCCGGCTTGGCAATGTAAGCCTGGATGCCATGGGATCATTATAGCGATGTCAAGGTAAGCTTGGAACTAATAGGGGTGTTCCAAAAAGAGGACTCATGTGAATCTGGGGATGATGCAGTCAAGTTGGTTCTCAACATTGGAGTGTAAGTCGAGGTGGTGTACCAAGTGCACACCCC
Source organism: Sequoia sempervirens (assembly GCA_007258455.2). NCBI lineage: Eukaryota > Viridiplantae > Streptophyta > Pinopsida > Cupressales > Cupressaceae > Sequoia > Sequoia sempervirens. The sequence goes on along the minus strand of VDFB02270651.1, from coordinate 301,285,876 downwards.
GCAAAGGAAGTGATGGTCCATGCAGTGGAGGGTGCTCGTGGGCACCATTGAATTAAAGGCATGTCGACATACTCCTGTGACGACCTAGTCCTCTTAGAGAGGATCAACTCGGGTCGAGCTCAAGGGACAAGCTTGTTAGTATGGTACACAACAGTGCAAGGATGGAAGTCAACATGGTTGGCTATGCAGGATCTCAATGAGGGTTGTGTGGAGCAACATGGTGTTGTGGTGAGGCGGAACCAAGTGGTCTTGGGAAGCAGCTAAGTCGGTGTCAAAGGAGATTAAGGTGTTCAGTCCTTGGGAAGAAGTCATTGGTCAAGTTGAGATGGGATCTTGGGAACAATGGTGCAAAGTGGGATTCACTCAAGGAGTCACATCCCCAAAGAGCAAGAAGGGACTTAGGGTGAGTTGGTGTTGGATCTGAAAGTGCTCAGGGAGCAAGTCTATGTAAAAGGTGAGCTTGGAGTTGAAGGTGAGTGAGTTGAGTAGTCAGTTGTCTTATGGGGGACACAAAGATGAAGAGCTTGGTGGAATCACCAAGTCTATACAAGGATGCAACAAGGTTCAAGTAAGTGAACAAGTCATGTTTGGAACATGCAAAGTGGAAGAGCTCGGTGTAGCTCACAGATGCAATATTCCGCATTGCATTTGTAGAAGTCGAGTGACTCAATGAAGGAGGACTTGCAGGTTAAGGAAAGAGGCATAATTTGAGTTTCATGAAAGGGCTTGTCTGCAAGGGAGTCGTGAGTAATGTTGAGCAGTGTCGCACGAGGTCGACCTCTCAGGGAGAAAAGGTGCATTTGATCCGTGCACCGGTCTAGCCCTGTGACACGTGCATCCTAAGTTGGCTACATAGACAATACATTAATTATAGCGACTCCAACTTCTTCTTAAATAGAAACTTTAAAAGTTAGCGGCTGCTCAATAATGGTCATACCTATCGAGGAACCTGCTTATGAAATTGAATTGAATGAACTCTCTGAAACAACCTTTATGATGGCTAAGAATGATATTTGTGAAATCTACAAGTGTTTCATTATATTTTTTATCCCTTTTTCTTTAAAAATCTTTGGCTTACAACTTGGTGGGATCCAACTTAGCCACGGTAATAAAAGCTTGTTATCTTTGAGAGTTTTAAGTTCTTTTATAATTTTAAAATATATATTTTAAAAATAAAATTTTGATGTTTAGTAAAGGAGAGTAGTTTAATTGATAATGATGATGGTATATTTTTTTTGTGTCTTCAAAATTTTAATTTTTGAAAGTATGATTGAATCAAATTTCATCCATAAATTATTTTGATAGTCTGATTTGTCTATTTACGATAACTTAACTCAAAAATAAGAATTCAATTTTTTTTAAATAAATTGACGTCTATCCTTTCCATCTTAAAAAAGTAAAAAGCTTCAATCACAATCAAATTAGTTGTATTGTCCAACATTTTATGGTAACAAATATCATAAAATTATAAACAGTAAATCATTTTTATTTTATTTTTGTATCATATAAAAAGAGAGATTTGTCAATGGTCTCTTCGTCTACGAAAAAGTTGAATGGTTTTGAATGAGTCCACCAAAGATCATTGAGTACAAGGTACCAACACCAAAAGTAATGAAGTTGAGATCATCCCCATATGACTTTGATAGAATGAATACCCCTCAATCCTTAATTCTCAGTTGAAGATTTTTCAAAACAATTATATGAATTTGATATAAAACTTCCAACAAAAAAATTTAAAAATAAAATAAAAAATGAATACCCCTCAATCTAGTAATTGTGCACCCTAACTTCACGCTTCTAATTATCCTACGTGGAAATTTCAAATCACTCCCATTTTTTTACATTAGCTTACTTTGCAAGTCCCCTACTTATAACTAAGGTTTCAGGGCCACATCAAATATGATGCCACATCAGCATGCTTTTTGTTAAGGTGTCCAAAAAAGCCAAAAAAAAAGTGAGACCAATACTTTTACATTCACAGTATGTTTTATTGAGTGCTGATGTGGAATCACATGATTGATTACTTTTTAGATCAAAGGAATACATTTTGTTTAATTATGGGTAATCATCATCAACACTAACAACTTTAAAGTCACAACTATTGATCCAATATTTATAAAAATATTAGGTATTATATAAACAACTACTATCACAACTGTTGAAACATGCTCAGATACTGGGTTCTCTCCCCTGTTTGTCATAAAGAATACTTTTTACCATTTAAAAGACAGCTTTAAATGGACAGCAACCATCATTTGTAAAAATTTCAGGCCCTACTATCTATTTTACAATCGACAAATCCGTGCAACTATAATTAAAAACAACAGTGTAGAGGAATAGGCAAACAATAATAGCTAGATGGTGCAGAAATCTGGGATTTGAACGGGATACTCAACAATGCAGTCAGACCAAGCATTGTCAGCAGCTGGAGGAATATCTCTATTTACAACCCACACTCCACTGTTACATTTGAAGCCGCTGCCGAGGCAAATCTGCCAGATTTTCTGGCCCTTTTTCATCCGACCCTTGGACTCCAGATACTGAAACTGGTACCATGTCGACGAAGAGGATGTATTGCCGAAGCGGTAGAGCACCATTTTAGAAGGCTCTGCAACAGCAGAGCTGAGATTCAGTCCTTTCTCCACCGCACGGATTACCGCTTTACCACCTGAATGAATGCAGATGTGATCAAATGGGCGCCTGAAATCTGGTATGTACTGTTTATTAAACGTTTTGTTGCCTTTAAACAGTTTGGAGAGAAACTTAGATGAGAGATAGAGCGCCTGGACATGGAAGGGAAGCACTAGCGGCCCAAGAGAGCGCATGTTGGTCCTGAGCGCCTCTGCGGCTATCTCCATAATGTGTTTACTCAGGCACACGCCGACTCTCCCTGTTGGATCTTCTTCCTGGAAGGCTGCATGGTATGCCATGTCGCCCGTCCCGGCCCTGTGCGTTCTTACTACGTGCATCAGCCTGCACACATTATGAAATGCTGCTTATTAAAATGTACAATGGTTGATATAAGTTTCCTCTAGTGTACTTATCTGATTTATATTGTATGTATTTTTTCTGACATTTCAGATCACATCTAATGATCTTGTCGTCATTAACGGCCAACAAGTGCACGCTTCCGATTTAAATTGTGTATAATTTTTGTTCCTTTCGAATCACATCCAATGATCCCTCAGAAAGGAGAATGCGATCCGAAACTTGAAAAAAAACACTTTTAAACCAGAAACGTGCACTATTAGCCTATAAATGTATAATAGACATCATACCCAGTAAAATAAAATTCTAACAACCCTCCAGTTTATTTCAATAGTATTTTTTTTTAGATTGGAGGATGACCCTCATTTGATAAACTTTTTCCACGTGAAGTATACTTCAATAGTGGTAGGCCCTAGTAATGAAAGGTTTTATGGAGGGAAGAGAGAGAACCTGTATTTAGCGCGGTGCCTTTCAGATCTCTTGTTGGTAAGCAGAACAGCGCCGCATCCCATTCTGAAGAGAATGTTAGAGACGAGCATGGGCTCGTAGTTTCCGAAGTACCAGTTCTGCGTGATGTTCTCCGTACTGAGGACAATAGCGTAGGTGCCTTTGTTGCTGGCGAGGAGGCAGTCCTTGGCTAGATCTACCGCGATCAGATTTGCGCTGCATCCCATGCCGCCCAGATTGAACGTCTTTATATCTTCTCTCATTCCGAACTTATTGACAATCATCGATGACAGCGATGGAATGGGATTGAAAACGCTGCAATTAACCACCAGAATGCCGATTTGGCTTACATGAACGCCGGTTTTATCTAACAGATCTTGCACGCAGCTGAAAATCACAAGTTCTCCTTCTTGCCGAGCGGAGTCGATTGTCTGTATGGGTGGCAACAGATGTAAGTGAGGCGGGACTGCCACCTGCTCACTGAGTGCCGCCCGTTCTAAGATTCGCTTCTGAAACTCTATGCTCTTCTCTGTGAACCTGCCTGCATTTTGTAGACAAAATCTCAATTACTCAAAGTGGTTAAAAGAGTTAATATTTATACGTCTTGATTCAATTTCAAGTAATCTTTGGAGTAGATCTAGACTATAAATATTCTAAATTGTCTATCATTTTGAATTACTTGTAAACATAAATGGCCTAATGCAATCTCATTCATATTCAATGGGTGTCTTCCTTGGAATTCAATGAAAGAAATGAAAACAACAAAACACACTTTTTTTTGGGAGAATGGGTAAAGAATAAGATATAGATGAATTGCCAGCAAAATAGTTAAAATGGGGAATATAGGTCTTCATATTTATAATAAACCTTTTAAATAATTTTCTTAAAAAGTTTTTTTTAGAATGGATATTATTATTGGTATTTCTTTTAATAAAAGCAGATGCTGCTTTTTGAAGTTATGTAAAAGTATAATAAAGTTAAAAATTAGTAGTTAAGTTTAAAAAAGCGAAAGCAAAAGAAGTTATTTGAAAGCATAAGAAAGAAAAAAGGAAAAGTAGGTTGGTTTCATAGTGACTATTACATTAATGTTGAAAAGAAAAAAAGGAAAAGTAGGTCAGCTTCATAGTGACTATTACATTAATGATTATTACATCACGCTTATGGATTTGATTGAAAATTTTCGAATTTTCAAGAATAAACAATTTTTTGTTGCTCTTGTTGATTTAAAAAATTGACATTGTATCTAAAGGCAAATTTTGAAACATGAAGAAGGAATTCATAGTTCCAAATGAATATAGAGTGCCAGTTCATATTCTTTATGAGTAGGTTAGGGCCAAAATAAAAATAGATGAAGGAATACCTCTATACTTTGAAGGGGACGTCGATGTCAAACAAAGATAACCACTCTACTCTACTTGTTTTGGGCTATACATTGATAAGCTGGAAGAATGGATAAACAAAAGTGTTGGCAAAGGCATTCAACTTACAAAATATGTACTAAATCAACTTTTATATAAATGATCTTATCCTAATTGCAAAAAGAAGATTTTTTTTTTCTCACAGAACATCTTAGGACTTTAAAGCTCTTTCACCAATAGATTGAGACCCAAGTGAATATCTAAATCGAATAGGAAGAGATGTTAAAAATACACAATCTAACCACTTTATATAAGAACAATACTAAACAAAATAACCAAAAAAATCAAAATCTAAGATTAAAAATTCAACTTTAAAAATCTAAAATTCTCATAAATTCATCTCACCTGTAAAAACTTAAATATGTGACCTTTTGAAAAAGATAAACTAAATTGAAGATTTTCAATAAAGTAAAACATGCTATATTAAGATAAAATACTATTAGAGAACACAAGATAAACTCTATATCATCCCTGCATGATACAGATCCAGGGTTAAATTTGAACAAACCATCCCGTGCTCCAAGAAGACGTACATAAATCAGTACAATTCTCTGTACGACAAATCTAAAATATGCCAATAAACGTACAAAAGCCGTAAACTACATTAGATGACATTACCACTAAGAAAAGCGTGCTCTATGTAGTGATGAAACGGGACTCTCCAAGCCATGGGAGGCCTGTAGCAAGACACCTCCACCATGTAGATTTGTTTCGACGGGCGGGTCAGACGGGTCGCCATAACCAAGATAAAGCATGAAACCATACACACCACGCCCGAATCCAGCGCATAAAATTCCCCTCTCCGCCAAAAACAGATACGTCGAAGCAAAAAAGAAGCCACCATGACCGACACGATAGGGATCCAATATTGCAGAGCACTCCGCAGACGATAAACATACCCCTGCTTAAGGCATTTTAAATCTAGAAAACCAAAATCCTCAGATACAGGCCAGGAAGATATATGAGCTTCCTTCTCTCGCCTGGTCGTCTGCGCAGGCTTTTCCATGGCGGCTTCTGGAATTGGATGAGCTCTATCTTTTCTTTGTAAAGTACCGGGAACTTGGAGACTATTATAGGGTCGTCGAAGCCTTCAGATGCGTGCAGCGTGGCCAACTTCTGACCGTCAAAACTCTACTCGTGATTTAATTTATTGGTGTTTACCAAAGTAATCTGACAGATCCATGAGGATTTCATTAGTCCGTTGGGTAGGTTTTATATTTATGCCGCAGACATTAATGCATATAGGAGGGCCGGTGATAGTAGGTTCAACTCATAATGGAATGGATTATGGTCTCGCAGCTCGCAGGTCGTTCCAGTTAGTTGAATCTTTCAAACTTTAATGTGAATGTTGTTTGTAACTTACCAAACTATGAACCGACACTTCCCTATCTGTCATAGTATCTTTAAATGTGCATTCATTCCAAATTCAAATTTGGAAGCTATTGACTACTTCTGTTAGAGAATTGCTTTGGTTATTAAAACACCATCAACGGTCACATCTAAGCATTTGATTCTCCAGGTCATGTTCTAAAGAAAAAATGACCGGATCTACCCTATAATAGGGGAGAGGGTTTAATAGATGATCAGGTAGGTAAAGATATAATTTTTTTTTAATGGTGATGATAAATCGTGAAGTGTGTGTGATTTAAATAAAATTTTGAGGATAGTGTTTAATAAATGAGCAGGTATTAATAGGTAAAGATATAATATATTTATATTCATTTTTTTTGTTTCTTCATTGTGATGATGGATCATGGAGTGTGATCGAATAAAATTTAGGGGTTAGGGTTTAACAAATGAGCAAGTATTAATAGGTAAAGATGTAATATTTCTACAGTCTATTTTCTTGCTTGTTCACTATGACGATGGATCATGGAGTGTGATTTCTTCCTTGTTCACTATGAAGATGGATCATGGAGTGTGATCTAAAACATTGACGAAGAAAAAAACTTGCATAATATAATCCAAAAATATTTAACAATATTAACAGTTATTAAATGGTACAAAATATAAGTATAAATTAAATTGTATAACATCTTACACTCATATTTGTACATTTTTACACATGTGATTATGATAAAAGATAACTTTACAAATTATGAGTTGTTGTAAACAAAAAGAATATTTAAAAAAAATATTACATGTGTATCATAAATAAATGTCATCTTTTTTATTTAAGCCTTAAAGTGTATATTTATTCATACTTACTTTCTTCCACTTCCATCTACTAATTAATTGAAGTGCCACCAAAATATCTAGTTGTGTAACAATTAATATTTTTATCAACCATTTTCATAGAGTACACTTATTTACACTTTTCAAATTTATATTTGATATATTTGTAATTTTTATATTTACTTTTTTTATATTTTCTGTGTTCTATTGCTTTCATATGTGTGTGTACGCACATATATGTGTATTCAAATTCTAATAATTATTTTATTAGTTCCTGGGGTAGGAATGCAAACGCATTTGATGCATTCATTTTTATTTTTTTAATTTAACCAATGAGCATCCACAATTAAAAAATTGACTAACAATCTTATAGTCTACATTTAATTTTTTATTTTAAATAATTGTAAGAATATCATTTATCTTTCTTTATATTGGTTCATGTTGGGAATAAACAAGTTCTAATAGTTATATTTATTAGTTCCGGCCAAGACAAGTATATTATTGCATTCAATTTCCTTTTTTAATTTAACCAATGAACATCTAGAATTAAAAACATTGACCAAAAATCTTATAGTCTACATTTGTTATTGTAAATAATTGTAAAAATATCATTTATCTTTCTTTCTATTGGTTCATGTTGGAAACACTCAAGTTCTAATAATTATATTTATTAGTTCTTGCCAAGGAAAAATACTAATGCATTCAAAAAAAAAAAAAAAAATTTAACCAATGAGCATCAAGAATTAAAAAAATTGACCAACAATCTTATAGTCTATATTTAATTTTCTATTTTAAATAATTATGAGAATATCATTTATTTGTTGAACACTTCTGAAGACTGAGAGGCGGGGTGAACCAGTATACACAAAACTTAACCCTTTCTGGAACTTGAAACTTTTGGCACAATTCAAACTCCTTTAGAATATAAAGATAGACCTTTAAGAAGAGCAGTAACAAAGAAGAATATAGCATTTTGAACCTTTAACACCTTAATAAAACTTTACCAATTAAATATATAGCAATAATCAGATCTATTGGTGTAATTAGGGGAAAATTAGATATAAAACTAAAATAGAAATATATCAAATCCTAACTAGCACAATATAGTATGAGCAAGCATGAAAATCACAATAACAAATGAATGCAAACCAAAATCCATGCTAAACTTGATTTATCTCCATTGCTCTTCTCCACCTGCATGAGAATGCAAGATTTTGAAGGATTGATAATGGAGGAATGTTGGGTGCTCATTCCTGCAACATAACGATCTAATGAAAATGACAAATGGAGAATGATAGATAGAGATGGATGGAAGATTGAAGAATGATTTTGACAGAGTGAGGATACTTGAAGAATCAACCCCTAAATGGATTGTGAGAGGTCGTATTTATAGAAACTTGATGTGGATGGAGATAAGATTGGATAAGATTTGGTAAGGATTTGATTTTTGACAAAAGAGGAAATACAACGAGATGAAATAAGATTTTAAAAAGATAGAAAGATTTTGATTTATTGTTTTAAAGGAGATAAATCCTAAAAAGATGGGAAGTATATTGAAATGATAAAATTATTACATAATGATAAAGCATTATCTAATAAAGGATAGGGATGATGTGGAAAGATAATTAAATAATGTAAAATTATTATTTAATTATAGACGAAGGTGAAAAAGATAATTAAATAAATATAAATTTATTTAATTATAGGAGAATAGATAAATGACCAATTAAAAAATTAAAATAATTATTTAATTAGAGAGGATAAATGGTCGTGAATAATTAAATAAATAAATATTTATTTAATTATAAAATAATAGATTAATGACTAATTAAACAATTAAAACAATTATTTAATTAGAGAAGATAAATGGCCATGAATAATTAAATAAATAAATATTTATTTAATTATAGAAAAAGGGATTATGGATAAATAGGGAATAAATGAAATTAGTCAAATAACTAAGATTTATTTAACTAATTAGATGATGACATGGGTACCTAGGGAAAAACATGCTACAAGATGTCTAACTGATGTAATGTCGGGACATGTGTCGTAAGAGGGCATTTTTGGGTGTCTGCCCCTCTTTGAGATGATGTTTGAGATGATGAGATTTGTGTTGAGTAACATCATTTCAAAGAAGCTAAGGTATGGATAGAGGAAAATGGATGATGATAGAAATATAGGATAATGATGATATAGAAATATGATGATGGGATGATGATGCCCCCTCTAGAGGATAGGCGGGTTGAACAAACATGAGTATGCTCTTGAAATGAAATGATAAGGATAGATAAGATGAATGATGCAAGATAGGAAGTGGATGAAGAAGATGAAAGGATGTGTTATGCTGCAATGAAGGTGAGCAACCATGATGTTTGATATAGCACTAGACGTTATGCACCAAGGTATAAGGACCAAGGTGACGATGTGTCTTGTGCCCCAGTGTAATACAACCTTGTCTAGATGTATGAGGAAGTAATTTTAGAGCACTCAAGCCCTAATGCACAAAAGGTATGATATGACCTTAGATGCAAAGGATAGTGCAAAAAGCTACTCCAACATACACAAGATATGAATATTAGCTAGAATGATACAATTTTTTTACAAATGCAAGATAAAATGATAACACACACAAGCAAGCAAGCAAGCATGCACAAATGATTCAAAAACAAAAAAGGGTATTTCCCCTTTCAAGCTATAAAGCATTGATTGATTGATGATGATAGTGTTGTCATTGTGGGGAACAACATATCCCTAGATCAACACAAGGCAGACTAATAATTGACTAATTGACTTTGATTGATTGGGTTTACAACAAGATTAGGATCAAGACCATTGATGCAATTGGATAATTGGACAAGATTGATTGACTTGATTGGTATGGATTGATGATGAATTGCATTTGGATTGTTGCTTGGATTAATTTTGAGTGATTTGATGTATGGATGAATGGATTTGATGAAGATGATTGATTGGTTGAATGGTTGGATGATTGGATTTAGGTGATGGATTGATTAGATGAAATTGGAAAAAGTGATTGGATGGATTGATTTTATTGCTTGGCTATTTGATTTTTTTGTCTTTTTTAGAACCTTTTTCCATTTTTTTTTTTGTATTTTTGGGGATATTTTGAATTTTTGGATTTTGACGCTTATGATTTTTTGATTTTTGACATGTTTTGATTTTTTGGATTTTGACATGTTATGATTTTTTTCCTTTTTTCCTTTTTGAATGTTGTGATTTTTTGGTATTTTTTTTAGGACTTTTTACCCTTATTTTTGTATTTTTTTTAGATGTTTTGGAATGTTAATGGATGACAATTTGTGTAGCCTTTGTGCTAGATACCAATGACAAGGGGGGGACCAAGTCTAGGTGGATGTAGGATAGATAGGAGATAATGGATGGAATGGATGTATGTGTAAGAGAGCAAGGATGTGATCTCCAAAGACTATGTCACATAGGAATAACATGCCCCATTCTAGGTACAAGACTTAGGATTTTTTTGGACAAAATGTATGACAATAGGATAATGACATGATTGGTTTAGATAAGATGATGTATGTCAAGAGATACCCAAAACATGTTTCAACACTTTGGCCCTATATCTTCATCAAGATCAAAAGGAAAAGGGTCAAAAAGTGGACTCAATATGATAGGTATGTATGATGGCTAAGATGGTAGGTAGGATGGAAATGATATGACATGAAAATGATAGGTTGGATAGATAAGACATTGTGCCCCCAAGTGTAAGTGACATAGAAGATCAACCTACACATGACGCCTGTTTTCCAGGTTTTCATCATGGTACTTATCTAGGGTGCCCATTTACTAGGTTTTCACCGTTGGATTAAGGGATTTCTCTTTACTTTTTTTTGTTTTTTTCTTTCTTTTTTTAAATTTATTTTTATTTTGATTTTGACTTTTTTGATTTTTTTTTTTTTAATTCTGGATAGGAGAAGGGGAATATGGATAGGAGGGACACAAGTGTCTAACTCCATGAAAGGTGGTAGTCCCACTAGAGATGGATGTCATTGCATGGACCATGTCAAATGTCATTAAACTCAAAGATGTTGGTAAGAGTTGACATGAAAGGGAGATGGAGTAGGTAGATGATGGATTATGATGTGGATTATGGAGGAAAATATAGGACTTATATGGGACTTATGCAAAAGATGAATGGGGAGGCTTAGCCAAAAGCATGGACCATAGGAAGATGGTGGGGGAGATATATAAGATAATGAGTGAAGGGTGAAGAGATGGAGGTATATGGAATTGTTGTGAAACGGAAGGGAACCATGACCAATGGTTGCACACATTGTAATAAATGTTGAATATTTTGATGTGGATGGGGTGTAGCAAGAAATGGAGATGTTTTCTTAGGAGGTGGTGGATGTAGTGCTTTTGGCACCCACATAGATTTAGTATTTTTATGATTTTTATTTGGCTTGTGGGATGGAATAATTTGATATTTTTGTATGGAATGACATTTTTAAAGGGATGAGGAGGATGGTTGGGATTTTTGAGAGGTGGATGCCTCATTTGACTTGCATTATTTTTTAGGGACCCATATCATTTTATTTTTTGACTTTGCTTTCGAAGGTATGGGTTTGGGTGGATTTTTTAATGTATTTTTCTTTGGTTTCTTGCATTTGCACCCTAAGGGACTAGGACCCTTAGGATTTTTGGTGTTATGAAAGGAGGCATCCAAATGTTTATTTTTGAATCCCATGGGGTGGATGGAATGAGTGGAAGCTTTATGTTTACACAATGTGTGCATTTATGGTCATGACTAGGATATTTAGGGTATTTATGAATGATTGGGATATTAGGTGTTGGAAGCAATGGTGGCAAAGTGGATGGAGGGATATGTAAGGTTGGAAGACATGGGGGTAAATTGGATGGTGGAAGGTGTATGGTCACATGCTTTTGACACTTGTAGGATAATGGAGGTGGAATGGCAACATATGTTTTAGGTGTATGATAGGATTCATGATGGAATGTGGACATAGGATGCATGGAGGAAATACCAACATCTTGAGATTGGCATCCTTGGGGTGTATATCCAAGGCCATAAGAGTGTGGAGGGACTTTTACATGGATGGGCTCCAAAATACCTTGTTCATGAAGGTCTTATCCTTTACCTTGGTGGTTCATGTTTTGGAGTACACAAGACAAGGGGACTAGGTGTAGGTGGAACACTAGACACAAGTTCCTTATTGGATGGAGAAAATGAAGCAAGGGAAGATAATGGTTGTTATTGTTCTAAGGAGGAACACTCATGAATTAGGGTGGAAATACCAATAGGATATGATGGAGGACTTGCAATTGGGTCGATAGTGGGTGATGGAGGATCATTAGGATCTTGATTAGCATTGTGTTCACTTAGATCCAAGGTATTTTTTTGATTTTCTATGTGTGCTTCAGAGGCACTTGTCTCATCATGGGAAATGGATGTTTGTGTATCATGGATGGGTGAGGTGGCAAGTTCTTGACCATGGAATGCATAAAGTTGGCTAAGGGGATCAACATGGTCTTCTTGATCATAAAAGGGGTCTTGATCAAAGATGAAAGATTGATCATGAATAGTATTAGGTGTGTTATGAATGAAATCATTGGAAGGGTGTTGATCTTTATGTGGATGAGGGGCTACTGTATCCTTGTGTTTATGATTGTGCTCTTGACATACCTCGTGGGTTGCTTGAATGGAAGTGGAAGGGGATGACTCTTGAATGGGCTCAACATGTTCTAGATGGTCAACAACATGGAGACATGTTGGAGGTTGACTTGGACTTAATGGGGGAGACTCTTGAATAAGTTCAAGGGGGAGACTACATGAAGGGGTTGTAAGAATGGGCATGGTATTTGAAGACTCTTTGGTAGGTTCAAAAATATGAGTTGGATGACATGGCAATGTTTGATTCCTTGCTAGTAGCCCTTGGGTCAAATCCTTTGTAGGTGGATGGGTGGATTTGGGTAATGCCATAGGTTTACTTTTGAAAATTTTGAATTTAGGGCATAGATTTGATGGAGTATTTGATGGTGGTGGGGGTAATGAAGATTTTGATGGATTAGAAGGTGGAAAGGCCAATGGATTAGGACTAGGACATGGTGGCTTAGGGATAGGAATTTGATTGGATGGTGGTATGATAGAGTTATAGGGTGCATGAACTAGATTGGTGTTCCCATTGTCAAATGGAACATGAGAATTGAAAGGCTCTTGATTTTGTTGCCAAGGTGGACTTGGGCTCCTATGTTCTTGTTGTGATATGGGTGGATATGTTGATGTGGAATTGACATGATAGGTAGATGGGTTAGGTTGGCATGATGATGAAGGTGACACATAGGATTGTGGTTGAATGTGTTGAGGTTGGAATGGTGTTTGGACTTCTTGTGGTATGATTTGTTGTTGTGATAATGATGGAGGGGTTGCATAGGATAATGGTTGTTGAGAGGTAGATTGATATGGATAAAGGTTGACATTAGAAGAGGTGTGATAGTTTGATGAAGGAGAAACATGATATGTGGATGGATGAGGTTGAGATGATGATATAGGTGACACATAGGATTGAGGTGAAATTTGTTGATATGATGATTGGACTTGATCTTGTGCTTGTTGGATTTGACAAGTGGCCATGAGGTATTGGGCTTGTGCTACATGATTTGTTGCATTTGAGGTGATTGGTTTGTTTGAAGTTTTTGGATCATGTCATGGACTCCTTGAATGATTTATTGGTTTAAAGGTGATTGGCTTGTTTGAGCTATGTGAAGTATGTGAACGAGATTTTGTGCTATGTTTTCTAATGTTGTCATGATATAAAATGATAGTAATTGGATTAAAGAGATGATGATGATTAGGATATGATGTGGGATGACAAGATTGGATGATTTGGATGATGTGGCAAGTGCTTATTGGAAGTTTGACTTGGGCAATATCAAACATAAGATCTCACATGTAAATGCATGACCACACACACCAAACACAATGATAAATTTGTCTTTCAAGATTAAATGTTATGATTAAGCAAACACTTGAATACATAAAAACAAGCCTAGTGTTAGTCAAGTTGGTATGGCCAATTAGGTCTTGAGCTAGGATGCACAAGGTTGACTAGGGATGATTTGAAAGAAAAATTCCGCCAATAAGCTGGGAGAAAGGGGTAACCCACCCTTCACCTTCACTTCCCAAAGGTATAAAGTTCTTTGGGGCTTAGCCAAGAGTGACAAGATTTCAACTCCCAAAGGAGCATGTCTTTGGATTCACACTTGATTGAGGTCATCTCTTGGAGGGGTGTGTGCTCCAAGCAGGCCTCCTAAGAAGAGTATGACAAAAGCAAACCAAGTGAGGTGTTTTGGAGGACACACACACTTGATTCACACTCATAGTGATTAATTTCCCTTTAGAAAATTGAAATGTGTGTAAAACAGTTCAAGCACTCGTTCTTTTTAACCCCAAGTCAAGATGTGTGATTGAAGACAATGGTTCATTTTAACCCAATTTCAATGATGTGACAACAAACAACATTTATTTTAGACCCCAAAATCCAAATGTGTGATTAGAAAAGTTGTTCTTTTTAAGCCCCAAATTGAAGTGTGTTGACAAGCAATGATTGGAGATGAAAGATGGAATGTGTGCACTTAGCCTTTCTTTAGCTCCAAATTTTTGGACACTTGATCCAATTTTTCCTTTGAAGTATTTATTTGTTTTTTACATTCACAAAACCAACAACAAAGCCAAAACCCTAACAAGATAATTGATCACTAATATTAGAGGGTTAGCTAGTCAAGACAAATATGATTTTTGGAAATATTTTTTGCATAAAAAATAAAAACACAGAGAACAAACCATTATTGAAATTTCTAGAGCTTTCCAAAAATGTAAAGAAATTTGAAAACTTTGTTGTTTTGCACCCAATATTATTTTTTATGAAAAAATCATTAAAAAATTATAAAAAATTTAAAATAGGTCCAAAAATTCTAAGTTTTTGACTGAAGGTGCCCAACATAATCCCAAATCTGTAGAAATTTTTTTGTGAAAAGATCTGCAACTTTTGCTGATATATAAGAAAATCTTTGTAAAACCCTAATTTTAAAAGATCTATTTTTTGTCTAAATATTTTTCATCCAAATAAAAAACATAATGAACAGACCCCTATTGAAATTCAGAGAGATTTCTTTAAATGTAAATAAATCTAAAAAATTCTCTAATTGGCACTTGAAATTGATTTTTCATGAAAAATAACAAAAAAAATATATAAAAAAAAAGCTCCAAAAAATCTAATTTTTGGACTGGAAGCTCTTGATATTGTCCCCAATCTACCAAAAAATGTTTGTGAGAAAATAGGTAGCTATTTGAAAGTTATGTTCAAATATTTGAAAACTAGGGTTTTTCCCAAAATGATGCAAAACTTGCAACAAAAAGCTAACAAAATCTGCAACAAAAAGGATCCAACTCCAAAATTCCTCAAAATTCCTCAAGATATGTCAGGCTCACCAATGTAATTAGGGGAAAATCAGATATAAAACTAAAATAGAAATATATCAAATCCTAACTAGCACAATAGAGTATGAGCAAGCATGAAAACCATTTAAGAAATGAATGCAAACCCAAATCCATGCTAAACTTGACTTATCTCCATTACTCTTCTCCACCTACATGAGAATGTGAGATTTTGAAGGATTGATAATGGAGGAATGTTGGGTGCTCATTCCTACAACATAATGACCTAATGAAAATGACAAATGGAGAATGATAGATAAAGATGGATGGAAGATTGAAGAATGATTTTGACAGAGTGAGGATACTTGAAGAATCAACCCCCTAAATGGATTGTGAGAGGTCATATTTATAGAGCCTTGATGTGGATGGAGATAAGATTTGATAAGATTCAATAAGGATATGATTTTTGACAAAAGAGGAAATACAATGAGATGAGATAAGATTTTAAAAAGATAGAAAGATTTTGATTTATTGTTTTAAAGAAAATAAATCCTAAAAAGATGGGAAGGATAATGAAATGATAAAATTATTAAATAATGATAAAGCCTTATCTAATAAAGGATAGGGATGATGTGGAAAGATAATTAAATAAATACAAATTTATTTAATTATAGGAGAATAGATAAATGACCAATTAAACAATTAAAATAATTATTTAATTAGAGAGGATAAATGGTCATGAATAATTAAATAAATAAATATTTATTTAATTATAAAAGAATAGATTAATGAATAATTAAACAATTAAAATAATTATTTAATTAGAGAAGATAAATGGTCACGAATAATTAAATAAATAAATATTTATTTAATTATAGAAAAAGAGATTATGGATAAATAGGGAATAAATGAAATTAGTCAAATAACTAAGATTTATTTAACTAATTAGATGATGACATGGGTACCTAGGGAAAAACATGCTACAAGATGTCTAAATGATGTAATGTTGGGACAGGTGTCATAAGAGGGCATTTTTGGGTCTCTACAGTTGGAATTAGGGAACACTGAGAGGGGGGTGAATTAGTGTTCAACAATATTTAACATTAACAATATGTTCTTTAAACCATTTATAACATTCAACCAATAGAAATATGCGAACACATAAAGTAATCATCCACAACACCATAACACAATGATTTTTATGTGGAAACCCTGTTAGGGGAAAAACCACGGTGGAGGTCAATCCACAATTTGAGTACTCAAATATAGTGTTTTACAAAACGGGAATGCACTTGCATTAGGCACACTTCCTAGAGCTCACTACTCAAAATCAGGAAGGCTCACTTCCTTACAAAAGATTTGGATTACATCAAAAGGTTGAACTAAGAAAGTAGCATCTACAAATTCTTGGTTATAGTTTTGGTTAGGCTCATAGATCAGATTCTGGACCTACTGTCTAATTTTGTAATTCGCTCTACTCTACCTCAACTCGCTTCACAAAATATTCTTCTGCACAAGTGAAATTGTGCATAATTGCTCTGCAACCCTTCTGATATTCACAGTATACATCAACACACTTCGAACACCATACATAATGAATTAACCGATCTCTTATATATATTTACTACCAAGGATTTAATCACTTCATGTTGGCTATAATAAAATAAAAAATATTTTCCAACTGTCAACTCAAATCATAGATGATTTTCAATGCATACCATCCAAAGTCAGCCACAGCATAGTGAGGACCCAAAACAAAATCCACAAGCCCGAAAATACCTCAAACAATTTTTCCGTAAATATCCACAACACATCACAGTCACTTAGTCAGCCTTCATATACTAATGAACATGAAATTGAATGACCGGATCTCCTAACTCATACACCACTTGATGTGACAACACAAAAATTGAGAATAAGACATTGCATATACCCAAAGACCTTCCTTGGGATCCACAACCAAAACTAATAAACTGGTAATGTATATGGATCGAAAAACTCAACTTCAGTCGGATGCCCTATTCTTCACTTTCCCTTCCGATATGGACAAATACTGACATGTGGACTAGATAAATGACTTAGGTTTCCATCAATTACAACACTAGAAGCCATATGCCAACAATCTCCCCATTTAGTATTGATGGCAACACTTAATGAAAAATGACTAAGTGTTGAAACCTTCAAAACTTCAAAAAGCCTTAGTTAACAAAAACTCCTAACAAAACTCCCCCTAAGTTTAATAAGGCATTTTTCACTACTCTATTTCCCCCTTTGACATCAATGAAAAAAATATTTTTCACCAAAAACTTGCTTACTCAAAAACTGATTCAAAAATTTGAAGAAATACAACCGCTACTTTAGAAGATTATTTTGTAATTTTCCTTTATCTCTGGAAGAAACTTCTTCCAAGCTTCTACTGCAATCTCGATGATTATGATCATGTTGTTGTTTTCAGATGTCTGGTTGATGATTTTGATAAGGGATTCTAGAATGGTGATAGCTTCTTCTAATGTCTCTCCTTTCCTTAGTATTTCAATCAATTGTTCTAGCCTGCATTCAGTTATGTCCTTCACTTTCCAAAAGGTGTCAACAGTCTTGTTCTTAGTGTTTTGAGCATTTGTATGCTCTGTCTACAATTCCTAAATTATTTTCTTAATTGCACCATCAACATCCTGAGACATGTTAAAATTTTGTCCAATGTTGTTCAACTCTATTTCAATTTGCTCCAGCTTCTCTTTGTACTTGCTAATTGCATGAGGTCATTGAAGACAATAGTTGTAAATCTTGTTTGTTGTGCTTATGCATTGCCTTAATTGATTCATGTGCCTTTTCAGTTTGGTAAGTGACAATTTGTACTGCTTCCTTAGGTTCAGAATTATTTCTCCTTCTTCCTTGCTATGAGACTCAGAGTCCATGATTTTGTTGATGCATTCAATCATCTCTTCTACCAATGTATTTTGTAAACTATCCAATTTGATATGATTGTGCACAAGATGAGCACTTAGTACACTTAAGATCATGTCCTGCTCATATGAAGGTCTAATATAGACCACATGTTTACTATTTTTTGCATTCCTTCTTTCTCATGAATAAGCTACAATAGCCTTTCTTTGGTTAAATCACCTTCTTCTTCACTTTCTGTAGACATTGCCTTTTCTTGTTTTGGTTCAATAGTTTCTAGTTCTTTTCCTTGGATGACCTTAGTTTCCTTATTAGATTCCTCATCTGGTATGTCCACAACCACTTTTTCTTTTCCTTTTCCTTTAGTTCTTGGAGGGTTGCATGCTAGTGGAGTACCAACAACAATTTATTTTTCTCTTTTCTTCATCCTTTCCTTCTCACCGGAGGAGGAACCAACATCAAGTGCTCTTACCAGAATGGAAATACCAATTGAACCAAACTTTCCTAGCAAACTCTTAAAGAAACTTTCATATTCTTGATCACAATTTTCCAAATTATTAGAATGTATGTAAATTTGCTTGAAAATTGGTTCACTTTCTTCCCATATTACATTGTTGATCAGGGGCAAGCAATTTAAAAAATACATCACAAGACATATAACCAAAGTACCAACCCTGAAAGGATAACCTATCATTTTTGACAATTGTACATTCTCCAACAGTTGATCTTTCAGTAACCCACAAAGTTCAAAATCCTCATCCTCCATTATCATCTTGTGTGAAATGTAAACAACACCTGCTGAAGTTGCACCTTCTTTGTTTATGAAGAAGATCTTATCAGATACTCCATGCACAATGTACTTTGTTACTAAATCTTTAAATGTGGATATTATCAATGCCCTTTGGTCTCCAGTTACTTCGGTTAGGGTTTTGACTTCCTTATTTTGAATTGACTTCTTTCTTGACACATCCCCGACAGTGCATAACCCAATTACAACTGCAATCACTTCTTTCGAGATATGGTAGGGTTTATCTAGAGTTAGAATATCATCATTCAATCTATCCAGAATAAACTCAATGATTTTTGCATTCTCGAAATAGGGAAATTCACTCCAAATATCCATCTTTTCTATTTTGCTTCTTTTAGCCACTTCAATTCATCGAGCGATAATATATTTCTTACAACTCTAATATTCTCATTGCTATATACTCATCTAGTTTTATCATTCCTTCCATAATCATGACTTGATTCTACTAGAGAAGTTCTTCAACCACACAAGTTAAATGGAAATTCTTCAATACAATAGAAGTACCTAATGGATTAGGGTTTCACCGCCAAATTGACTTCACACTTTCAAAATTCTAGTGCAGAGTGCTCTCCTCCTTTTACTCTTTGATACAAAGTGGAAAATGAGGGTTTCAAATTTCCCTTTTATCACTTGCACACCTAACCTTTTGTTGTAATAAATGCTTTTTTCCTAACTTATTTGGATGCCATGTTTTCTCAATCATCAAACAACATAACTTCTATGGACCTTCTACCTAGCATCATGTCCTTTCCAACTGATTCCATAGCATTTATATATCATTAGTGCAACCACTACACTCATCCACATCCCGGTGTCAATTACCAGTAGAGGGGGTTTGAAATATTTTCTTGACAACTCCCCCTAGGACAATGGCCTGAAATCAATTCCCAGAGGAATTACTAGAAGCAAGTTTTGGTAATGACTCATTTCCTACAACAGAGGAACTCTTCTTCACCCATGTCTCCTTCATCTAATTTCTTATTTCATCCACAATCTCTTTCCCTTTTCCTTTGTCATCTTTATGTGTATTTTTTCCTTTGTATGTCAAACCTCTTCTATGCATATTTC
Source organism: Sequoia sempervirens (assembly GCA_007258455.2). Lineage (NCBI taxonomy): Eukaryota > Viridiplantae > Streptophyta > Pinopsida > Cupressales > Cupressaceae > Sequoia > Sequoia sempervirens. The sequence continues at coordinate 301,265,634 of VDFB02270651.1, read as the reverse complement.
TATTTCTGCAGAATCTAGCAATGTGACCATATTTGTTACAGTTATAACACACAACATTTCCTTGTCTAGACCAATCATTCCATTGATTTCTTCTTGATATGCACTGGTTAGCAATATGCCCAAATCTTCCATAGGTATAACATTTAAAATTCCTTCTATTGACAGAGTTGTCTGACAAATTTCTACATTCAATTGACTTATGACCAAACTTATTGCAATTGAAGCACTGTCTAGAGAATGATGAATCTCTTGATTTCATTTTACTTCTACACTGAGCAGCCATATGACCAAAATTATTACAAGCAAAAAAGTATCCATTAAACTTTTGAGCATTAGGTTGTCTTACCAGATGCCTTTTTTCTTTGTTCATCTAATTTCCTTACCTGAAATTCCTTTGTCTAGATCTAGAACTTTCTCCTTTCTTTTATCCAAGGCCTTGCTTGTCACTTCCATTCTTCTATCCTTGAGTCAGCTCACCAAGTTTAATTGAGCTAATCTTGAACTTCTCCTTGTATTCATTTGTAGTAGCAAGTTCATCCTTGAGATTAATAATTTGTCTTTCAAGCTCTTGTTCGTTGTCTCTAGATTGTCGTAGTTTAATCTCCAACTGAATGAATTCTCCATTAATTCTACTGCATTCACCAGATCTTTCCTTTAAGGATTGTGCAAGATTCTCCTCTTTCTTCTTTCTATCTTCAATTTCCTTAGTTAGCTTTATCATCATAGATTCCATCTCATGCTTTAGGGTAGTATTGTCTCTAGAAATCTTTTCACATTCTTTAGTTATTTCCTTCAATGTTTGATTTAGGTTATCATCATCCATCCTTTTGCTCTCTTCAATATTTTTTCTCTCTTTTTTTCTTTATCTGATCATAGAGATCTTTTCTCCTTTCCCTGGATTTAATAATCTGATCCTTCAACTTTTGAATGAATTTCTCAGCATCCTTAAGATTTTCTTTCAATTCTTAGATTTTTGCTTTGGATTGATCAAGATCATTAAATGCCACCACAAGCTACTATTTAAGATTGCAAGAGTCCATTACATTCCAAGATCCACTTCAAGTTGTTAAACTTCTTCCGAGGAACTTAGATCTAATACCAATTGTTGGAATTATGGAACACTAAGAGGGGGGGTTGAATCAATGTTCAACAATATTTAACATTAACAATATGTTCTTTAAACCATTTATAACATTCAACCAAGATAAAGATGCAAACAAATAAATAAATCATCCACAACACCATAACACAAGGATTTTTACGTGAAACCCTATTAGGGGAAAAACCATGGTGGAGGTTAATCTAGAATTTGAGTACTCAAATATAGTGCTTTACAAAATGGGAATGCACTTGCATTCAGGCACACTGCCTAGAGCTCACTCCTCAAAATAAGGAAGGCTCAGTGCCTTACAAAAGATTTGGATTACATCAAAAGGCTGAACTGAGAAAGTAGCATCTATAAATGCCTAGTTATAGTTCTAGTTAGGCTCATAGATCAGATTCTGGACCTACTATTTGATTCTGCACTTCACTCTACTTTGCCTCAACCCGCTTCACAAAATCTTCTTCTGCACAAGTGAAACTATGCATAATCGCTTTGTAACCCTTCTGATATTCACAATATACATCAACACACTTCGAACACCATACAAAATGGATTAACCGATCTCTTATATATATATTCTACCAAGGATTTAATCACTTCATGTTGGCTACAATAAAATAGAAAATATTTTGCAACTGTTGGCTCAAATCATAAATTATTTTCAATGCATACCATCCAAAGTCGGCCACAACATAGTGAGGACCCAAAAAAAAATCCACAAGCCCTAAAATACCTCAAACAATTTTTCCTTAAACATCTGCAACCTATCACAGTCACTTAGTTGACCTTCATATACTGATGAACATATAATTGAATGAATGAATCTCCTAACTCATACACCACTTGATGTGACAACACACAACTTGAGAATAAGACATTTCATATACCCAAAGTCCTTCCCTGAGATCCACAACCAAAACTGATAAACTAGTAATGCATATGGATCGACAAACTCAACTTCAGTCGGATGCCTTGTTCTTCACTCTATCTTCCGGTATGGACAAATAATGACATGTGGAATGAATCAATGACTTAGGTTGCCATCAATGAAAACACCAGAAGCCATATTCCAACAAGATCAATAGCAAAGAAAAAAAGATAGAGACCACACACATGCACAAAAAACACCAGATTTATATGGAAAACCCAATGAGGGAAAACCACGATGAGATTTAACTCACAATGTAAGGCTCACTACCTTAGATCAAGATACCAAAAGGACTTGTATCATTGAAGTACCAACCAACTCCACGATCAAGACACAAAGGACCTAATGAGATTCACTATCTTAGAGCAGGATATGCAAGATATATAAGAGAATTACAAAGATTTCCAACACAACTCTTTGTTGATTGAGGCATTCAAGCATAATTCATCTTTCCTTTCTCAATATTTAGCACTATCTCTACTATATATTCAATAAAACTCACTCACACACTCTTTTTGTACTTGTACACTACTCCTACCTAGTTTCTTCTGAAATGATCTTGCATTTATATCCACCACAACACTTTAATCCTTCAATTAGGTTAGCCAGGAAGAGAATAAACAATGAATTCAACTGCTCAGCTGCTAAAGCATGATGCATTCCTATCTCTAGGTTAGAGAGGACCAAAAAAATATTAACACTTCTTTCAATGTGATCCAAAATTATTTACACACAGATGCACATCAACTTAATTTAGCATCAAGGAAACGTGTGGATGGGACATTGAAGCACATAACCAATCGGCCCATAAACACTCTTTCAATTGAATTTACTTGATGTAGTCGTAAACAAGATAGGTTAGGACCCAAATATATCATGACCTATCTTCTATTATTGGCACAATCCCCCAAGCACATGGCCTAAGCAAATGAATAAGCCCTGTCAACCAGATACCCACAAATAAACTAGAAAGACAACTCAAGACATAATGCAATACCAAAGCGACCAATTAACAACATGAGGATCATATAGGGATGTTCCTTGAACATCCAAAATCACTTGGAGAACCATATACTTCTTTCATACTATCATACCATCAACAACCTTTGTAGACCAAAAAGGTACAAAAAACTTTGTTTAAGAAAAATATAATACATAACTGGATATTGTAACATTTGTAGAACAACTTTTGGACCACTTCAACATATGATATTAGAACTGAGACATTGCACAGATGGTGTAAACACATTCACCAAGCCCTAGGAGTAGAGACATCAATTCTAAGAAATATAGAGTATTTCTTGGACCTGTCTAGTTAACTAGCACACTACTAACCTAGTGTAATTCACAAGAACCTCCTTGGCAACACATGTGACCTAAAAAGATAGGACTGAAACATACAAAGAGCAAGATGACATTGAACAAAAAATCGCAAGTCCAAAATTGCAATAATGGAGGAATATAGAGCATTCTCCTGAATAGACTTCAATGCAACTTCCTAAACCAAAAATATTTGTGCAACTTGTGGAGACAAAGACTTCCTTTTAGAAACACATATTGTAGATAGGGTAAATTCGAGGGAAAAACATGAATCATCAATAACATGTTAGATGCATAGGAAAACTGAGAGGGGGAGGTGAATTAGTTGTATACTTTTAAATTATCAAAAAATCCCATTAACATTCAGGTCTGCATTTTTCCTTAAACCCTTATCCACCATTAAACCCTTAAAATGCATTAAAATAATGTAAACATGTGAAACAGTAATACAAACACATCAAACACCTAAGAACACAAGATTTACGTGGAAAACCCGAGAAGGGAAAAACCACAATGAGGATTAGCTCACTAATATATGTATTGCAACACTGAATACAATAAAGCTCATTGTCAAGGGTGCACTACCCAGAAAGATAAAGAAAGAATCACTATCGGTGGCTCACTACCAAAGGAATCACATCTAGAAGAAAGAAGAATAGAAGAGGGGGTGGCTCACTGCTAATTTGAATTGCTAACAATGCATATCTCATATGTCGAAGGTACAGTTCCATTGAAGCATAAACAACTCATCAAGTAGACTAAAATGTAGACACCTTCCACTCATTGCATTAGGAAGTCATAGGCATTAAGGCTTATACTTAGATCAACACACTTGATCAATTTCACATATTTCACCTCACATGTTATGCTCTTAATCCATACAAAAATTATCCTTGTATTTATACCATCTATGACCTAAAACAATCTCAATTAGGTCGGCCTTAAGGAAACATATACACCTCAATCGTGCAATATCAAATGGGTTGGTACCAAAAACTTCCATAATAGAAAGAAGTGAATCCAAACCATACCACTACTTAATTGGGACTGAAATCTACATCAACATGCTTCTCAACACTTCCTTAACTGACAATTATCTTTCGTGATTAGCGCTAGCACACGAGGTCAACCAAACCTATACTAACACTAACAAGTGACAAAAAAAACACCTCTCAAGTTTTGGAACATCTCACATAACCACACAACAACAAAATATTTTGCACAACTACTACAACCACTTGAAACTCAAGAACAACTTCATTTTGTGCAACCAAACATACTAGGATAGACACCCAACACACTAGACACCTTTGCGGAACAACTCGACACCTAAAAATTCAATGGAAGGTAGATAGAGACATTATAAGAATGTTTCTAGAGTTGTAACACCATAAACTTCTCTGTGAAGAAATGTGGAGCAATCTCATTTCTCCAAGACACCTTGTTTCACCAAATAAACATACTGTCAAACACATCTTCCATTGTAGTACAATATAAAACCTGAAACTTTGGATATGAAAAATTTGAACACCTTTTATCATCACATCCAAACCATATGGAAATATCTTCAATCATGAAGAAATGCAAAGAAAAAAGCTAAACACCACTCTGTCACATTGAACTCTCTTTTATTCAAATTTTCTCAAAAGAACCTAGAAGCCAAGTGAACTAACTTCATCAACAACACTACTAACACCTCTACAACACATTTACAACATATGCAACATGAATTTTTTTCCAAACTAGAACAATCTCCTCAAACACAAGTCAATCCAACAATCTCTGCAACTATACTGAAGTAAGACATCAATGACAACACCATCAATATTATGTTGACATCAATACCAACAACTCCAATGCTAGGGGTTGACATCATAAACACTAGAAAAGTTCCAACACTCTCTTCATACAAGAGGTTGGAATAAATGAAAATACCCAAGAAACTCACAAACAACTCAAGCTTCCAAACTTCCAATAATCTCCCCCTTTGTCATTGATGACAACACCTGCTTTTTGAAAAACCATCAACAACAAAAGCAACCAACAACAATACTGCAATGAAAAATACTCCCCCTAATTGGGATAACTCTTTACTCTTCACATAATTCTTCTCTTGCAACACCAACAACACCTATTCTCTAGATCACTCTCCTCCTTTGCTCCTCAGACAACACTTTTTCATACTCTCCCCCCTATGGTCTTCAGACCATATTCAATTTTGCAACTCTTTTCATATTTTTCTTTTTCCCTTTATGGTTTTTTATCCACTTTAACTCTCTCCCCATTTGATATCAATGGAAAAGGTTTGTAGAATCATCCAACTCTTTTTCCTGCATGGAACTCATTTTCTCTCCCCCTTTGACAACATTCAAAGGGAAACACCTGCAGCTTATCTACATACACCGTTTGCAACATTGACAAGCAACTACACTCATTCTTTACCACACTTTTTTGCACTATCTAGCAACCATTACTACCTACTCCCCATGAGAGGCAACCTTTATCACTAGTCTAGGACCAAGAATGTATCTTGAAATACTTCCTAGATAGATGCACACACTTATGCATCTAGTTCAAAGAAGGAGGGAAATAACCCCTAACTTATCACATGGATACTCAAAAGTATCTTTTGGAAGAGCCTTTGTGAAAATATCAACACAATCCTTAGTAGGCACATACTCTAGCTTCACCTTGTTCTTTGCAACTTTCTCTCTCAAGTGACACTAGATTGAGATATGTTTTGTTCTTGAGTGTATTACTAGATGAACTTTCAAATATTAATTTCACTTGTATTCTCACACATGATAGGAATAGGTTCATCATATGAAACTTTGGTATCCTTCAATTCTTGCTTCATCCAAAACACCTGTGTACAACATGATGCTACTATAATATATTCTACTTTTGTAGTGTATATGACACTGAATCCTGCTTCCAAGAAAGTTCCACCACTTGTACTTTTCTTGTCATCTGCACATCCATCCCAATCTCCATCTATATATGCACTCAAAGAGAAGTCAATATCCTTAGGATACCACAAACCATAATCTAGAGTTCCCTTCAAATATCTGAATATCTTCTTTACTACTACATGAGATTGTATAGGATCTTCTTGGAATCTAGCCACAAGACAAAGTGAATGCATGATATTTGGTCTAGTAGCAGTAAGTTATAATATTCCACCAATCATTGATCTATAGTTGCTCTAATCTATCTTAGGAGATTCATCATTCTTGCTTAACTTACAACTAGTAACCATAGGAGTACATATTGGTTTAGATTCATCCATTCCAAAAGTATTCAACATTTCCTTAAAGCATACTTAAATTGTGACACAGATATACCTTTCTTTGATTGATTGATCTATAAACCAAGGAAGAAATTCATCTGCCCACACATTTACATATCAAATTATTTCTGCATTTCCTCTGTAAACCTTTTGCACATACCTTCACTTCCTCTGAAGACTATGTCATCAACATATTCTACTATAATTAGGATTTGTTCTCCTACAACTTTGAAATATAGATTGCTATCTGCAATACCTTTTTGAATCCTTTCTATGACAAGTACTTATCTAACCTTGCATACCAAGCTCGAGGAGCTTACTTTAGTCCGTACAATACTTTATTCAATCTATAGACCATATTTGCATCTTCTAACAAATGAAAACCTTTTGGTTGTTCTTGATGTATACCTCTTATTCTAATTTATCATTCAAGAATACAGACTTCAAATCCATCTAATATACTTTAAAATATTTGTACTGCAAAAGCTAAAAACATCCCGATAGCTTCCATTCTTGCAACTGTAACAAAAGTTTCCTCAAAATATATACCTTCAACCTATGAGTAACCCTTATAAGAAAGTCTAGCCTTATTCCTAACAAATTTTCCATCTTTATTCAGCTTGTTTTAGAATACCCACTTAGTTGTTGGGATGAGTTGTTGTTGATTGTTGTCATTAATGGTTGTCATTGATGTCAACATATCCTGGATGATTGATTCTAATGCTTTGGTGATTCGGATTGGTGTGCTCTGGATGTTGTGTTATGATGATCTATCTTTGGTTGTGCTTCTCCTGGTCCCATTTATTTTGCAACATAATGAGATACACTCTTATGGGTTCAGACCGATCTGAAAATTGGTTAATGTTCTCTAGAAAATTGTTTGTAGTGTAACATGTATATCCTATTCTTTGGTCTCAAATATCATGGTTAATATGTAGCATATTGATTTGAGTGAGGAGGTTTTGATTGGTCCATGTTTCATTCCTTTCCACCACAAGAATTCTTTGTGGTGACCTATTTCAAATTGTGTTTGGCCAACTTAGGAGATTATGAAGACATTGTGTTTGACTGACTTAGGAGTTTATGGAAGCATAGAATGGTATAAGTAAAATTTGATTCTATTCAATGAAAGCAAGTGTGATGAATGTGAATATGTAAATTTAGAGATTGAGAATTATGCAAAAGTATATGATTGGAGGTAGTAGACAGTGAGATTCTATCCAGTGTCATTGTTGGTGACATATATTTCAGCAGTGGATTCCCTTTCATCATTCTTCTGGTAGTGAGTCATTTTCTATTGGCAGTGAGCCATTTTTTGTTGGCAATGAGCCTTTCTCTTTTGGTAGTGAGCCTTTTTATCTTTGGCTGTAATAGCCGAGTAGTGAGCCCACTGGTAGTGAGCATTTTGGTAGTGAGTCCTTTGTAAAAATCACCTTAATCGGTGTTTTATAATTGAGAATTAGCATTCTTTGTGGTATTTCCCTTCTTGGGTTTCCATGTAAATTCTGATGTTCATTATGCATGGTGTTGTTATGTGCTTTCATGTTCATATATGTTAGATTATTATCTCATTGATTTAAGTTTGTTCCAGGGTAAACCCACAAAAGTGGTTTACAATTCTAGTGAGGAAGGAAAAGTTGCAAAAAATGACCCCATGCAAAAAAAAATTGTTTTTGGGGGTTCGAACAAACTTTTGGTTCATGTGAACCAAAAGAGGGTTCACTAGAACCTTGGCTCGAGAGAACCCATTAAATGCAAGGTCCCACCATTCCCGCAAAAAACACAAAGAAAACCTTTTTTGAAAGGGGGTTCGCTCAAACCCCCTGGCTCACCCGAACCCCCCTTTTCCCACCGTCTCCCCCTCTGGCACCAAAAAACTCAAAAAATTTTCCCTTTGAAGCTCAAGTTGAGGATGAAAATGGAGGAGACTTCCCAAACCTTACTAGATGATGGTAGTCCTCAGGATGAGCTATCCAACGAATATAATTTTAATATGTTTTGGTTTTATTATGTATTTGTATTTTTAGTTTTATTAAACATAGGTTTTTCACCAAAAATCAAGCTCTCTATTTTGCACATGTCAAAAAATAGCAGATTATCAAAAAAAAATTAAAAATATGAGTGCACCAAATATTGAAGTCCTTGATCCAAAAATTAAAAAAATGAATTTCAACAAATATAAAAAAAGTTACGTTGTATACGGTTCACCTATGTCTGAATTGTAATTGGTTTGACTTTGAAACTTGATTAAGGAAAAAATATTCAATAAAACACTATGAAACCAATTGGAAGAACTAGATATCATAGTTACAAATCTAAATTCGAAAAAAACTTGCATAACATATCCAAAAATATTTAAGATATTAATAGTTATTAAATGGTACAAAAATATAAGTATAAATTAAATTGTGTAACATCTTGACACTCATATTTGTACATTTTTAAACGTGGTTACAATAAATTATAAATTGTACAAATTATGAGAGTTGTTGAAAAAAAATAGAATATTTTAAAAAAAATACATGTATCATAAATAATTGTACATCTTTTCTATTTAAGCCTTCAAATGCATATTTATTCATACTTACTTTCTTCCACTCACATCTACTAATTAATTGAAGTGCCACCAAATTATCTAGTTGTGTGACAATTAATATTTTTATCAACCATTTTCATAGAATACATTTATTTACACTTTTCAAATTTATATTTAATATATTTGTAATTTTTCTATTTACTTTTGTTATATTTTCTATGTGTTCTATTGCTTTCATATGTGTGTGTGTTCACACATATATGTGTGTATTCAATTTCTTTTTTTAATTTAACCAATGAGCATCTAGAATTAAAAAAATTGATTGGCAATCTTATAGTCTACATTTAATTTTTTATTTTAAATAATTGTAAAAATATCATTTATCTTTCTTTCTATTGGTTCATGTTGGGAATAATCAAGTTCTAATAATTATATTTATTAGTTCCTTCCAAGACAAGAATACTAATGCATTCAATACATTCAATTTCCTTTTTAAATTTAACCAATGAGCATCCAGAATTAAAAAAATTGACCAACAATCTAATAGTCTACATTTGATTTTCTATTTTAAATAATTGTAAAAATATCATTTATCTTTCTTTCTATTGGTTCATGTTGGAAACACTTAAATTTTAATAATTATATTTATTTTTTATATTAAGTATAGAGAGAACAATACAAAATGGATCAAAGTATTAGCATTATAAATAGGCTTCTAGGAAGCTTCACATAGACTAAAACCACCTATTGCCCCAGATTACAAAAAATTACATATCTCGCATCACCCAAGGACAAACAAAATGCACAATACATGAAATTCAATGTCAAGTATCACTCTAAAGATTTAGAAGTATACATGTATCATGTAGTTACATATATGCACCTGTACAAAATTCATCAAATGAGCCATACCAATACCAATTGATATCCAAAAAGCCAAAAAGAGAACCCGTGACAAAATCCTAGAGGGTTTGAGTAGGGTGGAAAAAATCTCCAAGAAACACTAGAGTCTCTACCACAACCATCTCCTCCATTGACATACTAGGAGTTTTGTTATTCAATTCATCCATCAGCACAATTACCACCTCTCTATTTTTGTTTTGGCCAGGATTGTTCTTTTGATCATCTTTAAGCTCCTGCCTAAAGGCCTACAATTCCCTTAGAAAAACCTCCACCCTAGGGTGGCCCTCCTACCACATGTGTCCATATCTAGCTTCCAAGATGTCTATGGTAATTTATTTTTTCTCTAGGTATTTCCATAACTTATCCTTTGTGAGCTCCACTATGATGAAAACCTGCATAACAACATTATAAAAAATAAGTCCCTTATAGGACTTAGTAAGCAATATCTTCCTTCCTTGAAATCTATCTTCATTTTGAGCTTTCCAAATTGCCCACAAAATTTTAGTTGAGAGAATATGCCAAAATAAAGCACCAGTGCTTCTCATTTTTCAATTTTGATTGAAAGTATATTTTCAGGGAGAAGATCCCCATTTTTTCCCCAGATTTTATGTGAAATGTAGAACATATTCCATATTTCTTTAGCAAAAATGCAATCAAGAAAGATATGAGAAATTGATTCAGGCTTTCTACACAAACTACAAATATCAATGTCATCAATTTTACTTTTAAAGAAAAGTTTTTGTAAGATCAAGAGTCATCTAAAGCAAGCCTTTTTGGCTTCCACTTCTTTCTATGATTTTTCATAAAAAATATCTTCCATTGCTCTTTGTTCTTGTTCATTTTCCAAGGTTTATTCATCTGATCTATTAAATCCACTTGTTCAATTAACATATTATACATTTCTTTAACCTTATATTTCATGATTTTGTTACCATTTTTCCAAAGGTATTCTTTAAATTGGAGTGGCTCATTCTTTGTTTCAAGTGGAGATTTTAGATGATGACAAGCCTCTCTTAGAACTGTATAAGTCCTCTAGTTATTTTGAGGGATATTATATTCTAAGCTTAGATCATTCCATTCTTTCAACTTCCCATCTTTCAGAATTTCACTAAAGCACTGAATCCCTTTTTGAGCCCAACTTCTAGTTGAACAACCTTGAATTAGGGAAAGAGGCCTTCCATTGTGTTTCAAATTCCACCAGATAGATCTGTTAGAGAGGATGACCCTATTATCACCCTTGGTGAAGTGGCAGTTGGAAAGGTTATTTTCAATTATTTCCCAAGCCTTCCATATGGTTCTAAAAACATTGGATCTTGTAGGTGACATAGGCCATTCACTACTAAGGATATCATTGAAAGGGAGTAGCTTCCAAGATTTGGCATGTTTAGGCACAACATTGGAGATGTTATACTTGATAAGCACTTTCCAAGGTTCCTCCTCTTCCAAGGCTCCAATCACCCATTTTGTTGCCAAAGTTATGCCTTGAATCCTCAGGTCTTTCAAACCAAGTCCACATCTAGACTTTGAAATGGTACACCATTCCCACTTAACTGAGTGCCTTTTCTTCTTCCCTTTACCATCAGACCAAAGGAACTCTTTGATTCTTTTTTGGATATAATTAATTTGATAGGAGCAAAAGAAACACACCAAAGAAAAATAAATGTTGTAGAAGGATAATTTTTTTTGAAAAACCTGAAACTTGTCAACAGAAGAAAGGTACTACTTGTTTCATTTTGTCAACTTCTTCTCAATCCTATCCCTGATCCAACACCACATTTCTTTTAAATTAGGCTCAATAAAAAATGGGATGCCAAGGTATCTTACCAACTTTTGCGGACCTCCCCGTTGAATGTTGAATTTGCTGACCTAGTCTAGGGGCTTGTCCTTCCAACCCAAAATACAAGACTTTGTAGGGGAAAATTTTTCCCTAGAAGCAAGACAAAAGGTCTTCAACTTCCCCATTAAAATTGCAAGGTTATCTTCAAGTTGCAGAAAGATAGAAGTATCATCAATGAACTGAAGGTTAATGAGCTCATTGTCATTAGGCAGTTTGATACCTCTTACTTTTGGGCCCAGAGAAGCATCCCTTAAGACATAGTGAAGTGCATAAGATGAAATTACAAAAAAGGTTGGTGCAAGTGGGAGACCTTTTCTTATTGACCTCCCAAGCAAGATATCCTGTGAAAGAACACCATTTACCTCCACCTGTGTAGAAGCATCTTGGAAGAGAGTTTTGACCAGAGAGCAGAACATTTTTGAAAATCCAAATGCATCCAAAACAAGAAGCCCAAAATCCCATTCATTCCTATCATAGGCTTTTTCAAAATCTAATAACAACGTTGTTGCATCTTTCCTTGTGAGTTTTCACCAATTCATGGCCTCCCAACTTTTTATAAGGTTTTCCAAAATATATCTCCCCTTAATGAACCCAGTTTGAGTGGAATTAATTATGCTGGGTACTATGTTAGCCAACCTCTTAGCAAGTACCTTGTCCAGAATCTTATAAGAAACATTCAAGAGTGTAATGGGCCTCCAATTCTTGACAAGGGTTTTATCACCTTCTTTTGGGATTAGTTTAATGATTCCTTTATTGATATTTTTTCCAAGGGTGCCTTTCTCAATGGCCTCTTTATAAACCTCTTCACTTTTCCAATCTATGAAGGCTTTGTAGAATTTTTTAGGGAGACCATCAGGTCCTAGAGACTTCTTTTTGAGGGATAGAATGGCTCTCCTAATATCCTCTTTAGAGATATCTCTATATAGCTATGTAGTTATCTCAACACTAATCCTTTTAGGCATGATCTTATTAATATACTCTCTAGCATGAGTGTAGGGTTCATCACCTCCTTCTGAAGTGAAAAGATTCTAGTAGAAGAGGAAAAAATGCTCCCTTATCTCCTCTTGCTCAACTAGAATAATGTCATTTGCATTAATCTGGTTGATTTGTTCCCTAGCCTACTTTTCTTTTAGGTATCTAAAGAAGAACTTTTTCCCCTTATCCCCATTCTCAATATAATTCATTTTGGCTCTAACTTTCATTCCCTGAATCTTATTGTCTTGGAATCTCCTTAGCTTATCTTGGGCCAAAGAAAGTTTGTCAATTTAGAGATTGTCGGCAGGGTTAACCTAGACTTTTGATTCTGCTTGATAAAGGTTATCCTGCAGAAGAGCCTCTTTCTTCCTTTTATCCTTGTCCTTATTCCTCCCAATAGTCTAAAAAATAACCTTCCATCCTTGAACATTTAGATCCCACTATTAAGTAGGGGATAAAGTTCTATGCAGCCACTTATTGATTAACCTGAGAAAGATAATGGCATTCATACAATCCTCATCTTTGAGGAGGCTGGTGTTGAGATAGAACCCATTTTTAGGGCCAAAAATTGATGGTGCACCTTTTTTGAATAGAATCTTAGATCTTATTGGATGATGATTAGAGAGAGAATAGGGAGTGACATCCACCTTGCAACCATCACTAATTAGGACAGCTGAAAAGAAGGCCCTATTGATATAAAATCTATCAAGCCTGCAAAGAACCCTCCTTCCACCTCTTTGGTAGTTACACCAAGTGTACCAAATATACTTGCACTCTTTCTTTTGACCTTCAATAGGGTCTTTAAGATTTAACTTGGATTTTAGCCTTAGCCAATAAAATTTCTCATTATCTTTCCAGTCATGACCAACTCCTCCCCATTTTTCTTCCTGTTTTTTGTTGGTGTAATTAATTAATTAATTATTACACTAACATAAGTTTACTTAGGTCTTGCATTTAATTATTAAGTCCTAGGTTGCATTATTAGATAAATCATTTAATAAATGGGATTATATTCCCTTCCTTATTTGTAGGAGATAATATTCTTTCTAGAAGATGAGTTGTCCTTCTAGAACTTATCCCCTCATTTAATGATCATCACCATTAGGGTTCACATGTTGTCACATGTTGTTAGATCAAGACACATGGCAACATCTCATGCATATTAGGGCTTAGCTCATGCCTATATATTCAAGGCATCTTGTACATTTGTAACATATCAGATATCTTGATATCAATCAGATATCATATCATATCAATATAGAATCTCCATTGTGCATGCCTAGTTGCAACACTTTCTAGGTGGTTGATTATCTTTCTTGGCTTAAAGGTCCTACATCGAAGACTACAGCTTCAAGGACTGTGCATCCATAATCCCAACATGGTATCAAAGCTTATCCAGTGAAACATCAACCCTCGATCAAGAAAGTTGGTGTGCAAGATTCTTGTAGGCTGAAGGTTTCCAGTGAAGGCTACTTGTTTCCACCCAGGGACCAAGATAATTTCTGAAGCAGATTGAGTCATATTTTAGCTTGCCATTGTCTTCAGAAGGCCTCGAAACCCTAAGATCACCTGCCCATTCATCAAAATTGGATACATCAACCCGGGAGCTTCAGAGGTATTTTTTTAGGGTTTGCAAAATCAATCGTACTATCTGTACAATTTGTAGCAAAAAATCATCCTGATCAGTTGTCCTCTGAGGCAAAAAAAAATTTATACGCAAGCCATTTTCTATTTTCAGAAAAAAATTAGGGCTTTTTCTATATGTTTTTGGCAAAAAATATATTTTGTATTTCTGCTATAGTTTGCAGAAAAATTAAAAAAAATTCGGGCGACCTCATATTTTATTCATAGTTGGCATTCACATTTATTCATATTTCTACGGGTTTATTTTAACATCCGTCGGCATTCATAAGGGGTTGAATTTTTTCGGCATATATCAATATTATTTTCTTTGCAGTTTTAATTATTTTCATTGGCATATATACATCTTGATTTTTAATTGATTTTAAAGCAATATTAAAAATCAAATACAAATTTGTATTGTTGGTTTTTTTTTTAAAAAAAAGGTCTACAGAAAATTCTTTTTGTTGGTGCATTCAAATCAAGCCGGGCCGTACTCTGGATGACCCTGTCACATCACGTCAAAGTGGGGTCCTCTCCCGTCGGCCTACCGTTGCCTGAGCTCACTAGCAAAGTTCTCCCGCCGGCTTCGTTCAATCCCCCACTGACAACCCAGCCACCATCTGGAGTTTCTCCCGCCGGCTAAAGTCTTACCGCCGGTCATCCTGCAGACTCCTGCTAGCCCATGCCTCTCCTCCCACCGGGATATCACCTACCGGCGGTGTCTCCCAACCGCGGCGCCACCATCATTAGCGGCTCTGCCCGAGAGCTCCGCTCTAATGCCACTCCTGGTGGGGCAATTTTTTGCCAATGTAACCGACACGGTCATATCAGCGACCAAGTCCTAGCGCCCGGGGGCCAGATTTTTGACCCTATTTAGCCTGCAGGTGCCTAATTAGGGCCTTTTTTTCATTTGATCATAACTTTCACCCTTGGTATCAAATTTTTGCAAACGATATACCGTCAGAAAGGGAATTTCACGTACTTTCCAGTGGTGACATATATTCTATGAATTTTTTCTCACAAAAAATTCTATAGCCAATTGAAGTCAAAACCCTAATCTGGACTCAAAGCTACATATCTTCTCAACCGTTCATCAGATTTTGATGATTCCAGCGGCATCAGGAAGGTGATTCAGAGATTTTTTTCATCAGTCTATCCCCTTGATCAGTTTCAGCTCCAGGTACTCTTGCATGTGATTTTTTTCAGTTTGGTGCATTTGATCAATAACCTGGTTATTCTGAAGCTTGGGACAACTTTGTTTGATCCGGGTTGCATCACTTCAGTTGTCCATCATATTTGGAAGTCTTTATTTGCTGTTGAAGGTCAGTGTCTTTGTATCCTTATGAAGAAATTTTGTTATGGGGCTTGCATATTTCTCTCCTTCTCTGGTTATGTTGCACAAGGGTAACTATTCGCAATGGCGAGATGGGATCTACCACCATCTTCATTCACTTGATTTTTTGCCACATCTATTTGGTATAGTTCCTCATCCAAGTGAAGGTATTCATGAACTTGCTTGGAGTTGCAGTAGATACACTGTTTTGGAGATCATTTCTATGCAAGTTGATTCTGATGTTTTGAATGCTATTGATCATTGTGATTGTCCTCACATTATTTGGACTAAGCTTTGGGAGATCTACGGAGATTCAGATACTCCACCATTCCCCAATGGTCATGATTTAGAATGTCTTGCTTCAGATCAAGTTCCTTATGATGATATTGTTGTGCAGGAAGTTGATTGCCTTGATCTTTCCGAAGAGGTTGACAAGGTACCTTTCAGTACTTCTTCTTCATCAGAGACAGTTGGTATCCCTTCACATTCAATGATTCCTTGTCCAGAATCATTGATTGAGGCTTCCACTATCATCATCGATCAGGACACATTCAGTTTTTCAGACTTGACATCACATGATGGCTTTGTTTTAGGTATCATTGCCTTGGACACTTCTACAGGTTTGGAGAACATTCTTGAGGGGGTATCACTCCTCTATTCTGATTTGGCTTTGGAGAGTTGTTTTGAGTCTCCTCATTCCTTTGTATCACCCTTGTTTGGGAATTCAGAGACTACGTTGGAGGCATTGAGTTTCTCTTCAGAGATTTCATATCTGAGACTTCTTCCCTGTTACTCCTTTCAGGATTTGAGGTTTCTTCAACATCCACCATTGGATTTGCTTCAGACTTCTTTCAGTGGTTTTGAGGACACTTCATTCAGGTGGGGCTATCAAGTCTCCATCACATCCATCATATCTCTGTCTTTGGATATTGTTTAGCATCAATTTTTGCATCGTCCTGGTTTGTCACTCTCTTCATTGATTGTGGCATCTTCTTCAAGAAAGGAGACATTTGAGCATCATTCAAAGACATCATCATCCATTTTCATCTTTCCTTCCTTCAATTCCTATCCAGAATGGGAAGCATCTATCCACTTGCAATTGGTTTTGTTTCTTTCGAAAGGGAGACAAGTTGTTTGTCGACATTGGATCTTGTTCTGTCTTCAAACACTTTCCTTCTTTGCAGGTGATCACATCTTTTGGGGGGCTATCTAGTCTCTCTTTTTTCCTCCTATAGAGGGGCATTGATTGTATCCATGTGACGGATGGTGTCCTTGGGGGGTATTTGAGAGTCCTCCATCCTTCCCATCCTATCTCACATTTTCTGCATTTTCATCTCTCTTTTGGAGAGGGGTTTTGTTCCCATTGGGTTTTCCCCTTTTATCCGGTTGTGGGAGATTTTCTGCATCTTCATGTACATGGGTACCTAACATGGCCTCATAGCCGAGACCCATAATCATCATCATCATCATGCATAATCATTGCATTTTCCTCCCTAAGTTGCACTTATGGGGGGTGTTGGTGTAATTAATTAATTAATTATTACACTAACATAAGTTTACTTAGGTCTTGCATTTAATCATTAAGTCCTAGGTTGCATTATTAGATAAATCATTTAATAAATGGGATTATATTCCCTTCCTTATTTGTAGGAGATAATATTCTTTCTAGAAGATGAGTTGTCCTTCTAGAACTTATCCCCTCATTTAATGATCATCACCATTAGGGTTCACATGTTGTCACATGTTGTTAGATCAAGACACAGGGCAACATCTCATGCATATTAGGGTTGAGCTCATGCCTATATATTCAAGGCATCTTGTACATTTGTAACATATCAGATATCCTGATATCAATCAGATATCATATCATATCAATATAGAATCTCCATTGTGCATGCCTAGTTGCAACACTTTCTGGGTGGTTGATTATCTTTCTTGGCTTAAAGGTCCTACATCAAAGACTGCAGCTTCAAGGACTGTGCATCCATAATCCCAACATTTTTCAACAAAGTTAAAGTCTCCCCCTATAATCCAAGGGATATCCTATAGATTAAACATCCATTTCCATAAAATTATTATGTCTTTATACTCATTAGGAGCATAGACCGAACAAATGTCAAACAAATCATCCTTCCACTTCAAGATTTCCCAGGAAGCCCTATTCCAAGGGGAAACTCTAGAGCTAACCACACACTGAGCCCATTTGTTAGCCATTAGAATTACAGCCCCACCCTTACCTTTTTCATGATTAGTAGCAAACTAAGAAGCATCCTTCCAGATTACCCTCAATCTAGTTTCCAAGGAAAAGCCAATGGACTTAACTTCTTGCAAGAGGACAAAATCTTTCTCCTTTTGTGAAACAAGTCTCCTGACCATATGCTTCCTATTAGGGGTTTCAAGACCCCTTACATTCCAAGAAAGAAAGTTAATTTCCATCATTTTTTTCATTAGGAGGGGGTCCCTTTTCACACCTAAAGTTATCAAAACATTTAGGTAGTTTATTTTAAGCCTCTATTCTTTTAGCATTGGGTGGAAGGATCACCCCACCAAGTTTCTTTCTTTTATCTTTTAGCAACTGGTTAATGTCTCTCCCTTCCTGATGCTTGGAATTTTCCAATCCTTTCTTTTTTTTGTATCTCCTAGTTTTTTTAACTAGCACCTCCAAAGGAAGTCCTTCCCCATTAGTGGTTTCCCTAGTAGAAATTATCCCTATATCATCTGCAGAATCCATACCCGATTGGGATGCAAACCATTCCAAACATAGCACTTCATCAAGAGAGTTAGGTGTAGAAAGTTCAAGATTTTGAATCATCCTCTCATCCACCTTTTCCTTTCCATCTAAACTCTACATGTCTTTAGAGGGACAATCTCCTTGTTTATCTGAGAATAAATCTCCATGATTGTGTTGAGAGAAAACAATAAGTGCTCCCTCAGAGCCACTTACATTATCCATTTCTTTAAAATATTTATCATTGAAGAAATAGATCTCTTTTGGAATGATATTAATATTTTGTTCTATCCTCTTCAATTGTCTAAGTTTTTGCAGATCCAATTTTTGTGCATTAAGTTTGCCAATGTTTGAAGAATATTTCAAATCATCTTGTTGGGAAGGAGAATTACATACCTTCCTATTGTTTGAGTCCAATCTCTTAGTGTAATTATTTGCCAGCAATGTGTCCAATTCCTATATTAGAGATGCCATGAAATCTTTAATCTGAGTGTTATCATTCCTAACTACTTTAGGATTATTATCTTCTTTAGTCTACTTATCTTTTTCAGGGGGAAGGTTGCATTCCTTAGTCTTCCCCAAATTATTATCAGCCCTTTCCATCTCTGACATGGGCTTCATTTTAGAGTTGTTTCCATCATAGGTAGAGGATTTATTAGTTTTATTCTTTATTAGAAGATAGTTCCTTTGAATGTGTCCCTCCACATGACATAAATAGCAAGCATTAAGTCCTCCAAGGGTTTCCATTGCACAAGTTACAATTCCAGATTTAAGTTTGATTTCAAGAATCTACGGGAGATCCATTCGAGGGGTTAGGGAAACCAAAACCCTCACATCTGAGTGTGGAAGAGAATACTTAGTCTCCTCAATTTTCAACACCTTACCATATGGTTCAATCATCAAAGGAACAAATTTCCATAACCGTGGAGGAACATGTCTAATTACCTATAAATAAATATTCAATAAGCTCCCTTTGGGTATATTTTTTCTCTAAGTATTGGCCCACGCATTGCAAATAAGCCACAACACCTTTTTGTCAAAATATATTGCCCCCTCTTTGTGTCTGCTCTGTACTCCCCGAAGGTTTCCTTTCCTTCGCATTTCATGAATCCCTGCTATGCTTCCATGTGTTGTCACTATGCATAATCAATGATCGCCTCCCTTCACTTTAGAGTAAATCTCCACCCATGCGCCACGTGTCACCTTGGCACTAGTTTTCAATGGAAAAAGATAAAGATTCACATGGGTTGTGCTATGCTGCCACATGTCTCTTCAGAAAGTTTTATATTTGGGTGGTAGAAAAAGTGAAACAAATGTTGCAACTGGCCGCTAGGTGTCATAAATACTCTACGGTGTGATGACACTTGCCTGCTTGACCTTGTTGGGACCACCACCATCATTTTCAGAGGATGCACCTAAGCCTAGAATGACTGAATGATTGGTTTCAAATATTTTTAGTTGCAACAACCAGAGGTATACTCAATTCTGCATCATTGTCGGAGATTGTGAAATCTTTTCTGTTACTACTCTCCAAGGCAGTGGGACTTTTCAGCTATATATAGTTCTCTCTATTTTGAGGGAAAAGTCTATATTTTTTAGAAGAACACTAATTTTAGGAAAGACACCAGGCCTTTATTATTGTTATTTTTATTGCAAAGACTCTCAGACTATGCCAATTTTTTGGCCTTTCTATTCTTTTATGATATTTTATTAACTTTAGACTGTGTTGCTATTGTTTAGATATTTTGTTTGAGAACTTCTATAAATTGAATGCAAGTTTTCTGGTCTAGATCATGTCTTATGACTCTTCCTGGAAGTAGGAATGTATACAATGTTATTTTATGTCAATAAATGGATTATCTATATTTTAATCTTCAATTTTTGTATTTATGGAACATCACAATTATCAATCTAGCCCTTAAATCTATGATTTATCATGCTTATTTTTAAGTCTTGGTGCATCGTCTTAGATTAGATTTTATTTTATATATCTACTTCCTTTTCCCTTTCCAAAACTCCATTATAGAAGAAGTTGGCTTCTTTAAAAATCTAGAGGTCACTCAATTTAATGCAAAAATGTCCCCCATAAACTGAGTTTCCCATAAGTACAGTTACCTTGTCAACTTTTGGCATTAACAATCTCTTTTTTTGGCATGCCCGGTGGGATGGAGCTTAAATGAATTTGTGCTTAAGAAGGGTGTATGAGCCATCGACCTGTAACTAGATCCTAAACCACAAAGAACCCTGGTCTACTAGTACTGCCACTAGGAACAATGCAAGCTGCAAGTCATTTGGTAACCGTTTCACTCCCTTCACCCATTCCTCTAACCATGTTGCCAGCTGCCAATAGAAATTACATGGCATGGGATGCCAGAAGTCCCCTAGTAGCTCCAGTATCACCCATTGTCTAGGCTACTATGCTAGTCTCAGCTATGAAAGCTATACCCAAGTTTACTAGAGATGGCTCAAGAACACCCATAGAACATCTACAAGATGTGGCAGACATATGTCTGGTGCATGGGATCACTGTGAAAAATGTAGCACTGAGGCTCCTCACTGCATCCTTCAAGGGAAAAGCATTGGATTGGTACTAAACATTGCTAGCTAGCACTATCCATACCTGGGATGAGCTCATAGATCCATTCTATGAGAGGTTTTCAAACAACAAAGATCACTCCTCACTGTACCATCAACTATCTGTCATAAAATGAGCTCCCCAAGAGGCTATGATAGAATTCAATGCCCGATTCCACACAAACTAGAAAAGGATCCCTGTTGCTATATGCCTAGCTCTTGAGTTGGCATTTATATTTTATCTGAAGTCCATCAAATTTGACATTTCTATGATGATCAAGTCTTTGGGAGGAGCTACTCTGCTAGATGCTTACAATGTCATTGTTAAAGATGAGAATCATTTGATAGATTAATAAAAAGTTTACTCCTCGGCCCATCATGTCAATATTTCCTAAAATATTGATGTCTGCATAGGAAGTCACGTCAACGAGTGTGCGCACACCTCCCCAGTCAATGTACACATATGTGGTAGCACCACAAAATGTTGCCTCTACATCCAATTCTCCCAAGGATGAAATGAGTGATCTCAAAGAAATGTTATGGACTATGGAAAATGACATATCCACCCTTAAGAAAAACCAATTAATGCCTCCAAAGCCTACCTATTAGAATTATCAAGGCAGACAATCTTCAAATTAGCAGAATTAGTACTAAGGTGGTTCCTGCACCAATCCACTGGCTTCAACAGCCAACCAAATAGTGTCGGTACCTACTTCGATGACAAGCGCAACACTAAGCTCAAGTAGGGAATTGACCATGGGACAAAATAACTTCATTGATGATATCAATCCATGGTGCTTCCCTTGCAGTGATGTGCACAGGCCCTGAAACTGTTCACGTGGAAACTTACAACAAAAGGTGGTAGAGCAATGCAACCAAGGTGTGACTTCAGACCATGGAGGTTATGTATATGCCTCACCACAAATGGAGAGCATGGTTCTTACCACAAAAATGCAAGGAATGTCCCTAGGACAAGAATCTGACATTGCTCCTGATCACACACTCTTCTCATGGATGGAAGAAGAAGAAATGGTGTTTGCTAATGATACATTCATATCTGAAATGACGCAAGTGCAATCTAACTATAACACTCACTCAAAGAGGAGATTTACTGGCGAATCAGTTGCCCTAGAACTATCTAGTTCGCAACCTAAAAGTGCTTCTAATCAGATACCTGGCACTTCCACTATGCCGCCACAATATTAGCCATGGAAGGAAGTTGTCATAATGAGAGCAAAGGAGTAGAAACCTCCAAGTTCACCACCTTTTAACTTGGTAGAAAAATTGAAGAAATCATTCGCTAGTGTGTCTCTATGGGACATTCTAGCTATCTCAGAGTAGAAGACGCTATTACAAAAGGCTCTTCAAGCAGAGATCAGCACAATGCCAATGAAGCAGTTGGCCAATGCAAAGGATGTTGACCAACTATCTCCTGCTAAAGTCCTTACAAACAACACAACATAAGCCCCTATTGAAATCAGAGATAATTTGAAGACCCAAACCTTCTTAACTCTTATTATAGGGAATAATTTATTGCATAATGCTATGATTGATTCTGGTGCTAGCACCATGGTTATGCCTAAACAAATAGTTGAAGTTTTAGGGCTCAACTATGAACCTATGAAAAGGGGAGTAATGCAGCTTGATGGAAATAGAGTTGAAACCATAGGTATGATCAAGGCACTTCCTTTAACTCTATTTTTTTCCCTAGTATCACTATGCTGCAAGACACTATGATCATAGATGTTCCTCCCATGTTCGGCCTCTACCTATCCCAAGAATTTACTTCAAGGGTGGGTGGATACCTGTCCCTGGATTGGTCACATCTGATTCTTAGAACCAAGCACGTCACAAAAATGAAGATAGAATTGGAAGTGTTACATTCTAAACATGTAGCGGATGAGGCCATGATCAATTTTGAAGCTGCACATACCTCTATCACCAAGAAATAAACGTATTGTGTTGAATTTCTAGAGGAGGAAAAGGTGACTGGAGATTGGAATGATCAATAGGATGCTCTGTTAAATGAACACATGGACAATGACCCTTTTGACAATTACCATGCTATAGGATTGGGAACTTATGGAATCTATGATGATCAAGTGCTCCTGAAGGTTGCCAAAGAGTTTGAAAGTGGCCAAGCACCTGAGCTATGGACATTGTACTTTGACAGGGAAAGATGAAAAGTAGGCATTGGAGCGGGGATATGTTTGATATCCACAAAAAATGAAAAAATACTAAGGTCTTTCGGCTTCCAGTTTGCTTGTTCAAATAATAAAGCTGAATATAAAGGATTAGTTCAGGGTTTAAGCCTTGCAAAGTGAATGGGAATTAAGCAATTAATGATGTTCAAAGATTTTGAACTAGTGGTCAACCAATTCTGAGGAATTTTTGTGGCAAGGAATGTCCACATGAGATCCTATTAGCATTGATTCTAGGACCTAGTTGAGGGTTTTGAAGCCTTCAACATTCAGACTATTTCCCGAGCCCAAAATGGCAACGCAGATCACATGGCATCAATTAGATCCTAGTTTGATCCTACCTTTGAACTCATTCACAACAAACACTCTGTACGAGTAATAGTCTGACCAACGGTTCTCGATAATGATCAAAGTTGGCAGGTGTTTGAAAGTGATGAACACATTGCTTCATTCATCCTATAGTTGGGGGAGTTCGCCGATCAGATTCAACCAAAGATTGTTGAGGCTTATGAGGGATAAATCATGTAGCTCAAATCTAACAAACTTCCAAAGGGATTGGCCACTCTCAAAAACCTTTTTAGTTGTGATGATGCAAGGAATAATAAGAGAAAGTTTGTGGTGGAAAAAAGTGACTACACAGAGCTTCAGGTCACAGATGGGAGAAGGCTTCGAGTCAAGAAAGATGTCCTACAACATGATAAAGAAAGGCTCATCAATTTCTATAAGAAATATGGAGTGGTGGCCTAGTCCTATGGTGATCTGAAGGGGTATGATCTTGACATCATCCAACACATAATTGAGCTAGTGGAAGGTGCAAAATTGGTCCAACAAAAGTAGAGGCCTGTGAACCCCAAGATCGAAGCACTAATGGCACAAGAGCTAACAAAGCTAATTGAGTCATAGATTGTCTTTTCAATTAAGCATAGCACATGAGTGTTCAATTTGGTCCCAAAATAAAAGAAGAATGGAGATATCCACTTGTGTGTGGACTTCTGAGACCTAAACAGAGCATCCCTAAAGGATCATTATCCACTATCTTCTATGGAGATAATCTTGCAAAAAGTAGTAGGATAGAAAATGTTTTCTCTGCTTGATGGCTTCTCCAATTACAATCAGATCCAAGTTAAAGAAGAGTATTAGCACAAGACTACGTTCACTACAAAGTGGGGAAAATTTGCATATGCTAAAATTCCTTTTGGTTTATCCAACATAGGGGCAACATTCCACTGGGCAATGGACATCGTTTTAGCGAGCTAATCAATATTATTATCCTAATTTATTTAGATGTTAAGTCTAAGGATGATCATTTTGATCACTTAGAAATGGTTTTTTAGAAATGCTAGGATTTTGGGGTTTCCTTGAATAAAAAAAAATGTGTATTCGGAGTGCCGTGAGGAAAGCTATTAGGACACATGGTGTCCAAAGAAGGAGTTTCAATTGACGCTAATTGGGTGAAAGCCATCAAGGACCTTCCCCTTTAGGTTAACAAGAAGGGCATCCAATCCTTCATGGGAAAGTTAAATTTTGTTAGCAAATTTATTTATGATTTTGCAGGAATAATCAGGGCAATCACCTTGATGTTAAAAAAGGATCAAGTGTTTAAGTGGACAAAGGAAGCCCGAGAAGCCTTCAAGAAAGTTAAGGATGCTATTTCTTCAACCCCTATGCTGGTTAATCTAGAATTATCAAAGGAATTTATAATGTATGTATTCAATAGCAAGTCAAGTATTGCTACTAGCTTAACTCAAAAATACAATGAAGGAAAAGGACAACATTTGATGGAATTCTACTCCCGAACCCTGAAGGAGTATGAGACTAACTATAATTTCATCAAAAGACAAGCCTTTACGATAGTAAAGGGACTTAAAAGTTTCACCATCTAATTTCATTCAACAAAGTGATTGTCTATATCACGTATTCTAGTGTGTGCAAATACATCATGGAGGGAGAAATCATAGAAAAAAGAGTTAATTGGATCACTAAGATCCTTGCATATGATATTGAGGTCAAACCCACTAAAACCATCTGTGGAAGAGGACTGTGCGAGTACATGGCACATGATGAAGAGATACCCACCGAAGAAGAGCAACCAGAGCTTGTCCTAATAAATGAACCATGGTCTGAGGGTTGCTGGTTAACAAATAGAGTGAGGTTTATCCAAACAAGAAAGTGTCCACTAGGTCATTCCTCCCAAAAGAGGAGATATCATCGACTGCAGAATTGCGGATATGTGCTAGTGGAAGGGGTCCTTTTCCAAAGGAATTTCAATGGTCTCCTCCTATGATGTGATACTGCAGAGCAAGCGAAGAGAATCCTTGACACTTTCCACAATAGTGTTGTGGGCTTACACTTCTTTGCTAAGACCACTGCCATCAAAATCATGTGCACAGGTTACTATTGGCCCACACTTTTCAACGACTCTTACTCCTTGGTGAAATCTTGTAAAGAATACTATTTTTTATAGGCAAAAGGAAGAACTCCACCACGCCTCTCAAGCCTATAGTGGCAGATGAACCATTTGCACAATGGGGCTTGGACTTCATCAGGATGATCAATCCCACTTCTAGTGCTAGACATAAATGGATTTTGATAGCTATAGATTACTTCATGAGATGGACAGAGGCCGCTCTGCTTAAAAACACAATAGAGGAAAAAATAGTGGATTTCCTCAAAGAGTTGGTGACAAGGTTCGACCCTCCAAAGACTATCATTTCTAATAATGCTAGAGTTTTCCTAGGTGCAAAGGTATGCCACTTTTTATTAACAAATGGCATATTCCTGAAGACATCATCAAATTATTACCTACAGGGAAACGACCTAGCTAAATCAATGAACAAGAACCTGATCTGACTCCTTAAAAGAATTGGTTTGGATCACCAGAGAGAATGGCACAAAAACCTCTGAGTAGCACTGTGGGAAGACCACATAACTCCTAAGGAAGTCCTTAAGACTTCGCCTTATGAGTTGGTATACGGGAAAGAGGCACTATTGCCTATATCTATGGAAATCCCTATGCTTCAACTATTGAAATCCCTCGAGATAGAACAAAATGGTGCCATGGAGGTTCGACTTTCTGAACTATTAGAAGTACAAGAAAAAAGGGAGAAATCCCTAATAGCCATGACATACCGCTAGCAACTGGTCAAGCAATGGTTTGACAAGAGGGCATCCGACCAAGGCCTAAAGTGCAGAGACCTAGTGCTGAAATTTAATGAAAGGGCTACTAAGCTAGGTCAGCACGAGAAATTTGATAGCCTTTTGGAGGGCCCCTTTAAAATAATCAAGTGCAAAGAGTATAATTCTTTTGAATTAGAAAGCATGGAATAGGAAGCCTTGGGAATTATGCTCAGCACGATTCATCTTAAGCTGCTCCATTGAGTGGTAAAGTTTACTATTGTATATATGTGAATAATGCTTTTATTTTTCTTTCCCTTTGTGTTGGACGGTCTTTTTTGAAATTAATTCGTGTTTCAGTGGAAAAGCAACCCATCATTGCGGAGAACAAAGAAGTGAAATACTTTGCAAAAATAATCAAAAAGCACACCCATATGCAAAGTAAATAAAGCAATATGTTGAAAGGAAAGAAACCCATACAACAGAATGCCAAAAGAAAGGAGCCATGGATTTTATGAAGATATATTTCATTATATATATATTCTTTTGTTTTTACATGGCAAAAATGGCTAAAAGAGCCATAATTCAAAAGTATATGATTATACATGATATTATTTTCATATATACTATGTGTATGACCTTTTTTCAGGCTTATATAAAAAACTAGAAATGGGTGGTGTATTCTTAAGAGAAAAAACAAGGAGACAAGGAAGCATTTTATCCAATAGCATGGGTAGCAACAATTGACGCATTGACAACAACATCTACCACATCTTCATCAACACGTACATCAACAGTAGAAGTAGAATCATTTGGAGAAACCACCATTGGCAGAGGGAACACCAGGTTCCTAAAGTCAATGTACCAATAAATGTTGTAGAATGGCACTACGTTGTAGATGTAGAGCAAGAAGTGCAAGGCCTAGGTGACCCTTTGCTAGTGTTTGTTGTGTGTTTGGAGGTGGAATCAATTAAGAAATGACAACCATGGGATGACTACTTCTTCCTCAATATAGCGCCAGAGGTCACTGATTGTTGGCAGGCCTACCCCATACACAGCATGAGCAATGACTTCACCTAGACCATTTAGGTACTTTTTAGGAAAGATTTCCTTAACTAATTTCAAAATCAAAGGCCTAGGGATACTAATATCCAACATAGGTGCAATGAAGTGCGAGAAAATGTTGGTATTGACATGATATTTGTCTTCATACTTGATGCAATCCTGACCTAGAACCCACTTCATGGTTATCAAAGATAGGGAGTGTTTGTTTTTGGTCATCCTTTTCAAGCGCCTAGTTGAAATCTCTCTGAGGAAAGTTGTCTGTGACTTATAAGAAACTAGCCTAATAGGAGTGTCCATAGTGTCGACTCACTGCTACTACCTTCTAACTACTTCTAAAAGTTGCCTACAACCTAGCCTATAAGAACCTTGTCAATAATAAAGAGAGATACCTAGCTAATGAGCTATTGCTAAAATTTTCTCAAATGCTAAGTGTGATTTCCTCACTACTTAGAGGCCTATATATAGAAAAGATAAGGAAACGCGTGCTAATCTTCTTTGAGAAAATGTGATGATAACCAAGTGCCAACTTGAAAAACGTGCTTGTGTTTGCTCACATTTTCTGACTAGTTGCATCTGTAAAAGTATAGCTCAATGCATGTAGAGTTATTGAGAGCTAATTAATTAGCTTAAAAATGGTGGCGCTCATTGGCAATAAGTTGCACGGTCTGTAGGCTATTGTGTCACCTCACAAGAATTTCCCAGAACCCAAGGTAGGATTCATATCTTTTTAGGTGCCGGTTGTTGCTTTGGCTTAATCATTCCATCTAGGATATTAATTTCTAGTGCATGCTAATGCAAGGTTAGAAGGAAAATCATCAACCCAAGTTCCAAGAAGATTGCCTTGTATCACATGGTTTCCAAATGCAATTATGCCTTTTGCCACTTTAGCTACCAAATATCCCATCTTCACACGAGCCGAGGAGTTGGCAGTACATGCCGAATTAAATGTAAAAGCCCACTTTATTCTACCACTTTGAGTAAAGATAGCTAAAATATCACATGAAGAAACTTTTAATGCTTAAATGTCTTTTGAAATACGCTAAGCCAAGTGTAGAAAAGTTTTGACGTATCCAGAGTTGAGTGAAAGTTGCAAAAAATTTAAGCCTTGCAAAATTTTTCATCTAAGGAAAAAAATGTTAGAGGGTTCATCACAACAAACTCAGGGGGAAGCTGACCAACCCTTGCTATGAGCTATACAGTCATCAAAGGCTATGTATATCTATGAATATTTATCATATGCTATGCCTGGTATACCAAAAAAGCCGAAGAGGGAAAATAAAATGCAGTTGGATAGGCCCAAAGATTACAAAAACCAAAAAAGGGTTGAGGAAAAATAGGATAATATTCATGACCCACACCTTGCAAAAAGCCATAAGTCTTTAAGAGAAGTAGCCTGTGCAAGGATGAGGACATCTCGAGAAACCATATCAACAACAAAAAAGGTATGGTATAGTGGGCTTCCACAATACATGGTCTCATTAGTACATTATTTCCTAGAGATAGTTGATGATGCTATTCAGCATTATAACCCAAACACCCACTACATTGAGGGCCAAACCTTGAAGGTTAACATTAGCCCACAAGCCATTTGGCACATGCTATTGTGTGTATGAAAATATGATCAATTTAAATCAATAACAACACAATCAATAAAACATTAAATCAAAAAAACCAAAAGAAAAACATAAATAAGCAAACTGTTAATGGCAGTTTCTTTGAAGTCGTCTTATTGCCCTCTATCTCCAGTGTTTCGTATTTGCTCAAGTTGCTCTCAAATCTGGAATGCCAAGCTCAACGAAGTAGGCTACTAAAGAACGAGATATAAATGAAATGCATACTATACTAAGAATGCAAGATTTTGAAGGTTGATAATGGAGGAATGTTGGTTGCTCAATTCTGCAGCATAACAATGTGATAAAGGTTTGAAGGAGAATGATTGGATGAAAGATAGAATATTTGAAGAATAATTTTGACAGAATGAGGATACTAAAGAATCAACCCCCTAAATGAATTGTGAGAGGTTGTATTTATAGATTTTTCAAAAGCTTCTGATTGGCTGATATGATCAATGGCTATGATAATTCTTGACAGATCAAACGGTTGAAGATGGATGAAACTGAAGAGAAAATAGAAGAAACCTAAAAACAAGATTTTTCCATTTTTAAGAAAGAGGGAAAAGATAAGAAGATAAGAAATCATCTTTCTTTAAAAGAATAAAAGAAAGATTTAAAAGTGATAAATAATGAATTAAAAATTCAATTATTTATTTATGGATAATATTTATCTTTTTCTTAATTAAATAAATGTTGAATTAAGCTTTTAAAAGGAAAGAAAGTTTGTAGAGGAAATGGGAATAAAGAAACTTTTAATCGGATTTTTTGATAAAAATGAAGATATCATTTTAAATAAAATATTTAATTATGATATGAGAAGATTTCACAATCAAATAAAATATCTAATTGTGTTTTTGGAAAGAAAGCATAAGATCCTTTAATTAAATAAGATTTATTTAATTAAATCACTTTTATGAAATTAATTAAATGAAACATTTAATTAATTAGAAGAAGAATTAAAATAGAAGAAAGGGGAAATATTTAAACTTAGATTAAATCAAAAGATTTAATTTAAATTCAAACAGTGATAATTAATTTAAATAAATAGAATGTATTTATTTTAATTGTTAATTTAGAAATGGGCGTATATGAAAATAATTAAAATAAAAAATAAATTTATTTAATTATGAAGGAAGAATAAGATGAATGAACAATATAATTAAATTAAGTTAAATTTAATTATATGTGAGAGATTTTAGAAAAATTAATTAATTAAATAATAAAATATTTAATTAATTGCTAGGGTCTCGGAACATGACCATTTTATGTGTATACATTTTCCCTATTTGAGTGATGTGTGAAGCACTTGTTACTTCAAAAGAAATAAATTTTTGCTCTGATATGTTTCGATTTTTGATATGATGATGCCCCTCGAGAGGATAGGTGGGTTGGACAAACACAAGTATTCTCTTGAAATGAAATGAAATGATAAAGGAGGGATAAGTTGAATGATGCAAGAGAGAATGTGGATGAAGGAGATGAAAGGATGCGCTATGCTGCAATGAAAGTGAGCAACCATGATGTTTGATATAGCACTAGACGTTATGCACCAAGGTATAAGGACCAAGGTGACGATGTGTCTCGTGCCCCAGCGTAATACAACCTTGTCTAGATGTATGAGGAAGTAAACTTAGAGCATTAAAGTCCTAACGCACAAAAGGTATTATGTGACCTTAGATGCAAAGGATAATGCAAAAAGATATTCCAACACAAACAAGATATGAATATTAGCTGGAATGATATGGATTTGATACAAATGCAAGATAAAATGATAACAGACACAAGCAAGCAAGCAAGCATGCACAAATGATACAAAAACAAACAAGGAATTGCCCCTGTAAAGCTATAAACTGTTGATTGATTGATTGATTGATGATGATGATAGTGTTTTCATTGTTGGGAAGCGATATATCCCTATAGCAACACAAGGATGATGATAATTGATTGATTGATTGGTTGATTTGATTTACGACAAGATTAGGATCAAGACCAAAGGATGTGATTGGATAATTTGACAAAATTGATTAACTTGATTGGTATGGATTAAGGATTGACTTGCATTTGGATTATTGCTCGGAATGATTGAAGATGATTTAATTGATTTGAAGAAACTATTTGTAATGATATGATGATTGATTGGATGATAGGATGTGATGAATTGAATAGAAGAATTAATGTGTTTGGAATGATTTAGGTTGAAGTGATTTGATTAGATAATCGATTGATTGAATTGAAGAATTGATTTGATTGGAATGATTGTGATTGAGTGGATTGGTTGCAATGGTTTTGATGAAGATGATTGATTTGGTGGAATAGGTGAATGATTGGATAGAAGAATTGATGTGATTGAAATGTTTTTATTGCTTGGATTTTTGTTGGATATTTGATTTTTTTTTTGTATTTATTTAGGACTTTTTCTGATTTTTTTGTATTACTTCAGGACTTTTTATGATTTTTTTGTATTTCTTCAGGACTTTTTCTGTTTTTTTTGTATTTTTGAAATGTTTTGATTTTTTTGGAGTTTTGAGATGTTTTAATTTTTTGGATTTTTGAGAATATTTGGAGGTGTCAAAGGATGAAAATTTGAGTAGCCTTTGTGCTAGATACTAATGACAAGAGGAAAACCAAGGCTAGGTGCAAGGAGATAAAGGGGATTGATGGATGAAAGGGTGGGTGATGGGATAAGGGATGAAAGGCTCATGATATATGGATGGATGGAAAGGATAAGTCATAGTGAATGAAATGGATGTATGCATCATAAGAGAGCAAGGATGTGATTTCCAAAGACTATGTTGCATAGGAATAACATGCCCCATTCTAGGTACAAGACTTAGGTTTTTTCATGACAAAGCTTATGGCAATAGGATAATGACATGATTGGTTTAGATAGGATGAGGTATGTCAAGAGATACCCAAAGCATGTTTCAACATTTTGCCCCTATATCTTCATAAAGATCAAAAGGATAAGGGTGGATGTGTGGACTCAATATGAGAGGTATGTATGATGGCTAAAGATGGTAGGTAGGATGGAAATGACAAGACATGAAAATGATAGGTTGGATAGATAAGACATTGTGCCCCCAAGTGTAAGTGGCATAGAAGATCAACCTATGCATGATGCCTATTTGCTAGGTTTTCATCATGGTACTTATTCAAGGCACCTGTTTATCAGGTTTTCACCATTGGACGAAGGGATTTCTCTTTACTTTTTTTTTTTTTTTAAATTTTGAATTTTTGGATAGAAGGGGAATATGGATGGGAGGGATGCAAGTGTCTAAACCCATGAAAGATGGTAGTCCCACTAGATATGGATGTCATTGCATGGACCATGTCAAGTGCTCATAGATGTTGGTAAGGGATGAATTAGGTAGATGACAGATTATGAAAGGCTTATGTAAGAATGGATGGGGAATAGTGGATGATGATTTGGATTATGTAGGGAGGATGATAGGTTTATGCAAAAGCATGGACCATAGGAAGATGGTGGGGGAGATATGTAGGATAATGCATGAAGGATGGGGAGATGTAGGTATGTGGAATTGTGAAATGGAAGGGAACCATGACCAATGGTTGCACACACTGTGATAAAAATTGAAGCTTTTGATGTGGATGGGGTGTAGGAAGCAATGAAGATGTTTTCTTAGGAGGTGGAGAGTGTAGTGCTTTTGGTACCCACATAGACTTAGTATTTTTATGATTTTTATTTTTCTTGTGGGTTTTAGGAATTTGAGACTTTTGAATGGAATGAGAATGTGGGATGGAAGTGGATGGTTGGGATTTTTGTGATGTGGATGCCTCATTTAACTTGGTTTCTTTTTTCTTAGGTACCCAAACCATTTTAGTTTTGGTCTTTACTTTTGGAGGTATGGGCTTATATACCTTTTTGGATGTATTTGGATTTGAATTTTTGTATTGATGTCCTAAGGCATGAGAACCCTTAGGATTTTTGACTTTATAGGTAGAGGCATTGAAATTCTTCCTTTTGAATCCCATGGGTATGGTGGAATGGATGGAAGCTTCATGTTTATACAATGTGTGCATTTGTTGGTCATGATTAGGAATGTTAGGGTATTTATGGATGTAGGGCTAAGGGGATTGGATAATGGGGATATTATGTGTTGGGAGAAGTGGAGGTAAATTTGATGGAGGGATATTAGGAGTTGGAAGCAATGGTGGAAATTTTGATGGTGGAAGGTGTATGGTCACATGCTTTTGACATTTGTAAGATGATGGTGGTGGAATTGCAACATATGTTTTGGGAATATGATAATGCTTGTGGTGGAAAGTGGACTTAGGATGGATGGATGAAGTATCAACATCTTGAGATTGGTGTCCTTGGAGTATGCAATCAAAAATGGGACTACGTGTAGGTGGAACACTAGACACGATTTCCTTATTGGATGGAGAAAGTGAAGTGGATAATGGTGGTTGTTGTTTTAAGGAGGAAAATTCATGAATGAGGTTTGAAAGACCAATAGGATATGATGAAGGACTTGTAATGGGTTCGATAGTGGATGATGGAGGATTTAAAGGATCTTGAGGATGTTCATTTAGATCCACATTATTGGTTTGATCTTCTATGATAGCTTGGGAAGAACTTATCTCATCATGGGAAGTGGATGTTGATGGAGTTTGGATGGGATTATCCTTGAATGTTTTATCATGAATGGCATAAAAGTCAAGGAGTGGATCATTTTGGACTTCTTGGTCAAAGATGGGGTTGTTGTGGATGATATAATTGGGATGGAAATCTTTGTCAAGGGTAGGTGTATTTTGGACCTCTTTCTCATGGATGGGTATAGGATCAAGTTGCTCATGCATAGGCTCTTCGTCATTATAGATATCATCTTGATCATGGAAAAGATAAATGTTATCAATAGGTTGGATGAAAGTGATTTGATCTTGATTAGGACTAGGGCTTGATGTTTCAACATTTTTAGGAGTAGACTCTTGACATGCCTCTTGGGTTGCTTGAATGGAAGTGGAAGGAGATGAAACTTGAATGGGCTCAACATGTTTGAGATGGTCAACAACATGGAGGCATGATGGAGGTTGACTTAGACTTAATGGGGAAGACTCTTGAATGGGATCAAGGGGTTTTGGATGACATGGTTGGCTTGAAGGACTTGACATGATATTTGAGGACTCTTTTGTATGTTCAAGTATATGTGTTGAATGACATGGCGACAATTGATTCCTTGCTTGTAGTCCTTGGATCACATCCTTTGGAGGTGTAGGGGTGGATTTAGGCAATTCCATGGGTTTACTTTTGAAAAATTTGTACCATGGAGTTGATGTATTGGCAAGTGGATTAGAGGATGGTAAGGGTAATGAAGGGGTTAATGGGTTGGAAAGTGTAGGGACCATTGGATTAGGACTAGGACATGGTGGCTTTAGGATAGGCTTTTGATTGGATAGTGGTATGATATACTCAGAGGGTGCATGAACTAGATTAGTGTTCCCCTTGTCAAATGGAACATGAGAATTGAAAGGCTCTTGATTTTGCTGCCAAGGTGGACTTGGGCTCCTATGTTCTTGTAGTGATAAGGGTGGATGTGTTGATGTGGCATTGACATGCAAAGAAGTGGATGGATTAGATTGGTATGAGGTGGAAGGGGATGACACATTAGGTTGAGGTGGAATTGGTTGATAATGAATGGATAGGGGATGATGTTGTGGTTGTTGGATTTGACATGTGGCTATGAGGTATTGGGCTTGAGCTAGGAGGTGTTGGATTTGAGGCGACTTGTTTTCTTGAAGTTTTTGTATTATGTCATGGAATTCGTGAATGATTTTTTTGGGAAAAGGTTTTTGAATTGTTTTAATAGTGTGAAGCATGTGAACAACCTCTTGTGCTATGTCTTCCAATGTTTTCATGGTGTAAAATGATGTTGATTGGATTAAAGAGATGATGATGATTAGGATATGATATGGAATGACAAGATTGTATGATTTGGATGATGTGGCAAGATTTTATTGGAAATTTGACTTGGGCACTATCAAACACAGTATTTCACATGTAAATGCATGAACACACACACCAAGCACAATGATAAGTTTGTCTTCCAAGATTAGATGTTATGATTAAGCAAACACTTGAATACACAACAAGCCTAATGACTAGTCAAGTGGGGTATGGCCAATTAGGTCTCAAGTGAGTTTTCACAAGGTTGACTAGGTATAATTTGGAAGCAAAATCTTTCCAATAAGCTGGGAGAAAGGGGTAACCCACCCTTCACCTTCACTTCCTAAAGGTATAAAGTTCTTTGGGGCTTAGCTGAGAGTGACAAGATTTCAACTTCCAAACAAGCGTGTCTTTTGATTCACACTTTGATTGAGGTCATCCCTTGGAGGGGTGTGTGCTCCAAGCAGACCTCCTAAAAAGGGTATGAAAAAAGTGAACCAAGTGAGGTGTTTTGGAAGACACACACACTTGATTCACACTCACAGTGATTAATTTCCTTTTAGAAAATTGAAATGTTTAGGAGAAAACAATGAACCACTCGTTCTTTTTAGATCCCAAATCAAGATGTGATGGAAGACAATGATTAATTTTAGACCCAATTTTTGAAATGTGATTGAAGAATTTTTTATTTTTTTTTAAACCAATTGCAATGATGTGATCAAACAAGATTTGATTTTATGTCCCCAATTGAAAGATGTGACAAACAAGATTAAGAGATGAAGGATGAAACGAGTGCACCTGGTTATTTTCGCTTTCCAAATTTTTGTTGTGAGTGATATTGCTGCTACTAGAGCTCCTTATGATCACCTACAAGATAAAAAAAGCAATCTTATAATGCAGCCAAAGAAAAGAAAAAGAAAAGAAAAAGACAAGTTCATCAGAAAATTTCAATTTCAGATACTTTTAACATAGCTGAATTAGGTTTTAGTATTTGATGATTTTTTTAATCTAAAAAATGAAAAATCAAAGAGGAGACCCCTACTAATTTTTTGAGAGCTTTCCAAAAATGTAAAGAAGTAAGAAAAATTCCTTGTTTTGCTCTCAGAAACGTGGATTTGTGAAAACCATATAGAAAATGAAGATCAAATTTTTTCACATTATATTTGACCTCCAAATTAAATCTGTAAAACATAGACCCCCATTAGAATTTCATGAGATTTCCAAAAATGTAAAAATTTCTAAAAAATTTGTCGATTTACATCCAGAAAATTAAATTTATGAAAATAATTAAAATTGAAATAAATTCCACAAAAATGATCATAAACCCTTGATTTTTTTCCTGTAGCCTCTTGAAATAATGTGAAAGGTTTTGTAAGAATATTGTAATAAAATTCATAGCTTTGTAGAAGATACGAAGAACTTTGTAAAACCTACAGTTTTATCCAAAAATTGGCAGATCTGCAAAACAAAGTGAATAAAACCTGCAAAAAAACACCATTAAAAGCCTTGTATGCACTACAGAAACCCTCAGATGTGCTAAAATGATAATTCTCATCAGAAAGCCGAATTCCAGAATTCGAAATTCTTTCAAAAAACCTACAGATAAATCTTAAAAATAGGGCAATGCCCCACGGTGGGCGCCAAATTATGTGTATGAAAATATGATCAATTTAAATCAATAACAACACAATCAATAAAACATTAAATCAAAGAAACCAAAAGAAAAACATAAATAAGCAAACTGTTAATGGCAGTTTCTTCGAAGTCGTCTTATTGCCCTCTATCTCCAGCGTTTTGTCTTTGCTCAAATTGCTCTCAGATCTGGAATGCCAAGCTCAACGAAGTAGGCTACTGAAGAACGAGATATAAATGAAATGCATACTATACTAAGAATGCAAGATTTTGAAGGTTGATAATGGAGGAATGTTGGTTGCTCAATTCTGCAGCAGAACAATGTGATAAAGGTTTGAAGGAGAATGATTGGATGAAAGATACAATATTTGAAGAATAATTTTGACAGAGTGAGGATACTAAAGAATCAACCCCCTAAATGAATTGTGAGAGGCTGTATTTATGGAGTTTTCAAAAGCTTTTGATTGGCTGATATGATCAATGGCTATGATAATTCTTAACAGATCAAACGGTCGAAGATGGATGAGACTGAAGAGAAAATAGAAGAAAACCTGAAAACAAGATTTTTCCATTTTTATGAAAGAGGAAAAGATAAGAAGATAAGAAATCATCTTTCTTTAAAAGAATAAAAAGAAAGATTTAAAAGCTGATAAATAATGAATTAAAAATTCAATTATTTATTTGTGGATGATATTTAGCTTTTTCTTAATTAAATGAAATATTTAATTAAGCTTTTAAAAGCAGAAGAAAGTTTGTGATAAGAATAAAGCTTTAATCAGGATTTTTGATAAAAGCAGAAGATCTCATATTTAAATAAAATATTTAATTATGATATGAGAAGATTTCACAATCAAATAAAATATCTAATTGTGTTTTAGAAAGAAAACATAAGATCCTTTAATTAAATAAGGTTTATTTAATTAAATCACTTTTATGAAATTAATTAAATGAAATATTTAATTAATTAGAAGAAGAATTTAAGATAGAAGAAAGAGAAATATTTAAACTTAATTAAATCAAAAGATTTAATTTAAATTTAAACAATGATAATTAATTTAAATAAATAAAATGTATTTATTTAATTAATTTAAGTGGACGTATGAAAATGATTAAATAAATAAATTTATTTAATTATGAAGGAAGAATAAGATGAATGAACAATATAATTAAATTAATTAAATTTAATCATATGTAGAGGATTTTTAGAAAAATTAATTCATTAAATAATAAATATTTAATTAATTGCCAGGATTATAGACATGACCATTTTTATGTGTATACAGCTATGTATTCTAGACTCAAGTACCAGAAAGGAGAAAATTGAGTCCTTCACTCCTGCTAATGGAGAAAACACATGGAAGGTGATGAAAAGGGCCCATATTTCCTAATGGAGGAAATTGGCAAGAAGGGAATCCCAGGTGCTAAGCTGCCAAGTATCCCATTGCTGCACGGTTCATTTGTTGAATATATGCGGGATGTCTTTTCAATGCTAGCATTTGTGTGTGGCTAGGACTTTGACGAGATAGTGGAAGCCTTTCAACTGGGGCCAACTTTCCAATTCTATAAGCAACACAATATCTTATGGTACGACTTCACCAAATTCCTCATGGAGGAAATGATACAGCAAATAGAAAATTACCCAGTGGAAGGGAAGTTTAGATTTCTCTCCTTCCTAGTCCATATGTTCCTATATCAAAACCCTGACTTCTTCGGTAGATATTTTGATTTGTCTATTTTTGATGAGAAGCAGAGGAGGAAGTCAGTATCCACATGGACACCTTTCCTTTCCATGACATATGACTACTATGCATTTTCGGATTATTTTATAACTCCTGTCTTGCAAGATTTGCAAGGAGGAGGTGACATAATCTAGCTCAACATAGATCAAACCAAATATATGCAGAGTTTCACTTCCACTTATGACTAGTTCTTCAAAGTGGATTTCACACTTCTCTAGATGTGGGGCTTCACCGATCAACCTTTCCTACTCTCAGCCTATGTCATGAATAGGGTGCTCATGCTTGAAATGTATTAGCAGGTGTGTATTATTGATTATACCTTATGCAATAGCCAAAGCATCAAGAGGAAAATATTCTTCACTTGTCTGAAGAATTTCAAAACAGTGACTTTGGTAAAGAAGCAATCGCATCAGCTATTGTAGGATAAACTAGCTCATTTAGGGTTGGTTTTGGTATGTGATAAATGGGAGTACAACCCTTTCCATGATCTTCTGTAGCCGCACATGAAGGTTACTCACATTCCTTGACCCTACTAGGAAAAGAGGCGCAACCCACAGGTGGATAAGGATGAAATTTTTGTTGAACTAGCGCATGTCCCCACTTGGGATAATAGAGAGCCATGACACAAGTTCTACTTTGCTGTGGTGGAGGCTAAAGATAGTGTCCAGATGGAATGCACCATGTACAACAAGTTGCGAAAGGATGAGGAATGGACTGAAGAGAAGATAGAAGCTTTCTGGAAATATCTCCAAGAGACAAGATAGTTGAATTCTCCTTATGAAAGCTTGAAGGAGGACAAAGAATTTTAAAAATGGTGGGATGAGGAGCATCCCAACTCTGACTCTAGCGCCAATAAAGGAAATGACCCAGAAGGTGGGTCCGAAGAACAAGAAGAAGAAACGATGACTTCCACATCCTCTACACCGCAAGAGAAAAGCTCTAGACAACTTGTCTTTGTAGCCACAAATGTGTGGTTTAATGTATCGAGGGCTTCACGTACACTCACTTGGGCTGCTAAGGTAACTAGAGTGTCACAGCAATAGCTGATAGTAACTACCGAGGCTGGGGAAACCCTACCTATAAAGCAGTAGCGCACAAAGGTGACTGTTGGGGAGAGTTCACAAGAACCCATTAGAAGATAGGTGCTTGCAACTATCCAAGAGCCTGAAGAAGGGGAAGAGTCACTAACGAGTCAAGGGCTGCCATTGACCAGTCAACAGGTAAATTTTTCTCTTTCTTCCCTTTCTTTTCAGTCCTTGGTATCCCCCACTGTCTCCACAAAAATCCCAACCATGAGTGTTGGCCCTCTATTTCCCACCTTTGATCCAACACATGTGAGAGGTTTCACCCAGTTCTCACAGGTCACTCCATCGACCTTTACTCCTCCATAAACCTTTACGCTAGTTGTTTCCACTCAAATCTTCCTTGCCTCACTTTCCAAAGGCATGCCCACGATCGACACCCCTGCTTCTACTATTGCCACAAATTTTCATCTTCCTTCACAATAGGCCAACTCCACGATAACAACTCCTTCACTGTTTTAGCCGATGAGTCCTCCCGCCAGTTCACCAATTGAACCTTGGCAAGTGGCAATCCCTTCTGCTAGTTCTCAAACCAAGCTTTGGAATGTGCCCCCTTCTCCCCACAAACTCTCACTCTCTAGAAGAAGCAAAAACCCAGGTCTATCAAAATTATGTATCCATATTCCCTACCTTTCGGTGCTCTTTTTCCAAGTGGGTGAGTCTCATCATCAACCCTATTCATGACATAGATTCAATCTAAAAATGAAGCACACTCAAATAGAATGCAAAAGTGCAAGGCAAAGGATGATGGTAGGCCTGCAAAACCAAAAATGCAAACTCTCTATGATGAGACCTAGCAAGAGCTAAAATTTGCAACCATGTACCCAATGGTATCCAAGCCACAAGGGGAGATGCATCCAGAAGACTATGAAGTATATGCAATAGGGCTTGGTATGAAGGCAGCCCGACCATAGGATAAGGTTGAGCTTATGGAGGAAATACAATGGGTGGTCACCTTCGGCTTCCTTAAGACTAGCTGCCAGCTGAAGAAAATAGATGAGCAACTTAAATCAGTAAGGGAAAAGACCAGTTTTTTGGATAAAAAGTAGAAATCCCTGGAAGTGAATGTTGCACGTTTGGCAGAGAGGGAACGGGAAGCAAAGAATGAAAGGAACAAACTTCAAGGGGAGGTTGTGAAAGTTTAGACTATCGACCCTGCTATGGTTAATGAGCTACGTACTAAGAATCTAGAGGCGAAGAGGAATTTGCAGCTAAGGAATGAGGAGTTGGAGTAGCATCGCATTGAATATGATCAAGGGATGGCACAAAAGAATGAGGCCTTAGAGCATCAGCGAGCTCAATATGAGTAAAAATTATAGGAGAAAGATGCCAAATTTGAGGGTTGAAAATCCCAATTAGAAAAAAGAACTTTAGGAGATAAAGTCCTCTCTTGACATTGAATTGGAAAACCACCCCCAAGCCAAGGAGAATTGGCATAAATAAATTAGCAGCTTCAAGGAGAAACTGGCATCTGAAAAAAGAAAAAGTGCAGGGTTGACCGAGGCCATTAACTCAATGGACGTGGAGATCATTTCTCTTAAAAGCTCTCTCCTGACCTCCCCTGCATAGCTCGATCTTGTTCCATTGGTTAGGCAGTTGTATATTTCTCATTGGGAAAAGATTAAAACTCTTTGCCTAACTCTGTAGCCCACTCTCTAGTTCATCACCAAAGTAGCAAAATTGAGCCAGGAGGCTCATAGTACAATTGAACATTTTCCATAGTTTATCTCAGAAAAGGTTCTAGAAGCAAAGGATCTACTCACCAAGCTATATTCGGTCTCTGATGAAGACCTCACAAAGGAAGGAATTAAAGATCAGGATGCCACCGCCCAGATGGCAAATAATTTTATCTATTGCCACTCAGCCTTCTAGCGTACTAGAGCAGTTATAGCTACTCTGAACCAAATGATAGACAACATGCAGGAGTTTTTCTCCAGGTTAAGTGAGATGGGTCTGTCATCTCCATTCCTGGAGGATGGCTCTATTGCTATAGCTGAACAAATTGTAGAAAGAATAGAGGAGAAGAAAAATGACCTGGATGCTTTCCATAGTTTCAACCATGCTCCCACCACAACTAACATTAAGGGGCTTATTCATCCTCTTGCACAACTATTCTTTCATTGCAAAGCAGGGGCTAGTTTTCCCGAGACACTGCCTTATAAGGAAGCACTTGACCTAGATGGAGCATAGGAGAACTTTTTCAACATAGAAAAGCCATCCGAGGATGATTGGTCGCCACTACAGGTGGTTATTTCCAAGCTTTGACTCTATCACCTGGTGAATGGAAATCTGGTTTGTAAAACTAGAGAAATTTTTGGTTCTCCATTCCTCAAATGAAACACCCTTGGTAGTCGCCAAAAGCTGTGAATAAATATTCAACAAGCTCCCTTTAGGTATATTTTTTCTCTAAGTATTGGCTCGCACATCACAAATAAGCCACTCATCCTTTTTGTGAAAACATGATTCCCCCTCCACATGTCTGCTCTGCACTCCCTAGATGTTTCCTTTCCTTCACATTTTGGGAATCCCCGCTATGCTTCCACATGTCATCACTGTGCACAATCAATTATCTCCTCCCTTCACTTTTGAGTAAAGCTCCGCCCACACACCATGTGTCACCTTGGTGCAAGGTTTCAACAGAAAAATATAAATATTCACATGGGTTGCGCTATGCCACCACGTGTCTCTTTGGTAGGTTTTATATTTGGGCAGTGGATAAAGTGAACCAAATGTTGCGACTCACCATCGCCTGTTATAAATACTTTACGGGGTGATGAGACTTTCTTGGTTGACCTTGTCGGGACCACCACCATCATTTGCAGAGGATGCACCTAAGCCTAGAATGATTGAATGCTTGGTTTCAAATATTTTTGGTTGCAATGACTTGGAGGTATACTCAATTCTGCATCATTTCTGGAGATCGTGAAAACTTTTATGTTACTGCTCTCCAAGGCAGTGGGACTTTTCAGCTATATATACTTCTCTCTATTTTGAGGGAAGGGTCAGGATTTTTCAGAAGAACACTGATTTTAGGAAAGACACCAAGCCTTTATTATTGTTATTTTTATTGTAAAGACTCTTAGACTGTGCCAATTGTTCACCCTTTTTGTTCTTTTATGATATTTGATTAACTTTAGACTATGTCACTATTGTCTGGATATTTCATTTGAGAACTTCTATAAATTGAATGCAAGTTTGCTGGTCTAGATCATGTATTATGACTCTTCTTGGTAGTAGGAATGTATGCAATGTTATTTTATGTCAATGAATGGATTATCTATACTTTAATCTTTAGTTTTTGCATCTTTGGAACATCATAATTATCAATCGGGCCCTTAAATCTATGATTTATCATGCCTATTTTTAATTCTTGGTGCATTGCCTTAGATTAGATTTTATTTTATATATCTGCTTCATTTTCCCTTTCCAAAAGCCCATTATAGAAGAAGTTGGCTTCTTTAAAAATCTAGAGGTCACTTAGTTTAGCGCAAGAAGGTCCCCCATAAATTGAGTTTCCCATAAGTACTATTACCTTGTCAACTTTTGGCATCAACATTACCAACTAGTGGGGGATACACAAAGCCAACACCTCCTCTTCCAAGGCCATTGGATGCCATGCTGGGGCTCAAAATGTAGTTTTCTCGATGCTCCAAAATTCCTTATTAGTTATTTCTTGTTGAGATTTAGGGTTATTGAAGAAAATCACAAAAAGTCCTTTTTGAACCATTCAAAAATAATAGAAATGAAACCCTAGTTTCTATTCCCACACATTTTTAAACCATTCATCCATATACTTCTTAGCTAGGACCCTATTGGAATCCACGACCACAAAGAAAATTACAGACTTTGAAAGCTTTAATTCTTCTTCAGAAATTGCCTCATCTAGAGCTTTGTTCAGAACCAACATAGACTTCAAGAGAGGAGCTAAGTATTTCTTACCTTGTCCCTCTTCTCCATCCCCCTCCACTAAATCTACCAATTTGGCCACAAACTTTGCACCCAGGGAAGCCAAGCACATTTGCCTACAATAATATCTCAGAAAGATTTGGTCGAATGTGAAGGAACACCGCTGGATGTCGGGTTATTAAGGGGAGAATTTGGGGGATGTGTATCCCTCTCCATCATATTCACACACCACAACCACTTCGCACAAGCCAAAATATGACTAGGGTGGCTGACGAGGGGAGCCCGTCACACTCACAACACACTGGATCTACGATAAACAATCATTCCCATCTTGAGTACATATTTGCACAGAGGAATAATGCCAGATCATGGAGAAGGGTTGAGCCTCCTCCACGGGTGTTTGAGGACACCCACACACCAAGGTTTCACATGCATGGCCAAAATTTGCAAAGCCCTAATTTCCAAGCCAAAATTCCTTGTTGCATCCCCCCCATAATTATATTTATTAGTTCTTTCCAAGGAAAAATACTAATGCATTCATTTCTTTTTAATTTAACCAATGAGCATCAAGAATTAAAAAAATTGACCAATAATCTTATAGTCTATATTTAATTTTTATTTTAAATAATTGCAAAATAATAATTTTTCTTTCTTCCTATTGCTTCATGTTGGTAACAGTCAATGCAAAAACCAAAATTCCCTTTATTTTTAATAAATTACATGTCCAATCCAATGCCAATTTAATTCATTGAATGAAATTTCATACCTAGTAATGACTTGAATTACATGAACACTATTAGTATATCATAGTAAAATTATAGTGTTGAATTTAAAATATTTTTTTCTCCTTGAATGACATT
This sequence comes from Sequoia sempervirens, assembly GCA_007258455.2. NCBI lineage: Eukaryota > Viridiplantae > Streptophyta > Pinopsida > Cupressales > Cupressaceae > Sequoia > Sequoia sempervirens. The sequence goes on along the minus strand of VDFB02270651.1, from coordinate 301,221,366 downwards.
TCTAATGTCAGCAAAATCTAGACATTAGATATATACAAACAAAAAACCAGTATGATAGCTATATTTTGTAACATCTTTTCATCAAATCACATTGAAAAAATAAACTTTCAGTCCATTGAAACATTCCTTGCTTCATAATTGAAAATAAATTTTAACTCAAAACCAATATTTCTATTTAAAAGGCTACAAAAATCTTGTCTCAAGCTCAAGAATCTAGTAACTCTAAAACTTCAATATTTTTAGATCTATTTTTTGTTTAGTGTGAATAGATAGAAGACGAAAAAATAAGGATATTGGTTTTGGTTTGTCTCATTTTTACAAAAAAAATATTGGGTAGGGTTTTCTAATAATTTTCTTGCAAACTCATTGTAATGCATATGATCCTCAAATGGGTTATGAGCTCAGAGATAAAGATCCTCATTCTTTAAGAGATGCTTTCAAAATAGAAATTCATATTGAAAATAATAGGAAGGCATCAAGGAAAGTGAGTAAGAGGGATGAAAAAGATTCTGCATAACCCAAAAGGGCATCAAAGCAAGGAAACCTCTTCTAAAGATAAACTAGATAAAGTTATGAATGCCTTGAAGGACCTGAGTTACAAATTTGCTAGAGGAGAGAAAGGTTTGTCCCAAGATGAACCTAACTATCAAAGGAAAAAACAATACCTAAATTATTAGACCATCCCTACAATACGAATTGGAATAATGGTAAACCCATATGGAAGAATTTAAAGGGGATACAAAATAGAGAAACTCCTGACCCTTTGAGAAAAAATATTGTGAATTTTGCTAAAGAAAATATCTAGTGTATGGTTTGTTAGTTAACCCATTCACTATTATAATGCATGGTTACTTAGTTCATTGAAGTTCATGATACTCCTAATGATAATTGTGATAACACCCTTGATGAACATGATGAGATTAATATTTTGGAAACTAGGGTATCAAAGGCATATCACTAGCAAATATTTTCTGATGATGATGGAGAATTATGTAGAAGTACATAATGTTGAAACATCTAATTTTATTTTTAGATTGAGAAGACCTTTAGATGAAGAGATCATGACATTAACTATAGCTGCTATTGCCTAGGTCAAGAGAAACTACAACTTGAGAAACAAAGTTATCAACAATGATCAGGAAAACTATGAAGTCTTTTCATAAAGGAAAATAAGAATGAGGTAAATGATCAATATCCTAGTAAGAAAAGAGGGATATAAAGCTAAAAACAAGGATGCAAAATATAAGGGAAAAGATATGAACAAACTTTATTACAAGTATGAGTAGTTGGTGTTGTCATTGATGTCAATAGGCTTACGTTTACATTGTCCTTAATGTCAACTGGTTCATACTATTGGTGATTGTTGGAAGTCCATTGTTGGTTGAAAAATTGTGATGGGGTGATCCCACAATACTGAAATCACATATTTTTAGAAAATATAATGATTTAAACCTTGAAAAGTTCCATTTAAAGGATTCCAATTAAAGAGGGTTTGATCAAATCACCTTAGATAAAATCCCCTTGGATATAACCCCACTAGTTTTAAACCATTCCTATAATAGAGTCTCCTTTACACCTATCAAAATGCTAATAAAAACCCACTTTTGATTTACCTTTTGAGGGATCAAATGAATTCATTTAAAATTTATTTTTTGTAAGTATGTATTCCTTATTATAAGCTTCCCAAAAAGTATAATTTTAGATAAGATTAATTTTATTATTATATTTTTTTTTAACTTCTTGTGAATGTAGGTTTTCACCAAAAATCAAGCTCTCTATTCTGCACATGGAAAAATAATAGATTATAAAAAAAAATTGAAAAATATCAATGCACTAGATATTGAAGTCCTTGATCCAACAAAAGAAAACAAAATGAATTTTGATACATACAAAAAAAAAAATATTGTATATAGTATGCTAATGTCGAATTGTAATTGGTTTGACTTTGAAACTTGATTAAGGAAAAAATATTCAATAAAACACTATGAAACCAAATAAAAGCACTAGATATCATAGTTACAAATCTAAATTTTGAAAAAAATAGAATTTAATCCTTCATGGAAAAAAATATATGTTGAATACAGTGAGCATCACTCCTTAAAAATGGTGTTTACTAAAAAAAGCTAGTTTTCGAAGGAGATGGAAAAAGAACTACAATCTGATTCCAAATTTTTTGAAAAAAAAATATTTAGAATCTATAGAAAAATGTCACAAATCACTAGTTTGCATAATCTTCAAATTCCTCACAGTTTAGCCGCTATAGGTTCTTGAAAGTGAAGATTTAGTTAGAAAAAATTAGTTCAGTGTTCAGTTTGGCCAAAAATTGTAAACCAGTATTGTGGGATCACTCGATGATGCTTTGATTAGTTTCATTATGTTGTAATTTGTAAGTGTTACTAGTTTCAACCTTTAGTGTTTCTTTGAGAAGTATGTGTATAGTTGAGTTGCTATGTTTTAGTTGGTTTGGTTGTAATGAGGAGGTGTTCGAGATTATGAGAATGTGTCTGTGGTGCTTTGTTTCCAAGTGCTTTTCGGAAAATTTGAATAAAAGAGGGAACAGTGTGTTGTATTGGTGTTTTGGTTTTGCTCCACATTTCTTCGATGTTGAAGATTTGCTTGTGTGGTTCAAATATGTTGATCCGAGGTGTTCATAGATGTTATATTTAGAGTTTCTTGGTTTGGATCATTGTGCAAAGAAAGTTTTGTTCACTAGTGTGTGAATTGTGCATTACAGTGGTGTCTCAGAGAAATGGTTTTACTCCACATTTCTCTATAGTTTATTTTTTGGTTTTACAGTTCTAGAAGTGTGTTGATAAGGTTCATATCTATCTTCAATTGAACCACTTCAAATTTTGGAGCTCTGCAAGTTAGTTTCTTGAGTTACAGTGTGTGGAAGATTATCTAGGTGTATAGGATGAGTTTTTTCTTTAGGTGAAATTTGTTGTGAAGGAATTTGTTGGATTTCAAGGTGTTTGTGGAATATTCTTGATTGTGTTCAATAGATGTTTGTTTCCTATGAGTTGTTGCAAGATTAAAGTAAGCATGTACTTATTTTTTAATGGTGTTTACATAGGTTCAATTGACCTTGGGTGTTCACACTAATTATAGATTTTCTTCGGTGATTGTGGAAGTGTGTCATTGTGTGTATGAGTGGATTTAGGTCCAAGTTAATGTGTTATGTGGTCTACCTTCATCCCTTTCTACCATGAGAATGTTTTGGTGCCAACCTAATTTGAATTTGCACAGTTGAGGTGCAAATTCAACCTTGGAGAATGTTTTCAAGTTTGAAGGAGGTATAAATAAGTGTTGTGTTGATGGAGGATGTGGTGTAGAGTGTGTGATGCAAATTGTAGAGTGGTGAAGTATGAATTTGTGAAGTGCAGTGCAAGATTTAATGAGTTAGACTACTAGAAGTAGTGAGCAAAAGGTGTCTACAATCTTCAAAAAGGTTGTGAATGTGTTAGTAATGTTGTGATGGAATTTTCTATTGCATTGAGATGGATTTCTCAATGTAACATTCTTCTTTCTTCTTTTTTGTAATCTGGCAGCGAGCCCTTCTTTATTTTGGGTAGTGATCCCTTTGTCAATGAGGCTATTGTATTCAATATTGTAATTACTTTATATTGTGAGATAATCCTCATCGTGGTTTCTTGGGTTTTCCATGTAAATCTGGTGTTCTATTTTGCATGGTGTTGATGTGTTTCAATTTTTGTTATTTTTTCATGCTAAATCATTCTAATAGATTAAAGGCTAATGAAGTTGATGTGGATTTGAATGTGAATGAGGGTTTTGATGTTTTAATGTACAACTAATCCATCCCCCCTCTCAGTTTTTTTGTGCATTCAACAATTGGTATCAGAGCAAGGGGTGATCCCACATTAGTGGATTACACTTTTTGGCCAAACTTGACATTGAACTAATTTTTTTAACTAAATCTTCACTTTTAGGCACCTATAGTTGCTAAACCATGAGGAATTTGAAGATGATGCAAACTAGTGATTTGTGACATTTTCTTTGTAGATTCTAAATATATATTGTTTTAATTTTTTGTCAGATTACATTTCTTTTTCCATCTCCTATGAAAACTAGTTTTTAACAGCAAACACCATTTTTAAAGAGTGATGTTCACTGTATACAACATAATTTTGTTTCTATGAAGGATAAAATTCCATTTTTTTAAATTTAGATTTGTAACTACGATATCTAGCACATTCATTTTTTTTATTTTTTATTTTAGACTGCAGGAATCGGGTAGCACGACCCCATATAAACTGCAGTGTGCCTGGTCAACTTTTTAACATGACCGGTGACGCTGGTGTGACACGCCCTCCAGTACCACAGGGGTGGGGGAGACTAGACCTTGTGACCAACCTCCTGCAATAGGAAAGATTTAGCCAACTGAGCTAGGGCCCAAACCCATCTAGCACATTCATTTGGTTTCATAGTCTTTTATTGAATATTTTTTTTAATTAAGTTTTGAAGTCAAACCAATTACAATTTAGACTTAGGTGGACCATATACAACATAAAAAAAATTGTATGTATCAATTTTTATTTTTATTTGTTGGATCAAGGGCATCAATACCAAGCATGTACATAATTTTTAGATTTTTTTTGATAATATACTATTTTTCCATATGTACAAAACAAAGAGCTTGATTTTTGGTGAAAAACCTATGTTTATTTAAACTAAAAAAAATACATAATAAAAGAAAAATATATTAAAATTATACTTGATGGATAGCTTGTTTCGAGAACTATAATCCTCTAGTTGGGTCTGTGAAGTTGATTCCATTTTCATCTTCAACCTGAACTTTGAAAGCCAAAATTTGCAACAAATTGCCTTTGGAGGAGGAGAAGGGAAAAAAGAGGGGATTTGAGTGAACCCCCTTCTAGCGAACCCCTTGGACCCCTTCGAGTGAAGGGGGGCTCACTAGAAGGGGGGTTCGCTCGAACCCCCTTTTTTTACCCTCCTCTCCTTTATTTCATCAAGAAAATCTGACCAAAATGGGGTTCAAGCGAACATGGCATCAAAAAGGGGTTCGCTCGAAGGGGGCTGTTTGAGTGAACCCTTTTTTGGGTTCGCTCGAAGGGGAGTGTTTGAGTGAACCCTTTTTTGGGTTCACTCGAACACCCCCCTTCAAGCAAACCCCTTAAAACCCAAATTTTTTTTAGCATCCAAGGATTTTTTCTTTGTTAAGGTAATTGTAACCCACTTATGTGGGATCACCCAAAGGTTCCTTTGAAGAAACCTTAACCACTTGAGGTAGATCTAGGATGTCACACAAGAGAGCTGCTCCTGTATTTGATGGATTAGATTTTACATGTTGGAAGACAAGGATGGGAGCTTTTCTAGTATCCCTTAGATGTAGAGTTTGGAAGTCTTTTGCGACTGGATACACTATTCCTAAAAAATGGTCCAAGTACTGATGATGAGATCAAGGCATACAAGAATAATGGTAAAATAAGGTATGCTCTTTTAAGTGGTCTTTCTAATATTGAAACTTATGAAAGTTATGAATATGAAAACTACTAAAGAGATTTGGAAAAAGTTGGAAATAATTTATGAAGGAGATGATAAGGCCAAGCAAGCTCTAAGATGTAGAATCTAAAGATCATATTTGAGAACATGAAAATGTCAAAAGATGAAAAATTACAAGCTACATGCATAAGGTGGATGAGACTGTCAACTCCATCAGAGGTCTTGGTTGAAAGATTGAAGAAGAAGAAGTGGTAAAGAATGTATTGAGAACTCTTCCTAAAGTTTATAGTCATAAAGTTTCTACTATTGAGGAAGCTCAAGATTGAAAAAAATACACTAGTGATCAATTGTATGGTGCTTTATCTTCTTTTGAAATGAGAGAATTTGGTCCAAGTAATACAAAAGTTTAGACTACTTTTAAGGCTGGAATTTTAGAGAATACTAAGGAATTAGATAAGGAGGATCTTGATGATGTAGAAGCAAAATTTGTGAGGAGAATGAAAAAGGGTACTAGAAAGTACAAAAGTAAGTTACCTTTAGAATGTTTCAATTGTGGAAAGATAGGTCATTATGCTTCAAGATTTCCAAACAAAGCTTTGAATACAAAAGAATAAGGAGAACAAAGGTAAAAAAATTTAAAAAAGTTATTATGTTAGAGAAGATGACAATATATATGATCATGAATCTAATTATGTGGATGATGAGGATAGTGAATGTATGTTTATGACTATAAATGTTGAATCTAAATATACTAACTCTAAGATATTTATGAAGGGAAGTGCTCCAAAAGTAAGTGATAATGCTGAAGGAACTATGGTGACTGCTTTTCATGCTAGAGAGGAGAAGAACTTATGGATAATTGATAGTGGATGCTCAAATCATATGATCAGTGATAAAAGTAATTTTGTTAAACTTGAGAAATATAAAGGAGGTATAGTTAAGTTTGGTGATGATGCATCTGCTAAGATATGTGGAAAAGGTTCAATCATTTTTTATGGCAAGCATAATACATATGATGTCCTTTATGTTAAGGGTCTAAGGCATAACCTCGTGAGTGTTGGAAAAATGTGTAGCAAAGGATATAATATTATGTTTCAAGATGATGGATGTGAGATCATAAATTTTTTTGAAACTATTGCTGCTATTGGAAGACAGGAAGATGGAAATGTTTATTAGCTTAAAGGTGTTGATGGTCATTGCTTTATGACTCAGATTAATGAAATTTGGCTATTGAATAAAAGGATGTGTCACATAAATTTTGATAGCCTAGTGAGGATCATTTTAGTTCAAGTTGTGAGACATTTTACAAATATTACAAAGCCCATCAATGTTGTCTATAAGAAAAGTTAGATTGGGAAGCAAATGAGAAGTTTTAAAATCAAAGAATAATCTACTACCGAACTGTTGGAGCTGGTGCATACAAGTCTTTGTGGTCCTACTAGAGTAAGAAGTTTTCAATGTGATAGGTATTTCATTCTATATTAATTGATGATTACTCTAGAATGACATGGGTTACTTTTCTCAAAGAACAAATAGAAGCTCTAGATAAGTTTAAAGCATTCAAAGTTATGGTTGAGAGTGAAATGGATGTGAAAATAAAATGTTTGAGGTTTGACAGAGGTGGAGAGGTCACCTCTAATGATTTTAACATATTTTGTGAGAATCATGGAATAAAGAGGCATTTATCTGCCCCTAGGACTCCTTAGTATAATGGAGTGGTTGAAAGAAAGAATAGGATTGTTTAGGAAGCTACAAGAGCAATGATGAAAGAGGAAAACCTACCTAAATTCTACTAGAGAGAAGAAATTCATATTGTTTTCTACATACTTAACAAAGTTCAAGAAAAAGAAAATAGTACAAAGACCCCCTATGAGTTGTGGTATGGAAGGATCCCTACTACCAAATACTTCAGTGTTTGGAAGAAAATGCTATATTAGAAGAGATGGAGAGAACTTAGGAAAGTTTGATACAAGATCTGATGAAGGTATCTTTCTTGGATATTCTACAAGAAGCAAAGCTTACCGATGCTAAATTTTTTTTTGAAGAATATTGTTGAGAGTACAAGTGTCAAAGTGGATGAAGAGTTATAGAATAACTCAGTAGTGATAGATGGATATGAATTAGATGAGTCATCTTGCAGGGAAAATGATAGGGAAGAAGGTAAGAATAAAGAAGCTTAGATTGAAGAGGAAGAAGCTCTTAAAAGGATCCCTAAGACTCCTAAGTATGTGCAAAAGAATCATTGTAAAGATCAAATCATTGGTGACAATTGCAATGGTATTTTGAAAAGGAGAAAATATGTTATGGCTAAAGAACAAGTAAATCCATGTTTACTTTCTAAAACTGAACCTAAAATAGTGTTTGAAGCATGCAAGGATGTGTACTAGATCAAGGCTATGGAAGAATAACTATTATAGATTGAGAAGAATCAAACTTGGGAACTTGTTCCAAGACTTGCAAAAAAAAATTTAATTGGAACTAAGTGGGTATTTTGAAACAAATTGAGTGAGAATGGAGAAGTAGTAAGAAACAAGGCAAGGCTTGTGTGTAAGGGATACTCACACATAGAAGGAATAGATTTAGAGGAGAAATTTGCTCCGATGGCAAGAATGGAAGCTATTGAATGTTTTTTGATTTTGCAACACATAAAGATTTCAAAGTTTATCAAATGAATGTGAAGTCTGCATTTCTAAATGGTGAGGTCGAAGAAGAGGTATACATTGAACAATCAGAAAGATTTTAGTTATCAAACAAACCAGATATGGTCTTGTTATGCCATCCATAACTACCCCATTTTGTTTTGGATCAAAATAGGTCCCCATTTGTTTTTGTTTTGTCCTTGGTGTTTTGTTTGGGTCTTAGGAGTTGTTATTTTCCCTCCTAAGTCCTTTCTTTTGGGTCTAGGGGAAGCAGAACCGGAATGGAAACTGAACTCAAAAATTTGTGAAGGTTCCAAGTCCAGTTTTGGTTTCGATCCCGGCCCTACCCTTGTCCTGTTTTCTTTTTGTTGTCTTTTCATTTGTCTTTCGCTCTTGGGTCCATTTTCCCTTGAGTTGTCTTTCATTTGCTTGTGTTTTGTTTTTTCTAGTGGAAGCGGAACCGTAAGTGGAAATAGACTTGGAACTTTGTAAAAGTTTCAAATTCGATTTTCCTTCCAATCCCGTGCCCGCTCGTGTGTTACATGTTTTTTTCTTTATTGGTGTCTAGGTCGGGTTTGGTTTTCATTTTGATCCCGCTTCATGTGATTTCTTTTTTCATTGTCTTAGTCTTAGTGTTTTGTTCCTTATCGGGAGTAGAACTAAAATTAGAACTAGAATTGGAACATTGTAAAAGTTCTAGGTCTGGTTTTGGTTATGATTCTGTCCCCATTTCCCTTTGTTGTCTGTCCCTGCCTAGAGACCAGAATCGGGTCTAGAGTTTGATAAGAGACTTGGAGAAATTTTCTTGTTCTGTTCCGGCTCCACATTTTCCCTAACTTTGATTTCCACATTGGTTGATTACTCATTTATGTTTCTAGTTCTGCTCCTGATCAACCACATTTATTGAATTAATTGCAGCCTCTTCACATGCATGAAATTCTTTTTAAAACTAAATCAAGTTTAACTTGCTCATTATCTTTATTATCTAAGTTTTTTAAGCAAACCAGAGCTAGGGTAACTTCAATAGGAGCATGATATGATTGTGGAGGCATGTTGGTGAGTGGATTCTTATCGAATTTCAACCTTTCTTGGCATTTCGAGGTAGGTTCATTTTCCCATTCTGTTGGCATTTTCATTTTTCCTGTTTTGTTGGCATTTTCATTTTTCCATTTTGTTGGCATTTTTGTTTTTCTTTTTCATGGTGTTCTTGAACATTCATGGGATCTTTCCTGTGGATTTTCACTCATTCCCTTGTTTGTTTCTCATTTCATTTTGTCATTTTTCCCATTTTTCATGTTGCTTTTTTTATTCTTTTCCCATTTGTTCTATCATTCTATTGTAGCTTTCGTGGTAGGTCCATTCTACAATGCTCTAGTTTTTAACAAGGGTTTTATTTGATGGGGTATTTTATGGTTTAAATGCTTTAAAATCTATTTGGTGGCCCTTTTGATCTTATTCCCATTTCAGTTTAGTGATTTTCATTTCAGGATATTGATGCCCTAATTACCTAAGTGAACGAGTCGCACAAACTAGGGTTTGTGTGACAACCTTTACAATGTTGAGCCCCTAGAGTTAAATTTATTCTTTATTATATTAAAGGGTGAGGTTAAACCCCTTTGGTTGAAGTTCCCTTATGATCCCATGTGACCCACTTCCTAAAGCTCATGAGACCGTGCCTTTAAGAAATTGCTTCGTTTGAATGGTAAACTAGCGGAAGCGGACCTAGGAATGAATTTTTCCCATAATTATTTGCATGGGAGTTCATTCCAAAAATGATCCTGCTTCCAATGACCGTTGAATTTAATACTCACCCTTTCCCTTTGGCGAAAGCAAAAACGGAGTGGGGGATGAACTTGGAACTATTGATTGGTTTCGGTTTCACTTTCTATTATGGTGACAATTCCAATTTTGTTCTAGTTTCAATTCCCTTCCTACCTGTGTTAAATGGTTTCCTAGTCCTGATTCTTCTTTGACTCTGCTTCTGGTGGATATGAAATTTGACTAAGTATGGAGAATTATCCTGAGGGAGTAGGGAATGGTATGAGAGGTATTGGATGATGTAATTATTTTCATGCCTTTGCTCATCTAATCCAAGGTTGTATTGCATGAATAGAAGATGTCAGGAGCATTGGAGGAGGCTTCTCAAAGAAGCCAACTTGTAGAGAGTTCAAGAAAAGCAACCAAGCCTAGAAGATAAAGGTAGAACAAATCCCCTACAACTTGAGGTACAAACACAAGGAAACTACTCTCATAGCCAACAAAGTAGATTCAAATTGGGAAAATATCATAGACACAAACATGCGCCCATTCAATTATGAGGAGCTGCATGAAGAAACATTCAGTGAGGAGGTGACACCAAGAGAACAAAAAATTGTTCAATCTGGATTGGCACATGTTTCCGTCTTGCTCTTTTACTTAAATGTCTAGAATTGATACTTACTATAGCTAGAGCCTACAATCCTGCTACTAGACAATGTGTGGACTTGTAGGGTAATTTCATTATTGATCTAACACCACATATGATAAGGTTCATGTTCAGTGCACCTACCCCATAGAGCCAGAGGAAACTCAATGAGGTAGAAGCCCTACAACTATATAGCAACAAAAAGGAGGCCAGCAGGGCTCAGAAGAAAAAACACTAGATGAGAGTGGGGAATAAATCCCTAGCCAAGCTTCGTGATGAGCCTAAGAGATCAAATTTCTACAAGGAGATTGGTGATATTATCATGATGATTTCCAAGGTGTTCAGGAAGAGGGGTTCCTCACAATTCAAGGAATGGATGTTTCCATTCATTCAAACCATTCTGGATGGCAGGAAACAATTTGACTAGCCAATGATTGTATCAAAGTCCCTAGACAATTAGATGCTCAAGGTAAGGGAGACAAAATGCTTCTTCCTAACCTCTTATGTAATATATGTGGCTCCAAGAAGAGGCATCTTTCCTATTTTGAATGTAGTTGGGAAATTGGGAAAGCCCCTGGGTAGAAAAAGGTTTGGAATCACTATGATTAGCTGACCTTGCGGATCTCTGAGTCACATTATAGAAGAGTTAATGATGCATTTTTGTATGTCATCATTAACCAACTAATAGGAGATGCAGGGTATAGACTGAACATAGATGCCATGACATTCATTACAGAGTGGGGACATTGGTACATCCAATACCCCAAGTTCACTTACTTCAGGCTGAATGGTTTTGATGGTCATCCCCATTTATTTCCCAGGTGCTGCAACAATAGAATTGTTTTGATGGAGTTCATCTATCAAGCTATAGTAGTTAATCTCAAATTTGTTGGAAAGCATAAGATTGGTTGTCACAAATTCACTATAAAGTTGGCTGAGTACAACTATGCACACAATGTGGCAGCCAAGGTAATTTGTGATGAGTTAATCCATTTGAAGTTTGGCTTGTCTACCTCTAGGAAGTATTTTGATCCCAAGCACAAGATGCAGGGTTTTCTTCCTATTATTTTTTATAAACATTTCAACCTGCTGGAAGATTTTTGGATAGATCTACAAGATGAGTATGATCTGAGAAGAAGAAATTATGAAAGATTTCCCATTCCACTCATGGTTGAATATGGGGTGAAGGGGAATATTCTTGATACTTTTTCAGATGAAGGGGTAACCTTGGATCCCCAATATGATGCTAAGAATATAGGTACTAAGAACTTGGATCCAATGGATTGGGATGTAGAGGAATCCATTGATATAAACTGGATTGCAAGGCTAGTTGTGGATAGAAGTATCTAGTGGGTGGTTATGAGAATCAAGGAGCCTGAGGCTCAAACTTCTAAAAAGAGATAGGCTGCAGGTTCCACTCAAGGGTATAGAAGGACAAGAAGAAGAATGGATCCTAAGGAGCCCTTGGAGTTTTTCCCTCCCAATTCTGGAGAGGAACTTGAACCTGCAATTCCTGCTTAGGATATTCCTGAAGAACATGGAGAAGAGGCCAACATAGAACCTAGTGTTTCAACAACTGTTGAAGGTGAAAAATCAACTCAACCTCCTCTTGTAGAGTAGCCAGTTAAGGAAATGCCTACTAGAACCTTTTAGAAGGTAGTTGAATCCTTGAAAGAGGAGCCTGAAATTGAAATCCATGACATTGATATAGATTATGAGGCTACCCAATCTGATAAGGAGACTAACGTGGTTTCCTCTCATTAAGAAATTAAAGATATAGGAATTAAGCATGTTTTGACTAAGGAAGATCAAAGGAAGTTGTTCGAAGATTCCAAGAAAGAAGTAGATGCCAAGGCACAAGCTGAGGCACTTTCCAAAAAAAAGGAAATTGATGCTAAGGTACAAGCTAATGCATTGGTTAAACAACAAGAATTGAAGGCTAAAGCCATAGCTGAGGAACTTGCTAAAAAATGACAAAAGGAGTAGGAAATCAAGATCAAAGAAGAAAGAGATAAATTGGCTATGATACAAAAGATCTGTGAGCTTGAAGAGGAGTAATATCAACAAAGATGAGAGAGAGAAGCCCTTGAGGCTAAATTTAAGGTTGTTGAGGAAGCTCACAACAAAAAGGAAGAGGAAGAACTCCTGGAAAGAGAAAAGGAGGTTGAAGAACTTGCTCAATATGAAAAAAAGTCTAAAGAAGCTTGGGATAAGGTTAAGGAGCTTGAAAAAAAAGTGACCATATGTATGAGGAGAGTAGGTTGGAAGAAGAATGTTTGAAAAAGGAGTTATAAGCTAAAAAGTTGTAGGAGAAAAAGGATAAAGAAGAAGCTGAAAGGTTGGCACAAGATGCTACAAAAAGGGAACACCAACATGTACAAGAGGTTGATTCTCAACCTAGGACCACCATATTACAACCTCTTTCTTCTACCATTGCTGCCTCTTCTTCTACACAAGTAGTCACCACTCCTACTACTCCAACATGGTTGAAGCTTGAACTTGAGAGAAAGAAAATAATTGAATCTCAACCTCTGAATTGGGATGAAATGATGAAGGATATAGAGAAGGAGAGACCGAAGAAAAAGGCTAGGGTCCTCCATTCTACTAAGCTCAAAAATTTAGGTGAGATTGTTGTTGAATGTGCAATCCCAATGGTGGACAAAGATAGACAAGATATGCAAATAACTGATTACCAATTTGGCACTATCAAGTTGGGGAGACCTACAAGGAATCAACAGATGAACCTCATTGATATTGTATCATCCTCCACCAAATCTAGAATGATCAAAGATAAACAAAGGAAGGATGACCTTAAAGACCAATTGGATCAGTTGCACAAATTCTTGAAGGATGTCTCCACTCTAGTTTCTCAACAAGCTATTGCCTTAGAGACCCCAATCTTATTGAGCAAGAAAGAAGCTGATGACTTAGTGCAAATGAGAAGTAAGGTGGGGATGCTTGATAAGTGGATTGATCAGCTCAATCAAGAGGTTGGTGAGGTGTTGGCTGGTAGTTTTAAAGTGCATGAGGGTGCAATAGAATTAGTGGAAGAAATGAATCAACATGCTAAAGTCTTGGAAAAACAAGATGAGGAATATAAAGAATATGTCAAGAAATTAAAAGACATTAGAAAAGTTCCAAAGCCAACTCTCTTGAAGCAATCATTCCTTGATGAGGATAATGCAGATTTCATTGAGAAAAAATTGCACATAATCCAGTTTAGATCCAAATTCATCTATCAACATAAGAATGAAGTTCAAGAAGCTAGTAAAGGCTTGAATGAATAGATTGATGAACTTGAGGTGGTGATGTCTATTCTGGTTAATGTGGATATCTTAGTCCAAGAAGGTCTTCCTCTGGATAAATTGAAGGAGAAATAGAGCAACAGATTTGAGGAAGTGATGCAGAAAGAAGATGATGGCGAAGACTTGTTGTTGGATAGACTCATAGATATCAAAGATGAGGTGAAAGTTGCTAGGAGGGAGTTGATCAAATTGAAAGATATGCAAGAACTCACCTCAGGAGAGTTAAAAAGAATTAAATTTGAGGTTAATTGGGTAGATGGACTTGATGTGGACTTTCTTCAACAATTATTCTCCAGTTATGATGAATACCTTTTCAATGAACACAAGAATGAGCTGGAAAATGAACATTCTGTCTTGATGTACAACTTTCTCTCATCTCCTATTATGTAGGGTTATGGCATGAGTTGAACTCAAGATCTTATCTAACAGTTCTACCTTCCTCCTTGGGCAGAAGATTTTTGGACAACAGGATCATCAATCCTTGAACTAAAGATCAACAAATATAGTTTCTTCATGCAGTTCCAGCTCCTTGATTGGTGGATCTTAGCTTTTGATTGAGAGAAATTAGTACATGGCTCACCTATATGTAATTTTGGGCTCCATTTTGTCAAGGTCAACTAATTGAAGAAGGATTAGCCACTTGATGAGATAGCAGATAGTGATCATAGTCTTAGGATTTTATAAGTTTTTAAGCAAGATACTCTAAAAAACTTTGTTGTACTTAGATAATTTTACAATGTTATATAGTTTCATGTTATTGTCAAGTTTGATTCTCAATGGTAATGTTAATGAATCATAATCATCTGTATGCCAATGGATGTTGTGCATAATTATTTTCTATTTGATGTAAATCAATAGGGGAAACTAGATCTGAGATTATTTCATTGAATTATCTATGAATATAATTCATTTTATGTCTATTGATATGATTTTCGCAATGAGTGGGTGATGTCTTTCAATCTTGAAGTAATGTTTTGATGAATGGTTTTGATTATTGTATTTTGCATTATGAATGTATGTAATGGCATAGGTTATGCTATGGATTGCAACATGTTATGGTTTTGAGTAGTTGAATAAACACTTGTTGTTGAGGTACATGTGTGGATGTGAAAAAAATTATATTCATATTTTGCTATTATGAAGCCTCGTTCTATCTTTTTCTATTTATTTATACCCTCCCCAACATAGGATTAATTGATTTGATGCATTTTGTATTCCTTTATACTATTAAGGCCCCTTGAATATTACAATTTCATTGGCCATTATGTAACATCAACATAGTTGTGAACCAACTAGCAGGACCTTGGAAGATAGATGGTTTTAGATTAGTTATCTTTTTCAAGAAAAATAGAATAGGAATATTTTGTTTATTGTTGTTGTGCTATTTTGACCATCAATAGAATTGGAACTAGAAGGAGGGCCTGAGGAACAAACTAGATCAAATTGGGTCATTCTCACCAGATAGGTACGAAAGAGTTCTTAGATCTCAGAATCTAGAACCATTGGTTGGACTTCAAACCCCTATGAGGTATAGGCCCCAAGCTCGTAGAGTTTTGATTCCACCATTGTCACCACCACTTACTCCACCCAGGTTTCTGCCAAATCCACCCATACCACCTCACCATCCAAATTTATCTATTCCACAACTGGTTCAACCAATGCCACTGCCACCCATGGCTTTCTTTGTGAACAATCCCTCTCCATTGGGGACTATCCCCGATGGTATGCATGAGATGCCTAAGAATCTCAAGAGATTTTGTCCCAAATATATGTATGAAGAATTAAGGAGTGCTGGAGAGTACATACATGCATTTAAAGATTCTTGTACCCATGCCCAAATAGCCCACCATGATGTTGTGTGCAGGTTATTCCCTTACTCTTTAGGTGACATGACATACAATTGGTATTTAAATCTTCCCCAGGGGTCTATTCTGAGTTGGATAGACTTAGAAAATGCCTTCATCAATCAGTTTCGAGTCTATGTAGACCCTTCCATTTTGTATCACCAATTTTCTACCATAAGAAAGGAACCCCATGAACCATTACCACTATTTAACACAAGATTCTAGAGGATGTACCGAAGGCTACAGGATCCTTAGTTGCTGAAAACATTGCCATTTTGGCATATTTAAGAGCCATAGATCCCTTGATTGGTTTGTTCCTACAAAGGACTTACGATGCAAATGACATTGACTCCCTATTTAAAGTCTATCACCTGGCTATCAAATTACAACATATAAGCTTCCAATTAGGGAGTTTAGGAGGAGTTCTTCCTCCCATGGGATATCAAATGCCTAATCCAACTCCTTTGTTCAATATAGTCCCAGGGATGTCCTATTCCCAATATGGATCCATGGATGAGCTAAAAACTCCACTTTCGTCTACCTTTTTCCACTAATGGGGCTCCAGATTCCTCCCAACAATCACAAAATTACCATAATCAAGCTGGAGGGTCAAAACCTGTTAGTCATCCATTTGTGATAAAGACCACAGAAAGTGAAGGAACTATTCAATTGACTAATGAAATGGAAACTCTAAAGAAGACTCTATCTTAGGTGTCTAATGTTATGGCCCTACTCAAATTTAACCCCCCTTAGAACCAAAACCAAAACTATCAAAATCAGGGAGGGTATAACAATCAGGGTAGTTACTCTAATCAGAATTCCAACCAGAACACTAATAAGAACTTCTAGAACCAGAATTCCCCTAACCAAAATTATCAAAATCAGAATAGGGGATATAATCAGAGGTCCAACAATAATAGTAAATGGAATACTAGACCAAATAAAGGGGGAGTTTCCCATAATTATCAGGCTAGCAATGACAAGCCACACACTACAAATGTTGCAGATCTAAATTTTATGACAAATTGGAGTAGATTGCACAACACTGCAACACATTTTGAGGTCAACTTCCCAAAAATGGAGAAGATGATCAAGATTGCACAGGTTGATGCTCCATTTCAAGGTGCATCCAACATGTATATAGGATCAACGGATACTACCATAGCTTATGAAATCTTTAATGAGGAGCTTCCATTCCCTAGCCAAATAGAAAATGAGCAAGTGAGGATGTATATAATGCTCATGCCTTCCAATCCAAAGGAGGCCATTTCCTGAGGAATCAAAATAAAGGTCCATTCACCACATCTTCCCCTCCTAACACCATGGTCCCTCCTAATCAGAATGTGGATAACAATCCACCACCACCAAAGGGACCACATGAATCTTAGAATAGAGGTAACCCACCTTTTTCTCCTAAGTATCCATCGAAAAATGATACATAATTTGATTTTGTTTCAGAAATGCAGAAGCAAAAGACTTCACTGTCATTCTTTGACATTATGAAGTGGTGCCATGCCTAATGGGATATTCTATTAAAGGATTTGGAGGAAGTAGACAGGTCGAAAGGAAAAACTAAGGTGAATCCCACAAATGAAAGGAATGCAACCTTGTACAAAGGCAAGACAGGGACCCCACCTTTCCTTTTAAGCCTAAGGATCATTGGAAAGAATCTGCACAACTTCCTTCTAGATTATGGAGCATCAGGTAATGCCATTCCTTTCTCCATTTGTAGAAAGTTAGGTTTCAATCCAATCTAGACTAACAAAAATGTGATTCAATTGGATAAAAAGAAAGTGAATTTGGTAGGAGAACTAAAAAATATTCATGTACAGGTTGGATCTGACCCAATGATCCAGACTTACATGGATATCCAAGTGGCTGATATCCTAGAAACATATAGCATGCTTTTGAGTCGGGATTTAATGAAGACCATTGGGGGATATCTTTCCTTAGACTTATCACATATTCAACTACCATGGAAAGGTGTAGCAACACAAATCAAGATTGAGAGTGACCCTAGGCTCAAACACATGATCACTAAATATGATTCTCCTAATGAAGTAGCTTACTTCAAAACTGAAATAGGAGTTTACAAGAGGGAGGAAATCATGACCTTCTCAATGCTCAATTTTGATGATTCACTACCTTTAGAACACCATGAACCCATGACCATGGTTAATCAACAAGTTCTAATAAAAGAATTGCAACAAGATAGGCTAGTTCTGGGAGAAGAGGTTGATCTTTGGAGTTTGTTGCTCCCCAATTGGTGCAAGATTCATTACCAAAGCCACTCTAAGTCGACGTGACAACCTTGTGTTGAAATTTTAAACCATGTATGTCAATCTAAATAAACTTCTGAATTCCAACCCAAAACACCCACAAATCAATTCCCATTTGAAGCTAAGGATGCTACCATCCTCATTGGAAGTAGTCCCACTCAAGAGGAAGACCCTTCCCAACTTGAGTAGACTTAGGTTCTATGTTTTGATCTCCAAAGAAAGACTGAGGAATCTTAGTCTTTGTTTATTACACCTACCTAGATGACCTTCCAATGCCTAAGGCAGTGGTGAAAAATATACCAAATTGTAAAGTGATCCAAGAAGAAGTTCAGGAAGTGGTTTTTGAATAGGTTTTGAACCTAGGTGAATCTTCTGATAAACATCTTTCACATCAGCCTTTAAATCTAGATAGCCAACACCATTTTGAGCCACCACCCACTTCTAGCAAGAAATCACCTATAGTCCCCAAAAGGAAAGAAGTCCCAGCTCTAGATCAACTGTGGAGTCTTAAATTTGATGGCTCTAAATCTAGATTAGGAAGTGGAGCTAGAGTCAAACTAACCAACCTGAAAGGGAAAACCTATTTTGCTTCTTATAGGTTGTACTTTAGCTACACAAACAATGTGGTAGAATATGAAGCACTGGCTAGAGGACTAATGTTTTCTCATTAGAAGAAGGTTACAACTCTCATGGTTATGGGAGATTATGAGGTTATTGGCAAGCAAGTCTGCAGCCAATACACGTGCCACAATAAAATATTGGCTGCATATAGGAACCGAGTTTGGAACTTGATAGAATATTTTGATGCTTTTGGCATCAAGTTGATCCCTAGAGAAGACAACTAGGTTGCAGATGCCCTTGTTGTTGCTACTAGCACTTTGGAACCTGTGCATGAGTCCAAGTTGAAGAGATTCTCAGTGGAGTTAGTCTCGATCCCAGTTGTCCCAAATAATGTCTGAAACTTTCAGGTCTTTGATGATGAACAACATATACTTTCCTTCTTGGAAAGTTTAGATGTCTTTGAGGGACAAATAATTGATGAATTAGAAAGAGACCATAGAGATTGTGATCTTGAGAATTGTTATATAGAAGGAATACTCAATTTAAAAAGAAACAACATTCCCAAGGGGATGGTAGCCTTGGAAAAGATCTTTGAATCTCACCCTCGGGCATGTGAAAGGGTGCTGACAAAAAGTGATGGAGGGAAGTATGAATCTATCAACTTGGCTGATTCAGTTCCAGAAAAGAATGTGTATATAGGAAAAACCTGTCCTGAGGAAATTAGAGAGAAAATGATCAAGGAGCTGAAAGAAGAAATTGTAGCAATTACTTAGGGATATGAGGACTTGAGGACCTTTGATACTTCATTGATCACACATACCATACCCTTGAAGACACAATCAAAGCACTTTCACCAAAAGAAATGCCCGGTCAATGCCTTAATTGAACCCTTAATTCACAAGTACAAAAGTTGTTTTCTGCAAGGATAATCTTTCCAGTTCATCATTCCACTTGGGTTGCTAATTTGGTACTATTCGCAAGAAACGTGGTGAGATTAGATTATGTGTTGATTTTAGAAATCTGAGTAAGGCCTCAAAGAAGGATAACTACCCACTTCCTTCTCTTGATGAGGTATTGCAAACTGTTAATGGATCCCAAATGATGTCATTTTTGGCTGGCTATTCAGGATATAATCAAGTTCTTGTTAGTCATGAAGATAGAATGAAATATGCCTTCACTACCAAGTGGGGGACATTTTTCTATTGAAGGATGCATTTCGGTCTAATCAATGTTGGAGTTATGTTTCAGCATGCAATGGATGTGTAATTCAAATACTTAATAGGTAAATGTATTGTTATCTATATGGATGAGCTAACTATGTTTTCTAAGAACATAAATGACCATGTTGTAGATTTATCAAGAGTTATTAAAAGATGTATAAGTTATGGTGTGTCTCTTAACCCCAAAAAGTGTGTTTTCAGAGTTTCTAAAGGGAAAATCTTGGGTCATATAATATTAGAAAAGGGAATATCCATAGAAAGCAAGAAGGAAATGAGATCTTTCTTTGGAAAGATCAATTTTGTAAGGAAATTTATAATTGGGTTTGCAAAGATCATTAAACCCCTAAATGAGATGATAAAAAAGGATGCAAAGATAGAATGGAGTAATGAAGCTAAATCTTCCTTTTTGCAGATTAAATAGTCAATTTTAGAGGCATCGATTTTGACCAACCCTAACTACTTAAATCCTTTTTATATCTATTCTTTTGCATCTGATCATTCTTGTGTTGTTGTTTTGACACAAGGAAAAGGTGAGGGAGATGAAAGGCCTATTTATTTTATGAGTTCTCCATTTAAGAATGTTGAAGTCAGATATCCACCTCTTGAAAATCAAGCCTTCACACTTGTACAAGTAGTCAAAAAATTTAGACACTACATCCTTTGTAGTTAGGTTAATGCCATAGTCCCTGATCCTAGTGTGAAGTCCCTCCTCATGTAGAGAAAATTGGAGGAGAGGTGAGGAAAATGGATGGCCATTCTGCAGGAGTATGATATTGAGATTCATCCAATGAAGCTAGTTCGAGGCCAAGGTTTATCCAAAGTGATGACTAATGTTGATAACAAGATCACTTGTCAATAATACATAGTGCAATCATTTACAAGTGATCCGTGGTACTCAAATTTTATTTTTCTATTATTGAATAAAAAATCCCCTGAAAAAATAAACCTTACTAAGAGGAGAGAGCTAAGGCTAAAGAGTTCACAATACATGCTTAAAGAAGGAGCTCTATATAGAAGAAATTTTGAAGGTGCTTACTTGCATTGCTTAGATCAACAAGAAGCAAAACATGCCATTGCTAAGTTTCATGGTAGGCATGGCACTGGACATGGATCTGCTAACTCCTTGGCACATTAGATTCTTAGATGTAGCTACTATTGGGCCCATGTGTTCCGAGATGCACACCAACATGTGAGGACATGTCATACATGTCATACCTTTGCATCAAGGGAACATAATCTAGTGATGCCCCTACAACCAGTGTATGAGGTAAGACCATTTTCCCTATGGGCACTAGATTTTGTAGGATTTATTAATCCAAATTCGTCTATAGGGCACAAATTTATTTTGACAGTGATAGATTATTGCACATGCTAGACGAAGGCTCAGCCCTATAAAAAACAACACCATAGACGTGATCATCAAATTTATCAACGAATGCATCATAACTAGGTTTGGAGTACCATTTGCCTTGGTATGTGACAATGACCCTAATTTTTCTTTTGTTGATTTTATTTAGTGGGCTTATGAATACAAAATTGTCTTGAATTATTCATCTAATTACTACCCACAAGGGAATGGAGTAGCTTAATCTACTAATAAGAACCTATTGGAAGTGATTAAGAAGTTGTTACAAAATAACCCTAGAGACTGGCATACCCAACTGTGATTTTCCTCATGGGAAGATCAAACCCACAGTAAAGCCGCCCTAGGGAATTCACCATTTAAGTTAGTCTACAGCCAAGAGACAGTCTTTCCTATACATCTACAGATACCTATCCTCAGGTTCATGTAGGAATTTTATTCAAAAGATGATAGGATAGAAGTAAGGTTGACTAATTTATTAAATATGGAAGAACAAAGAGACACTACTTTACAATAGTCTCTAAACACCATGTTGTCATCAAACATTGGTTTGAAAAAGAGACAAAATTAAGGCCTTTAGAATATCAGACCTTGTATTGTTATGGGATAAAGCTAAGGAGAAGAAAGGAGATCACTAGAAGTTTGATAGACTTTGGTTGGGTCCATATCAGATAGCTGAAATCCTAGGTGAGAATGCTTTTTGTTTAAGCACCCTAATAGGAGAACCTATTCCATTTCCTGTCAATGGTAAATTTCTTAAGCACTAATTTAGACCATGAAGGTTTGATTTTCTGTTGGTTGTATATATGAAATTATTTGTCCCTTTTTTTGGTGTGTTTGTTCATTTTGTTTGTTTTCCATTTGTTTTCTTTTTGTTGTTCTATTTTGTTTTGTCTTGGTTTCTGGGAACCTTCATTTTCTCCATTTTGGAATGAAGGAGTTGTTATTCAAATTATATTGTAGGCACTAGGAGAGAAATTGGTTTAGGTATTTTTAGGTATCTCTATTGAAATATTTCATTCTAAACTTGTGTCTTATGATCATTTTAAGCAATGGTTTGAAAAGTTATTAAGAATAAGGTATATTGTAAACAATCTCATGAATCATGACTGAAATCTGTCACAAAATAGATAAAACATTTGTCTATGTAAGATGCCTATTTGTCTTAGGGTGGTTGTATCTCTGGTTCAAGTGAAAAATATGATTCCCAACATTGTCATAAGGTCCATTGTAGTTCTCAACCCACATGTCAGATTATTCATATCTGAGTATTGAGAAAAGTTAATAAAGAATTATTACAAGTGAAGCCTTTTAAAAGAAAGAGAAAAGAGAACCGTTGAAAGAAGGAAAACTCAATATAAAATGGGTAATTCAAGTATCTCTATCAGGGATATGGATGCTTTTCTAGTAGTAGAGCAATACTTTGAAAAAATTAGAGGTCTCTCCATCGGGGATATGAACACCTAACTTGCAACAGAGCAATGCCTAGGATTTTATTACACGACAATTAAAGGACTCAATATATGTAGCTTGAATCTTAGGTATAGTTGTCCTGGGGTGAAGAATTTTTTTATGAAGAAAGATGCACCATATATGCACACACTCAAATTTGAAATAATTCATGTTGATTTTCATCTGAGATTCCAGCTCAACCTTGCTCAATATATTTGATCCTACTTGAGTTAGAATGTTTATAAACCAGAGGTTCTAGGTGACTAAATTCTTTAGTTTCTTGAAAATGGGTAAACCATTTTCCCAGTCGAGTCACCATTTGTTATGCCTTGCATAACCACCCCATTTTGTTTCGGATCAAAATGGGTCCCCCTTTTTTTTTGTTTTGTCCTTGGTGTTTTGTTTGGGTATTAGGATTTGTTCTTTTTCCTCCTAAGTGCTTGTTTCTTTTGGGTCTGGCAGAAGCGGAACTAGAGTGGAAACTAAACTCATAACTTTGTGAAGGTTCCAAGTTCAGTTTTGGTTTCGATTTCAGCCCCACCCTTGTCCTATTTTCTTTTCATTGTCTTTTGGTTTGTCTTCCACTCTTGGGTCCATTTTCCCTTGAGTTGTCTATCTTTCGCTTGTGTTTTGCTTTTGTTCTGGTGGAAGCAGAACCAAAAGGGGAAATGAACTTGGTTGGAACTTTGTAAAAGTTTTAGATTCAATTTTCATTCTAATCCTGCTCCCACTCATGTGCTCTATGTTTTTTTCTTCATTGATGTCTGGGTTGGGTTTGGTTTTCATCTTCTTGGAATTTCCTTTGTTCTTGTCTTGCTCTCATTGTTTAGTTCCTTGTTAGGAGAGAAACTCAAATCAGAACTGGACTTGGAACATTGTAAAAGTTCTAGGTCCGGTTTTGGTTATGATTTTTCCCTTGTTTCCCCTTTTTTGTCTATCCCTACTGCGGGACTAGAACTGGGTCTGGAATTGGATAAGAGACTTGGAAAAAGTTTCTTGTTTTGTTCCAGCTTCACGTCTGTGTCCACCCTACATTTAATTTCCACTTTGGTTGATTACTCATTTATGTTTCTGGTTCCACTCCCAATCAACCACTTTTATTGCATTAATTGCAACCTCTTCACATGCACAAAATGCTTTTTAAAACTAAATCAAGGTTAACTGGCTAATTATCTTTATTATCTAAGTTGTTTTAGCGAACCATAGCCAGGGTGACTTTGAGAGGAGCATGATTTGATTTTAGAGGCATATTGGTGAATGGATTCTTATCAAATTTCAGCCTTTCTTGTCGGCGTTTCGAGGTAGGGTCCTTTTCCTGTTCTGTTGGCGTTTTCATTTTTCCTGTTTTGTTGGCATTTTTTGTTTTTCCGTTTTGTTGTCATTTTTTTTCTTTTTCATGTTGTTCTTGTGCATTCATGGGATCTTTCCTATGGATTTTTTCTCGTTCCCTTGTTTGTTTCTCATTTTTTTTATCATTTTTCCCATTTTCCATGTTTCTTTTTCTATGTTTCCCCATTTGTTTTGTCGTTCTGCTATTGCTTTCGTGGCAAGTCCGTTTTGTTGTTCCCTAGTTTTTAACTAGGGTTTTGTTTGATGGGGTCTTCTATGCTTTAAATGATTTAAAATCTATTTGGTTACCCCTTTGATCTTATTCCCATGTTAGTTCAGTGATTTTCATGTCGGGCTCTTGATGCCCTAATTTACCTAAGTCGATGAGTCATGCAAACTAGGGTTTGTGCGATGACCTTTACAATGTCAAGCCCATAGAGTTAAATTTGGTCTTTATTCTATTAAAGGGTGAGGTTAAACCCCTTTGGTTGAAGTTCCCTTATGATCCCACATGACCTAGGTCCTAAAGCTCATGAGACCATTCCTTTAAGAAATTTCTTTGTTTGAATGGTAAATTGGTGGAAGCAGACCCAAGAATGAATTTGTTCGATAATTATTTGCATGGGAGTTCATTCCCAAAATGATCCCACTTCTGATGACCATTGACTTTAATACTCACCCTTGCCCTTTGGTGGAAGCAGAATTAGAATGGGGGATTAACTTGGAACTATTGATTGGTTTCAGGTTCACTTTTCATTTCGGTCTCGGTTTCGATTTCATTTTGGTTTTAGTTCCTATCCCACTCATGTTAAATGGTTTCCTAGTCCCGATTCTTCTTTGACTCCACTTTTGGTGGATATGAAATTTGACTAGGTATGGATAATTATCTTGAGGGACTAGGGAATGGTAGGACAAGTATTGGATGATGTAATTATTTTCATGCCTTTGTTCATCTAATCCAGGGTTGTGTTGCATGAATAGAAGATGTCAGGAGCATCAGAGGAGGCATGTCAAAGAATCCAACCTCTAGAGAGTTCAAGAAAAGCAACCAAGCCCAAGAAGATAAAGGTGGAACAACTCCCCTGCACCTTGAGGTACAAGCACAAGGAAACTACTCTCACAACCAGCAAGGTAGATTTAGATTGGGAAGATATCACAGACAAAAACTTGGTCCCATTCAATTATGAGGAGCTGCATGAAGAGATGTTCATTGAGGAGGTGACACCAAGAGTAGAAAGAATTGTTCAATCTGGATTGACACATGTTTCCCTCTTTCCTCTATTAGTCTAGTGTCTAGAATTGATACTTATTGTAGCTCGAGCCTACAATCCTGCTACTAGACATTGTCTGGACTTGCAGGGGAATGTCATCATTGATCTAACACCATAGATGATAAGGTTCATGTTTAGTGCACCTACCCCATAGAGCCCCAAGAAAATCCATGAGGTAGAAGCCCTACAACTATATAGCAACAAAAAGGAGGCCAACAGGGTGCATATGAACAAACACTAGATGAGAGTGGAGAAGAAATCCCTAACCAAGCTTCTCGATCAGCCTAAAAGATTAGATTTCTACAATGAGATCGGTGTTATTATCATGATGCTTTCTAGGGTGTTCGAGAAGAGAGATTCCTCACAATTCAAGGAATGGATGTTTCCATTCATTCAAACCATTCTAGATGGCAAGCAACAATTTGACTGGCCAATGATTGTATCAAAGTACCTACACAATCAGATGCTCAAGGTGAGGGAGACAAAATGATTCTTCATGACCTCTTATGTAATATATGTGGCTGGAAGAAGAGGCATCTTTCCTAGTTTGAATGTGGTTGGGATATTGAGAATCCCTTGGACAAAAAAAGGTGTGGAATCACTATGATAAAATGACCTTGCAGACCTCTGAGTCACATTAGAGAAGAGTTAATTATGCATTTCTATATGTCATCATTAACCAGCTAATAGGAGATGCAGGGTATAGACTGAGCAGAGATGCCATGGAATTCATTGTAGAGTGGGGACATTAGTACATCCAATACCCCAAGTTCACTTACTTTAGGTTGGCTGGTTTTGATGGTCATCCCCATTTACTACCCAGGTGCTGCAACAATAGAATTGTTTTGATGGAGTTCATCTATCAATGTATAGCAGTTAATCTCAAATTTACTGGAGAGCATAAGACTAGTTGTCACAAATTCACTATGAAGTTGGGTGAGTATAGTTGTGCACACAATGTGCTAGCCAAGGTAATTTGTGATTAGTTAGTCCATTTGAAGTTGGGCTTGTATACCTCTAGGAAGTATTTTGATCCCAAGCACAAGATGCAGGGTTTGCTTCCTACTATTTTTGATAAACAGTTGAATTTGTTGGAAGATTTTTGGATATATCTATAGGATGAGTATGATCTGAGAAGAAGAAATTATGAAAGATTTCCCATTCCAATCATGGTTAAATATGGGGTGAGGGAGGATATTCCTAATACTTTGTCAGATGATGGGGTAACCTTGGATCCCCAATATGATGCTGAGAATATAGGAACTAAGAACTTGGATCCAGTGGATTGGGATATAGAGGAAACCATTGATATAAAATGGATTGCAAGGCTCATTCTAGATATAAGTATTGAGTGGGTGGTTATGAGAATCAAGGAGCAAGAGGCTTAAAGTTCTAAAATGATAAAGGTTGTAGGTGCCACTCAACGGTATTAAAGGATAAAAAGAAGAATGGAGGATATCAAGGCATACAAGAATAATGGTAAAATAAGGTATGCTCTTTTAAGTGGTCTTTCTAATACTAAAACTTCTGAAAGTTATGAATATGAAAACTGCTAAAGAGATCTAGACAAAGTTGGAAAGAATTTATGAAGGAGATGATAAGGCCAAGCAAGCTCTAAGATGTAGAATCTAAATATCATATTTGAGAACATGCAAATGTCAAAAGATGAAAACTTTCAAGCTACATGCATAAGATGGATGAGACTGTCAACTCCATTAGAGGTCTTGGTTGAAAGCTTGAAGAAGAAGAAGTGGTAAAGAATGTATTGAGAACTCTTCCTAAAGTTTATAGTCATAAAGTTTCTACTATTGAGGAAGCTCAAGATTTAAGAAAATCTACTACAGATCAATTGTATGGTGCTTTATCTTCTTTTGAAATGAGAGAATTTGGTCCAAGTAATACAAAATTTTAGACTACTTTTAAGGCTAGAATTTTAGAGAATACTAAGGAATTAGATTAGGAGGATCTTGATGATGCAGAAGTAAAATTTGTGAGGAGAATGAAAAAGGGTAATAGAAAGTACAAAAGTAAGTTACCTTTAGAATGTTTCAGTTGTGGAAAGATAGGTCATTATGCTTCAAGATTTCCAAACAAAGCTTTGAATACAAAAGAATAAGGAGAACAAAGGTAAAAAAATTAAGAAAAGTTATTATGTTAGAGAAGATGACAATATTATGATGATGAATCTGATTATGTGGATGATGAGGATAGTGAATGTATGTTTATGACTATAAATGTTGAATATAAATATACTAACTCTAAGATATTTATGACTGGAAGTGCTCCAAAAGCAAGTCATAATGCTGAAGGAACTATGGTGACTACTTTTCATGCTAGAGAGGAGAAGAACTTATGGATAATTGATAGTGGATGCTCAAATCATATGATCGGTGATAAAAGTAAGTTTGTTAAACTTGAGAAAAATGAAGGAGGTATAGTTAAGTTTGGTGATGATATATCTCCTAAGATGTGTGGAAAAGGTTCAATCATTTTTTATTGCAAGCATAATACATATGATGTCCTTTATGTTAAGGGTCTAAGGCATAACCTTGTGAGTGATGTTAAGGGTCTAAGGCATAACCTCGTGAGTGTTGGAAAAATGTGTAGGAAAGGATATAATATTATGTTTCAAGATGATGGATGTGAGATTATAAAATTCTTTGAAACTATTACTGCTATTGGAAGACAGGAAGATGGAAATGTTTATTAGCTTAAAGGTGTTGATGGTCATTGCTTTATGACTCAGATTAATGAAATTTGGCTATGGAATAAAAGGATGTGTACATAAATTTTGATAGCCTAGTGAGGATCAGTTTAGTTCAAGTTGTGATACATTTTCCAAATATTACAAAGCCCATCAATGTTGTCTATAAGGAAAGCTAGATTGGGAAGCAAATGAGAAGTTTTAAAATCAAAGAATAATCTACTACCGAACTGTTGGAGCTGGTGCATAAAAGTATTTGTGGTCCTACCAAAGTAAGAAGTTTTCAATGTGATAGGTATTTCATTCTATATTAACTAATGATTACTCTAGAATGACATGAGTTACTTTTCTCAAAGAACAAATAGAAGCTCTAGATAGGTTTAAAGCATTCAAAGTTATGGTTGAGAGTGAAATGGATGTGAAAATAAAATGTTTGAGGTTTGACAGAGGTGGAGAGTTCACCTCTAATGATTTTAACATATTTTGTGAGAATCATGGAATAAAGAGGCATTTATCTGCCCCTAGGACTCCTTAGTAGAATGGATTGGTTGAAAGAAAGAATAGGATTTTTTAGGAAGCTACAAGAGCAATGATGAAAGAGGAAAACATACCTAAAGTCTACTGGAGAGAAGAAATTTATATTATTGTCTACATACTTAACAAAGTTCAAGAAAAAGAAAATAGTACAAAGACCCCCTATGAGTTGTGGTATGGAAGGATCCCTACTACCAAATACTTCAGTGTTTGGAATAAAATGCTATATTAGAAGAGATGGAGAGAACTTAAGGAAACTTTGATACAAGATCTGATGAAGGTATCTTTCTTGGATATTCTACAAGAAGCAAAGCTTACCGATGCTAAATTTTTTTTTTAAGAATATTGTTGAGAGTACAAGTGTGAAAGTGGATGAAGAGTTATAGAAGAACTCAGTGGTGATAGATGGATATGAATTATATGATTCATCTTGCAAGGAAAATGATAGGGAAGAAGGTAAGAATAAAGAAGCTCAGATTGAAGAGGAAGAAGCTCTTAAAACGATCCCTAAGACTCCTAAGTATGTGCAAAAGAATCACTGTCAAGATCAAATCATCGGTGACAAGAGAAATGGTATTTTGACAAGGAGAAAATATGTTATGTCTAAAGAACAAGTAAATCCATTTTTACTTTCTAAAATTGAACCTAAAATAGTGTTTGAAGCATGTAAGGATGAGTACTAGATCAAGGTTATGGAAGAAGAACTACTATAGATTGAGAAGAATCAAACTTGGGAACTTGTCCCAAGACTTGCAAAAATAAATTTAATTGGAACTAAGTGGTTATTCTGAAACAAACTAAGTGAGAAAGGAGAAGTAGTAAGAAACAAGGCAAGGCTTGTGTTGAAGGGATACTCACACATAGAAGGAATAGATTTAGAGGAGACATTTGCTCCAATGGCAAGAATGGAAGCTATCAAATGTTTTTGGATTTTGCAACACATAAAGATTTCAAAGTTTATCAAATGGATGTGAAGTCTGCATTTCTAAATGGTGAGGTAGAAGAAGAGGTATACATTGAACAATCAGAAATATTTCAGTTATCAGAAAAACCAGATATGGTTTTGTTATGCCATGCATAACCACCCCATTTTTTTTTGGTTCAAAATAGGTTCCCCTTTGTTTTTGTTTTGTCCTTGGTATTTTGTTTGGGTCTTAGGAGTTGTTATTTTTCCTCCTAATTAATTCTTTCTTTTGGGTCTGGCAGAAGTGGGACTGGAATGGAAACTGAACTCAAAATTTTGTGAAGGTTCCAAGTCCAGTTTTGGTTCTGATCCCTGCCCCACCCTTGTCCTATTTTCTTTTTGTTGTCTTTTCATTTGTCTTTTGATCTTGGGTCCATTTTCCCTTGAGTTGTCTTTCGTTCGCTTGTGTTTTGTTTTTTTTCTGGTGGAAGCAAAACCGTAAGTGGAAATGGACTTGGAACTTTGTAAAAGTTTCAAATTCAATTTTCCTTCCAATCCCGTGCCCGCTCATGTGCTCCATGTTTTTTTCTTTATTGGTGTCTAGGTCGGGTTTGGTTTTCATTTCGATCCCGCTTCATGTCATTTATTTTTTCACTGTATTGGTCTCAGTGTTTTGTTCCTTATCAGGAGTAGAACTAAAATCAGAACTGGAATTGGAACATTGTAAAAGTTCTAGGTTTGGTTTTGGTTTCAATTCCATCCCCATTTCCCTTTGTTGTTTGTCCTTGCCTGGAGACCAGAACCGAATCAAGAGTTTGATAAGAGACTTGGAGAAATTTTCTTGTTCTGTTCTGGCTCCACATTCGCCCTACCTTTGATTTCCACATTGGTTGATTACTCATTTATGTTTCTAGTTCCGCTCCTGATCAACTGCATTTATTACATTAATTGTAGCCTCTTCACATGCATGAAATGCTTTTTAAAACTAAATCAAGTTTAACTGGCTCATTATCTTTATTATCTAAGTTTTTATAGCAAACCAGAGCTAGGGTAACTTTGAGAGGAGCATGATATGAGTGTGGAGGCACATTGGTGAGGGGATTCTTATCGAATTTCAACCTTTCTTGTTGGCATTTCGAGGTAGGGTCATTTTCCCATTATGTTGGCATTTTCATTTTTCCTGTTTTGTTGGCATTTTTATTTTTCCATTTTGTTGGATTTTTTTTTCTTTTTCGTGGTGTTCTTGAACATTCATGGGATCTTTCTTGTGTATTTTCACTCATTCCCTTGTTTGTTTCTCATTTTGTTTTGTGATTTTTCCCATTTTTCGTGTTGCTTTTTCTATGTTTTCCCATTTGTTTTGTCATTCTGTTGTAGCTTTCTTGGCAGGTCCATTCTGCAGTGCTCTAGTTTTTAACAAGGATTTCTTTTGATGGGGTATTTTATGGTTTAAATGCTTTAAAATCTGTTTGGTGACCCCTTTGATCTTATTCTCATTTCGATTCAGTGATTTTCATTTTGGGATCTTGATCCCCTAATTACCTAAGTGAACGAGTTGCAGAAACTAGGGTTTGAGCGACAACCTTTACAATGTCGAGTCCCTAGAGTTAAATTTAGTCTTTATTCTATTAAAGGGTGAGCTTAAACCCCTTTGGTTGAAGTTCCCTTATGATCCCGTGTGACCCATGTCCTAAAGTTCATGAGGCCGCACCTTTAAGAAATTACTTCGTTTGAATGGTAAACAAGCGGAAGCGGACCCATGAATGAATTTTTCCCATAATTATTTGCATGGTAGTTCATTCTAAAAATGATACTACTTCAAATGACCGTTGAATTTAATACTCACCCGTTCCCTTTGGTGAAAGCAAAATCAGAGTGGGGGATGAACTTGGAACTATTGATTGGTTTTGGTTTCACTTTGTATTATGGTGCCAGTTCTGGTTTTGTTCTAGTTTCAATTCCCATCCTGCCTATGTTAAATGGTTTCCTAATCCTGATTCTTCTTTGACTCTGCTTCTAGTGGATATGAAATTTGACTAAGTATGGAGAATTATCTTGAGGGTGTAGGGAATGGTATGAGAGGTATTGGATGATGTAATTATTTGCATGCCTTTGCCTATCTAATCCAAGGTTGTATTGTAGGAATACAAGATGTGAGGAGCATTGGAGGAGGCTTCTCAAAGAAGCCAACTTGTGGAGAGTTCAGGACAAGCAACCAAACCTAGAAGA
Source organism: Sequoia sempervirens (assembly GCA_007258455.2). NCBI lineage: Eukaryota > Viridiplantae > Streptophyta > Pinopsida > Cupressales > Cupressaceae > Sequoia > Sequoia sempervirens. The sequence continues at coordinate 301,189,847 of VDFB02270651.1, read as the reverse complement.
TAAAGGTAGAACAACTCCCCTACAACTTGAGGTACAAACACAAGGAAACTACTCTCATAGCCAACAAGGTAGATTCAGATTGGGAAAATATCACAGACACAAACTTGGGCCCATTCAATTATGAGGAGCTACATGAAGAAACATTCAGTGAGGAGGTGACACCAAGAGAACAACATATTGTTCAATCTGGATTGGCACATGTTTCCCTCTTTCCTCTTTTAGTCCAATGTCTAGAATTGATACTTACTATAGCTGGAGCCTATAATCCTACTACTAGACAATGTGTGGACTTGTAGGGGAATTTCATTATTGATCTAACACCACATATGATAAGGTTCACGTTTAGTGCACCTACCCCATATAGCCCCAGGAAACTCAATGGGGCAGAAGCCCTACAACTATATAGCAACAAAATGGAGGCCAACAAGGCTCATATGAAAAAACACTGGATGAGAGTGGAGAATAAATCCCTAGCCAAGCTTCCTGATCAGTCTAAGAGATGAAATTTCTACAAGGAGATTGGTGATATTATCATGATGCTTTCTAGGGTGTTCAGGAAGAGGGATTCCTCACAATTCAAGGAATGGATGTTTCCATTCGTTCAAACCATTCTGGATGGTAGGAAACAATTTGACTAGGCAATGATTGTATCAAAGTCCCTAGACAATTAGATGCTCAAGGTGAGGGAGACAAATTGCCTCTTCCTAACCTCTTATGTAATATATGCGACTCCAAGAAGAGGCATCTTTCCTAGTTTGAATGTAGTTGGGAAATTGGGAAAATCCCCTGGGTAGAAAAAGGTGTGGAATCACTATTATTAGCTGACCTTGTGGATCTCTGAGTCACATTATAGAAGAGTTAATGATGCATTTTTGTATGTCATCATTAACCAACTAATAGGAGATGTAGGGTATAGACTGAACAGAGATGCCATGACATTCATTATAGAGTGGGGACATTGGTACATCTAATACCCCAAGTTCACTTACTTTAGGATGAATTGTTTTGATGGTCATCCCCATTTATTTCCCAGGTGCTGCAACAATAGAATTGTTTTGATGGAGTTCATCTATCAAGCTATAGTAGTTAATCTCAAATTTGTTGGAAAGCATAAGACTGGTTGTCACAAATTCACTATGAAGTTGGGTGGGTACAACTGTGCACACAATGTGGCAGCCAAGGTAATCTATGATGAGTTAATCCATTTGAAGTTCAGCTTGTCTACCTCTAGGAAGTATTTTGATCCCAAGCACAAGATGCTGGGTTTTCTTCCTACTATTTTTTATAAACATTTCAACTTGTTGGAAGTTTTTTGGATAGATCTACAAGATGAGTATGATCTGAGAAGAAGAAATTATGAAAGATTCCCCATTCCACTCATGGTTGAATATGGGGTGAAGGAGAATATTCCTAATACTTTTTTAGATGAAGGGGTAGCCTTGGATCCCCAATATGATGCTGAGAATATAGGCACTAAGAACTTGGATCTAGTGGATTGGGATGTAGAGGAATCCATTGATATAAAGTGGATTGCAAGGCTAGTTGTGGATAGAAGTATCTAGTGGGTGGTTATGTGAATCAAGGATCCTGAGGCTCAAACTTCTAAAAAGAGATAGGCTGTAGATGCCACTCAAGGGTATAGAAGGACAAGAATAAGAATGGATCCTAAGGAGCCCTTGGAGTTTTTCCCTCCCAATTTTGGAGAGGAATTTGAACCTGCAATTCCTGCTCAGGAAATTCCTGAAGAACATGGAGAAGAGGCCTCCACATAACCTGTTGTTTCAACAACTGTTGAAGGTGAAACATCAACTCAACCTCATCTTGTAGAGCAGCCAATTGAGGAAATGCCTACTGGAATCCTTCATAAGGAAGCTGAATCCTTTAAAGAGGAGTCTGAAATTGAAATCCATGACATTGATATAGATGATGAGGCTACCCAATCTATAAGGAGACTAATGTGGTTGCATCTCATCAGGAAACTAAAGATGTAAGAACTAAGCATGTTTTGACTGAGGAGGATCAATGGAATTTGTTTGAAGATGCCAAGAAAGAAGAAGATTCCAAGGAACAAGATGAGGCACTTTCCAAACATGAGGAAATTGATGCTAAGGAAAAAGTTGATGCATTGGTTAAACAACAAGAATTGGAGGCTAAAGCTAGAGCCGAGGAGCTTGCTAAGCAATGAAAAAAGTAGCAGGAACTCAAGAGCAAAGAAGAAAGAGATAAATTGGCTATGATATAGAAGATTCATGAGTTTGAAGAGGAGAAAGCTCAACAAAGAAGAGAGAGAAGCCCTTGAGGCTAAAATTAAAGCTATTGAGGAATCTCACGGGAGAAAGGAAGAGGAAGAACACCTGGAAAGAGAAAAGGAGACAAAAGAACTTGCTCAATATGAACAAAAGTCTAAAGAAGTATGGGATATGGTTAAGGAGCTTGAAAAACAAAGAGGCCAAATGTATGAGGAGAGGAGGTTGGAAGAAGAATGTTTGAAAAAGGAGTTAGAAGCTAAAAAGTTGCAGGAGCAAAAGGATAAAGAAGAAGCTGAAAGGTTGGCACAAGAAGCTACAAAAAGGGAACACCAACATGTACAAGAGGTTGATTCTCAACCTAGGACCACCATATTACACCCTCTTTCTTCTGCCACTGCGGCCTCTTCTTCTACACAAGTGGTCATGAATCCTGCTACTCCAACATGGCTGAAGCTTGATCTTGAGAGAAAGAAAATAGTTTAACCTCAGCCTATGAATTGGGATAAAATGATGAAGGAGATAGAGGAGAGACCCAAGAAAAATACCAGAGTCCTCCATTCAACTTAGCTCATAGATGCAAGTGAGATTGTTTTTGAATGTGCAATTCCAATGGTGGAAAAAGACAGACAAGATATGAAAATAACCAATTACCAATTGGGCACTGTCAATTTGGGGAGACCTACAAGGAATCAATAGATGAACCTCACTGATATTGTAGCATCTTCCAAAAAATCTAGAATGATCAAAGATAAATAGAGGAAGGATGAACTTAAAGCCCAATTGGAGCAGCTGCACAAATTCTTGAAGGATGTCTCCACTCCAGTTTCTCAACAAGCTGCTACCCCAGATACCCCAATCTTATATAGCAAGAAAGAAGTTGATCAATTAGTAAAAATGAGAAGTAAGGTGGGGATTCTTGATAGGTGGATTGATCAGCTCAATCAAGAGGTTGATGAGATACTGGATGAGAGTTTTAAAGTGCATGAGGGTGCGCTAGAATTAGTGGAAGAAATGAATCAAGATGCTGAAGTCTTGGGAAAAAAAGATGAAGCATATAGAGAACATGTCAAGAAATTAAAACACATAAGCAAAGTTCCAAAGCCAACTCTCTTGGAGCAATCAATCCTTAATGAGGATAATGAAGATTTTATTGAGAAAAAAATGAGCATAGTCTAGTTTAGATCCAAATTCATCTATGAACATAAGAATGAAATTCAAGAAGCTAGTAAATACTTGAATGAACGGATTGATGAATTGGAGGCGGTGATTGATATTTTGGTTAATGTGGATATCTTGGTCAAAGAAGGTCTTCCTTTGGATAAATTGAAGGAGAAATGGAGCAACAAATTTTAGGAAGTGATGTAGAAAGAAGATGATGGTGAAGACTTGTTGTTGGAAAGACTCATGGACATCAAAGATGAGGTGAAAGTTGCTAGGAGGGAGTTGATCAAATTGAAAGATATGCAAGAATTCACCTCAAGAGAGTTAAAAAGAATTAAACTTGAGGATAATTGGGTAGATAGACTTGATGTGGACATTCTTCAACAAGTATTCTCCAGTTATGATGAATACCTTCTTTATCAAGCAACACAAGAATGAGCTAGAAAATGAACATTTTGTCTTGATGTACAACTTTCTCTCCTCTCCTACTTTGTAGGGTTATGACATGAGTTGAACTCAAGCTCTCATCTAGTGTCCTACCTTCCTCCTTGGGCATCAGATTTTTGGACAACAAGATCATAAATCCTTCTACCTAAGATCAACTAGTATAGTTTCTTCATGCAGTTCTAGCTCCTTGATTGGTGGATCTCAAGTTTTGATTGAAAGAAATTAGCGAATGGCTCACCTATATGTAATTTTGGGCTCCATTTTGTAAAGGTTGGATGATTGAAGAAGGATTAGCCACCTAATGAGATAGCAAATAGTGATCATTTTCTTAGGATTTTATAAGTTTTTAAGCAAGATGCTTTGAAAAACTTTTTTGAACTTAGATAATTTTATAGTGTTATACAAGGTCATGTTATTGTCAAGTTTGATTCTCAATGGTAATGCTAATGAATCATAATGATCCGTATGCCAATGGATGTTGTGCATAATTTTTTTCTATTTGATGCAAATCAATAGAGGAAACTGGATCTAAGATTATTTCATTGAATTATCTATGAATAGAATTCATTTTATGTCTATTGATATGATTTTAGCAATGAGTGGGTGATGTGTTTCAATCTTGAAGTAAAGTTTTGATGAATGGTTGTGATTATTGGATTTTGCATTATGAATGTATCTAATGGCATAGGTTATGCTACGAATTGCATCATGTTATGGTTTTGATAAGTTGAAGAAACACTTGTTGTTGAGGTACATGTGTGGATGTGAAAAATTTTATATTCATATTTTGCTATTATGAAGCCCTGTTCCATCTTTTTCTATTTATTTATACCCCCCCAATGTAGTATTAATTAATTTGATGCAGTTTATGTTCCTTTATACCGGCAAGGCCCCTTGAATATTATAGTTGCATTGGCCATTGAGTAACATCAACATAGTTGTGAGCCAACTACCAAGACCTTGGAAGATAAGTGGTTTTAGATCAATTATCATTTTTAGGAGAAATAGAATAGACATATTATGTTTAATGGTGTTGTGCTATTTTGACCATCAACATGTCTATAGATTGAAGAAGGAATTTTATGGACTAAAGTAATCTCCTAAACCTTTGTATGCAAAGTTGGATAGGTACTTGATATGACAAGGATTCAATAAAGGCATTGTAAATAGTAATATTTATTTCAAAGTTGTGAAAGATCAAATATTCATTGTGGTTGTGCATGTTGATATAATTTTTGGAGGAAATGAAGCTACATGTAAGAGATTTGCAGAAGATATGTAGAATGAGTTTGAAATGTCAATGTTTAGGAGAAGAATTTCTTCGCTAGACTACAAATTAATTAGACAAAAAAGGCATATTCATTTCACAATCAAAGTATGTCAAGGAAATTTTGAATAAGTTTGGAATGGAAGATTCTAAACTGGTATGTAACTCTATGGTTACTAATTACAAGGTGAGCAAGAATGATGAATCTCCTAAGGCTAATCAAAAAAAGTATAGATCAATGATTGGAGGACTACTCTATCTAGTTGCTACTAGATCAGATATCATGCATGCAATTTGTCTTGTGGCTAGATTTCAAGAAGATATTATAGAATCACATGTAGTAGTGAAGAGAATATTTAGATTCTTGAAGGGAGCTCTAGAACATGGTTTGTGGTATCCAAAGGACATTGATTTCTCTCTGAGTGCTTATATAGATGTAGATTGGGTAGTTTGTGTGGATGATAGGAAAAGTACAAGTGGTGGTGCATTCTTTCTTGGATGCAAATTGGTGTCTTGGATAAGAAAGAAGTAGGATTTAGTGTCTTTATCTATGGTAGGGGAAATTCATACATTGCAGCACCATCTTGTTGCACACACGTGTTGTGAATAAGGAAAACCTTAAAGGATATCAAAGTGGTATATGATGAAGCAATTTCTATCTTCTATAAAAATACAAGTACTATTAACATCTCAAAGAATCTAGTAATGCATTCAAGGACAAAGCATATTTCAATATGGTAGCACTTTTTGAAAAAGAAGGTTGTAGAGAATGAGGTGAATCTAGAGTATGTGCCTACAAAGGATCGGGTTGTTGATATATTTACTAAGGCTCTTCCTAGGGATACTTTTGATTATCTGAGAGAGAAGTTAGGGGTTATCACCCCTCCTTCTTTGAACTAGATTCATAAGGATATGCATCAGTCTAGTGGATCTCAAGATTCATTCCTAGTTCTCAACTGATGTTGGTGGCTACCTCTTAGGGGGAGTAGGTAGTGGTACTGTTGGTTGTTGCAGTCATGGGGAGTAAGTACTGGTGCAAGTTGGTGTTGTCCTTTGTCAGTTGGGTCAAAGGATATGTGCAGTGATTGCTAGTTGGTGTAGCATGTTGTGTACTCCTAAGGGGGAGTGTGTAGAGAAGTGGAATGTGTTGGTATGTAGAGAAGGTACAAGTATGATTGATGTCAAAGGGGGAAAGAAATCCAAATGTTTTTCCCTTTTCCATTGACGTCAAAGGGGGAGAGAGAATAATGTGAAAAAGAAAAGAATTCAATTGAGAAAGGGAGAGAAAGTAAAGTGAACAAGGAAAGTATGATGTAAGGGGGAGAAAGAAAAAGAGTTGGTATGGAGTAGTATGTTGATGATCAGAGCTATTGTGTTTATTGTTGGTGGTTTTTCACATCACATGTTTCCATCAATGATAAAGGGGGAGATTGTTGCAAGTATGAGTAGTTGGAGTTGTCATTGATATCAATAGGATTATGTTTGTGTTGTCATTAATGTCAATTGGTTGATACTATTGGTGATTGTTGGAAGTCTATTGTTGGTTGATAAGTTGTGATGATGCTTTGATTAGTTTCTAATGTTGTCATTTGTAAGTATCACTAGTGTCAACCTCTAGTGTTGCTTTGATAAGCATGTGTATGGTTGAGTTGATATGTTGCATTTGGTTTGGTTGTAATGAGGAGGTGTTCTATATGATGATAATGTGTTTTTGGTGCTTGGTTTCCAAGTTCTTTTGAGAACATTTGAATAAAAGATGGAATATTAATGTGTTGTAGTGGTGTTCTGGTCTTGCTCTACATTTCTTCTATGTTGAAGTTCTACTTGTGAAATTTAGATATGTTGATCAAAAGTGTTCATAGATGTTATATCTAAAGTTTCTTGGTCTAGATCGTTGTGTAGAGAAAGTTGTGTTCACCAGTGTGTGAACTATTCATTAGAGTGGTGTCTTAGAGAAATGGTTTTGCTCTAAATTTCTCTATAGTTTCTTTCCTAGTCTTACGGTTCTAGAAGTGTGCTAATAAGGTTCATATCTATCTTCAATTGAAGCAGTTCAAAATTTGGAGCTTCCCAAGTTATTTTCTTGCGTTCGAGTGTGTGGAAGATTATCTAGGTGTACAAGATGAGTTTTTTCTTCATGTGCAAGCTGTTGCAAAGGAATTTGTTGGATTTCAAGGTGTTTGTGGAATATTCTAGATTGTGTTCAAGTGATGTTTCTTTTCTATGAGTTGTCTTAATATTAAAGGAAGCATGTACCTAATTGTTTAATGGTGTTTACACAAGTTTGGCCAACTTTGGGTGTTTACACTAATTGTGGATTTTATTCAGTGATTGTGGAAGCATGGCGTAGAATGTATGAGTGGATTTAGGTTCAAGTTAAGGTGTTATGTGGTCTACCTTCATCCCTTTCCACCTTGGTAATGTTTTGGTGCTGACTTAATTTGAATTTGCAAGGTTGAGGTGCATATATGACCTTGGAGAATGTTTTCAAGATTGAAGAAGGTATAAATAAGTGTTTTGTTGATAGAGGATGTGGCATAGAGTGTGTGATGTAAATTGAAAAGTGGTGAAGTGTGAATTTGTGAAGTTTAGTATGGGCTTTAATGAGTTAGAATACTGGAAGCAGTGAGTAGAAGGTGTCTACAATCTTTAGAAAGGCTATGAATTTGTTGGTAATGTTGTGGTGTAATTTTTTGTTGTATCGAGATGGATTTCTCAATGTAACATTCTTCTTTCTTCTTTTCTGTAATCTGAGAGTGAGTCATTGGGAGTGACCCCTTATTTCTTTTGGGTAGTGAGTCCTCTGACAATGGGCCTATTGTACATGGTGTTGCAATTACTTTATATTGTGAGCTAATCCTCACTGTGGTTTTTTACTTCTTGGGTTTTCCACATAAATTTGGTGTTCTATTGTGCATGGTGTTGATGTGTTTCAGTTTTTGTTATTTTATTTCCTACTAAATTATTCTAATAGATTAAAGGCCAATTAAGTTCATGTGGATATAAATGTTAATGAGAGTTTTGATGTACAACTAATTCACCCCCCTCTCATTTTTGTCTTATGCATTCAACAAACTTTTGGATTATATTATTTCTCCTATTACATAGGCCAAGTATCAAAAGTTGAAAGAAGAACAAGAAAAAAGAAATTGTTGATGGTGTTTTCTGCACAGCAACAACTTAGACAGAATGTGATATTCTATCTCTCTTGAAAGGTAATTTTCAACAATAAGTTACTAAAAATCACCTCAAGGTCCCTTGGGTGTCAGGTCATGACAATGCATAAACAACTCAGATAATATGTGAAAATGCTGGTAATTACAAGGGGCCTTACAAATGAGCAATGCTTTCAATCCTAAAACTAACCTAGATTCAACAATAAACAACAAAAGAGATAAGGGTTCAGAGAAATTTCTAATTCTAAACTATTTCTTAGACTAACAATGCAAATGATAAACACTTGAAATGGACCAATCCCAACGAAATGAATCTCTACTTGACCAAGATTAATCTGCAATCTTACAGAAACAGTGCAATCTTCTAAGGTTTTAAAGAAATTTAGATCATGAACATTCACCCAAGACAACCCAATTGCAGTTGAAATGAATAAATCTCCATAATTGAACCAAGCACAATGAATATAAAGGTCCAAGCTAACTTTACAAAGCAACTAACAATCAGCTAGCTGCAAAAAGTATGGACCAGGGATTGCTGCAAACACTTCAAACATTAAATCATGAACATCATTAAATCAAATCTAAATCTAAATCTAATAACCATGAGAAATTTTAAAAATAGAATCATAAAAACCATGCAAGATAAATCAACACAAAATAGATCACCAAAAAATCACAATGCCTTCAATTGTATTGAATCACCAAACTCCAACAACAATTCCAATGTTCTGTTACATCACTTGCTCAGAAATTGACTAGCTTCTACCTCTACTCTACTGCTAAATTCGCTCTCTATCAAATCTTCTCCTAATTTCCCCTTTTTTACAAATGAGGCACAAATGCCATTTATAGAGAACCCCCAAACATGTCGGCCTAATTAGATTTTACAATAATAACGGCCCCAAAATAGGTCGTCCTAATTAGATTTTACAATAATAATGGGCCCCAAAACAGGTCGGCTAGGAGAATTTCAAAATAGGACAATATTTGCATTAAATGCATGGATATTATCCATGTCAGCCCATGATCTCCAGCAAGATCAAATTCACATGTCTTCCAAAAAGTCCTCCAACTAGAGACAGTTTTGGCACAGATTTTAGGTAGGTCCCACTTTTAAAATCTATTTAATCCTGAAAAATAGATATCATCATCAATAGCTCACATGTCCAAATTAATCATAGGTCCCACTTTTGGAAATTTTATTTTAAAATTTTATGTTTTTTTTTCAAGAATTTTCACTTTCAGGAGCATTTAAAAAAAATCCCATTTTTTGAAAAAATATTTTCAAAAAAAAATATTTGAAGTTTCCAGAAAATCCGGAAAAATCTGGTCGGACCGGATTTCTGCGGATGACATAAAACTTTGGACTCTAGCGTTGAAGCCTTCTCGCCTGACTTTTCACAAAAACCAGGAAAATCTGGATGGAGCGAAAAATCCCAGACTGGACTAAAAACCCGGATTTTTTGCATAGAGCTGGACTTTGAGCAGAATCTGGGAAAATCTGGATGGACCGGAAAATCCCGGATTGGGGTAAAAACCCGGATTTTGCTCAGAACTTAGTTTTTTCAAAGTGCAACCTGGGGAAATCACTTGGGCAAGCAAGATGAACATCTAAGGACCTCCAAAGGGAAAGAAATCAATAAAATTAAGGGGCCAAAAGACACCAAAAGCCAGAGCAAAATGAGGGTCCCCACTTTTAGTGGGGCGTGTGTGCAAAATTGCACAACAGAAATACCAAGTTTTTTAGGGAATTGAGTCACATAGTAAAGAAGATAGGCTAATGATCATATTATACCTAATTTTTCCTAATTATTACATTCCAAAATGTATCTTTGTTGATATGTCTCAAGTTTTTTCAAAAATTAAGGTGTATGTTCGTCTGCCTGAAATGATGAAAATTGAGGAACATAAAGAGAAGGAAGATGCCCTCATCAATGGTGCAGCTATAACCTCTATTGGAAAGAAGAAGGTTGTTACCCTACTTAAAAATGGTAAAATAAAATTGTGACCAAGTGAAAATACCATTCTAGAAATGAGTAACAAAAAAAAAAATGCAAGAAACAATAAAATCACCTAACACCTCAAGATTATCCTAGTTGGATTCAAAAAAAAAAAAGATAATAGACAACAGATTTACCTTGTCTTGAATCGATCCTTTGGTTGGCCCATGATGGTTGATTTTGTGTATGCTCCTTGGATGGAAAAAGATGTTGATATGAGATGCAAGATGGATGGGAAATGGATGAGAATGCTATGATAAATGCAAGGGATGCAAGTTTTTGGCTAAGTATGGCTCAAATAAATTTTTTGTAAGATTTTGGTTAGCACAATGATCAACCCCTTAAATGAGAGAAAAAAGGGGGTATTTATAGAGGAAGTTGAATTCTCTAGAGAATTCAATAGTTGAGATTCATCCAAAAAGGTCAAGATGAAGGGCTATGGTGAGTTGAGGACTCACAAGCTCTCACATCTTGACATGTGAAATGTGAGATGGCTTAGGGATGGTGATGTGTGAATGAGGTGGAAGAAGGGTACATGATGTGGAGGAAGTACATGTACCTTGAAATTACATTGGGAGATGAGAAGATTCTTTGGAGGAATAAAAAGTGAATTAAAAATTCACATGCTTGGGAAATCTTGTGAATAAGACAAGGTTTCAAAGGGAGAGGTAGAAAGTACCTTGGATAATTCAAGGTACCTAAAAAAGTAAACACTTGTCACATGTGACTTGATGTGACAAGTCAAAGATCCCATGGAAAAAATACACATGTGACTTGATGTGACAAGTCAAAGATCACATGGGGAAGAGAAAAATGATTTTAATATTCCTTGGAAAGACAAAAGGAATTAAAAATTTCTTGAGAGGTTGATTAAGCTAGTTAATGAAAGATTAAAGGAGGGTTAGGTGGCTAAGAGAGATTAGAGGCCAACTTGCATGTGCACATCCCTAATGATGAGATTAGGAGAATAATTAGGATTAAATGAAAATGATGGAGGATGTGACATGTGAGGAATGAAATAAATGTCATATTTATTTAATTCATTTGATGAAAGGGGTAAGATATTTAATTATTAATTAGATAATAGTAATATTACCTAATTAACATGAATAAGGGGATGTTTAGATGAAAAGGGATAAATTTGGATAAATTAATTGTCCAAATTTAGGTGTCTACATTTTTCCCCTCTTTGAGATGGTGTTACAAAGTAGCATCATTTAAAAGAATATTAAAATATAGAACCTAGAAGAAGGTGGTCAGATTGGAAAAGATGTCTCAGTCATCATCAGAGTGACTAGGAGGAGAGATGATAGGAGTGATGATGAAGGTTAAGGATTGAGGATGCCCCCTCAAGAGGACATGTGGGTTCAAGAGAACACGGGTGTGCTCTCGAAATGGATGATATGATGCAAGGGGTATATGAGGAAGATGATGCAAAGTGATGGGTAAGAAAGGATGAAAAGGTGACAGGAGATTGGGAGGGGAGAGTGATGAAGGATGAATGGATGGGGGGATTTTGATAGATGAGAGGATGGAGATGAAATACAATCCAAATAAAAATTTCCATCTTTAGGAGCACTAATTGTTTCTATAGCAGAAGACATGATACACCAAGGTATAAAGGACCAAGGCAGCTCAGTGTATAATGCATGAAACAAACACATCAAACAAGAAGACTATCCCAACACCCCAAATTTGTGATGACCTTGGTCGGGCCAAGTATTGGGATAACCACAAGCACACAAGGATTCCCTAGCATAACACAAGACCTCAATGATCTTGGTGGGTACTACATGGGACAATAGAGAAGACAACAACAAAGAAAAGATCAAGATATGCCCCTATGTTGACTAGTTAAATCACACCATGATATGATGGATCAAGGTGACCATGACAAGTGATGATAGGGAGCTCAAATGATAAACAAAATATTAAAGCATCAAAAGATCACAATCAATTTAAAACATCCTTTTCCATAGGATGAAGGGGATGGATGGGATTGATGATGTCTTTTATGAAGGATGCATCCTGTTGAGACCAATGATGATACTAAACTGAAAGATCGATATGATGTGGGATATTTGGAACTGTTTGGATCTAATAATACAAGTAGATCTTGTTTGTTAAGAACCAACTAGATAAGGGCATAGGTTGATGACACGACACAAGAGACATGACACAAGATAGGAGACTGACACATCCTAGTGACCTAGGGGCTCAGGGGCCGATCAAAGATTAGCCTTGCCTATGTGAAAACAAAAAGCCCTCGTAGTTCGATAAAAGGTTGATAACAAACCATGGATAAAAGCATAAAGAGGACGATGCATACTGATGATAGATGATAAAGAAGCATACAAACAAAGTAGAAAGACCGATGGTAGATGATAAAGGAGCCCGGGGGTGGATCAAATGATCAACCTTGCCTACGTGAAAGCATAGGGGCAACGTAGTTCGACAAAATGCCAAAGAAAAATGATGGATAAAGGATGATGATAAGATAACCCTGAGAAGGGGATAAAATGATGGGACTAATATGATGGGTTAGATAGACCGGTTGGATTGGATAGGATGATGGTGACTACACAAAGCTCAGGGATGGGATAGTTATCAAAATCATCAAAAGGTGAATTGGGAGGATGATATGATAGATGGATGAATGATGAGAAAGGATAGGAGATTAGAAAGATCTGCGGAAGAAATGGGAATGATGGCGATGAGATAGATGGCATTAGGTTGCATGGTGAGTAGCCTATAGCTAGATACCAATGACAAGGGAGTACAAGATGGGATGAGGATAGAGATGAATATATAGGAAGATAAGGATGGGGAGATGGAAGGGATGCTATGATGGATGGATAGGGGGATAAGGATAGGGAGATGAAAATAATTGCTTGGATTAATGATGTCTCCAAGGACTTATGTCACAAAGGAAGAATATGTCCCACTCTAGATATGTCATATATAAATAGGTAGGAGGGATGGAATATGGGAAAATGAAGAAGATAACTAGAGGAGGATGACTAAGGGATACGATAGAGCATGTATGAAGGGAATGTATACCAAGAGGTGTCCAAAGCTTGCATAGATAGGTGCCCCTATTTTTGATCAAGATCACAAGAAGGATGGAGGAATGGGAGATAAACAGGATATGATGGTAGGCTGCATAAGATAGGTGGGATGGAGGGAAAGGATGTAGGGGATGTATAGGAGGAAGATGTGTGCATAGTAGGAATCATAGTAGGAAGCATAGTGGATGGAGGGGATGCATATCAGGAAGCTGCCCCCAAGTGTGAAAAAGGACAGATGGCGATTTACGCATGACACTTTTTTTCCAGGTTTTTATCATGGTACTTATCCAAGGTGCTTGTTTGCCAAGTTTTCACCATTGGACAAATTATTTCTCTTTAATTTTTTTTTTTTGAATTTTTGGATAGCATGCAAAAGGAGATGGATAAGGATAGGAAGGCAGATAAGCGGATTTGGAAGAAATGCGACAAGGATATGGATGAAGGACTCAAGCATCATGTTCCATACAAGGTGTTAAAATTGCATGTTCAAAATGACTGTTAGATATTGGTACAACCATATTAGGATAAATGGATTATGCAAGAGGATGAATTAGAGGGATTTGATGGGGAAGATGTTAGCTCTCAAAAATGTAGGTTTGAACCATGAGAGGTTTCCAAGCTCTCACAACATTTCAAGGTAACAAACAAGGCCAAATGAATTGAACCTTCTAATCTTCAGGTGCTGCCAGACCTAGGCACGTGTACCTATGACAATGAAGCAGGCTTGACTTTTGTTTATTTCCTAAAGTAATTTACCCACACTGGCAAATGGGAGTGGATAAATGAATTTTATTCTGGTACAAATTGTATAAGAAATATCAAGGCTAAAATATAATATGTTCATATGTGAAAATGAATGAAACTAACAGTAGAATAGTAGAGACTAGTGCCTTATTGGGTGTACAGAGTCAAATGAAAGATCTAAAATAAGTAACTTCTTTCTAGAAGACACTCTATTTTTTTGGCATACCAATTTGAGTTTATAACTTGTATAAACATGCAAGAATATGATTACCAAGCTCTTCTTAATGATCCAAATGAGATTCCATAATTACTATGATTGACTAAAAGGATTTAATCTTTCCTTGAAAAAACCAATTAATCAAACCATACAAATACAACAAGTGTGCACTGATAAACTAAAAAATATCCTTGATATATCAATTTAAATAATTAGAAAACACCAAACTTGGAGACAACTTCAACAATACTTTCAATTAACAGAAGAAACAATTGATACCAAAAATAAGCCACCAAATCAAATAACTTCCATTCATATCTCCATTATTTCAAACATGCATCATAGTCTCAGAATTGTAAAACATTATATCTACTATATTTTTTCCTATTTGTTATCTCTCTCTATTCACTGCCAAAAATGAGTATTTTATACATCAATTATTTGAAAGGATGTGCCCTTTCGGATTCAAATTTGGGCAATCCATTTACTCGGGATTTTACCAATTTTTATTAGACACCCGCAAAGACATCATGTGGTTTCCCTGACATTCTGAGTCTCTTCGAATACCACAGATCAAATACTGCTAAGGTATCTCGCAATTTCGCCGACTCTCTAAGTCTTCTCGATTACCATAGATTATATGTCGCTATGATATCCTGCAGTCTCACCGATGTTCTGAGTCTCCCCGATGTTCTCCCTTTAGTCTCAAGTGTATCACTATAACTCTCGCTGATGAAAACCTATCACTATGACTTTGCAAGTTGGGCAGATGTTCCTCCGCTTACTTCATGTCTTGCTAAGATATCTCCTTTGTCAATTCTGATTGCTAAGACATAATTATTTTCTTGCCAACAGAACAATATTCGGTATGACTCTCCTATCTCTCTCTGATGAAGTTTTTCTTGTCAATGATCAAAACATATTTCCAAGTCCTTACTAATACAACTTTGTTGGTGTGACATAGGGGGTCGGTAAGACTTAATGAACTCATATCAAAAAATTCCTCCTTCGATTTATTGACAAGACTGGATGAATGCTACGGGACTTCACTCTGATGGCTCAAGTCTGGGCGACATGTCTCCTTGTGCTTTGATTGGTAAGACACATATGTGCTCGGTATGACTCACCCCGATGACTGTTGTCTTGCCAATAGGATCCTTTTGTCCTTGAGACTATGAATTGCATCATGCTGATATGAATCTCATATGAAATCATATTGGTAAGACATTCTTGACCTCTTGCTGATATACTGAAAAAATACATGCGTTAGTATAAAATTATTATTTTGGGATCTGTGAGACCTACATCATCTTATGATGATATGATTTATACATTCAAATGCTCAAGAACAAGTGGATTCTATAGGACCAAATAATTAAAACATGGGAAAATATGTTATGCAAAGCGGATTCTTATACTTATGGTATGGTCTTCTTAGGAAACTAATGAGTACAGACAGCTGTAAAATTTTCAAAAATTTATAGTTCTAACAGAAGATATGTGGGATAATGGATGGGGTGTTGGAAAAGGTTTGGAGAGAATGATGGGGTAGGTGTGTGATGGGGGGATGTTTTCAGGACCAACATTGGCACATGTGGTGGTGGATGTGAAAAGATAGGAGGATTAATGGATGGAGAATGTGGGGATAATGGAAGAGATGGAATAGTGAATTTTGGGAAATAAGGACCCAAAACAGATTTAGGAGATGGAGGAAGTGTATGGTTGGCTTTTGGATTAGAAAATTTGGATGTTGTTACAAATTTTTCATTTGAAGGCATGTCATCTTTTTTCTTTTGGATCCACATAGTTTTTATTTTTGCTTTGGTGGGCCTTTACGACCTATGGATTTGATTTGGATTTTGGATTTTCTTTTTCTTTTCATCACCATGCATTTTAGAGGGGGCATGGGAAGCTTTAGATTCACTTGGATGTTTAGATTCATGCATTTTTTCTTTAGCATCCAAAGTGCTTTTAGTAGCAATGGGATGGGTGCAAGGAGATGGATGACATGGAGTGATGGAGGTAGGAGTATGGGGATTATGTGTAGATGGAGGATGTTTAGGTATGTCCCTTTGGTGATCTTGATTAGGGGACATGAAAGTGGGATGTTTATGATGGATGACATGGATAGGTGATGAATGGATGAAAGGATGAATAGGATGAGATGGAGGAGGTGATTTGGGGATATAGGGGCCCAAAATAGACGTAGTGGGTGGAGGGACATAAGGACCCAAGATGGATGGAGTAGATAAGGATGGGAGATGGTGGATGGAGGGATGTAAGGAACCAAAATGGATGGAGTAGATGAAGGAGGAATATGGATGGTTTTTTTGAGGTGATACGATGGATGAGGAGGGATGGCAACATATGATCTGGTGGAGCAATGGGAAGAGCCTATATTTATTTTGGAAGAGGCTCGTTGGGGACGTCTAGAGGTTGTACCAACATCTTTAGATTGTGAGTCTTGGGAAATAGGTCCAAGACCTTGCATACTGATTTGTTATGTGACCTGGATGGGCTCTAAAATACCTTGCTCATGAAGGCCTAAACCTTTTGCTTGATAGTTCATGTTCTTGAGCATTCAATCCATGATAGGATTTTTGTTGTTATGAAAACATGATGCAAGTACATCATTGGGTAGAGGATGATGGGTGGTATATACGTTGTGTTTTTCTTCTTCAAGGAGACCACCATGGAAGAATGTGAGGGTACCAAGGGGATATATAAGCGGTGTGGGGATAGTAGGTTTAGGTGATGATGGAGGATCATGAGATGGAGATGATGGGATATCAACATCTGAATCGAGATGAGTGAGTGATAAGGATTCAAGAGATGGATTAGGCAATATGATGGGATTTGGATTTGTGACAGCAAGTAACAAGAGCTCATGTGATGGAGTGACAAAATCTTGAATGTCAAGGGGGTCATGAGATGGAGTGGATGGAGGAGTGTGATCTTAAGTAGGACTAGATGGGATGGTAGGATCTTGATTTGGAGAAGGAGATATGTTGGCATGCTTTAGATAAAGCTCTTGGCATGGCTCATCTTGTGTGGATGGCAAGATGACATAGTGTTGGAGGGACTCTTCAAGTAGGGAAGATGAAAGGATGGAGGATTTGAAACATTCATGGGAATGGATTTTAGTGACACTAGGAGTGGGAGGAGTGGATTGTATGTGGGTGTCTTCGATGGATTAGATGGATCTAGGAGTAGGGGGAGTGGATTGGATTTGGTTATCATTGATGGGTTCAACGGTTTTTGGAGTAGGAGATGGGGGTTTGATGGATTCAGTGTTGATTTCAATGGTGTCAATGGTTTGAGTGATGCTAAATGTGGTATCATCAATGATAGGTGTTGGGTGGAGAAGGGTATCATCACTAATGACTGTGGGTGATGGGTTGGGATAGAATGATTCCATGACTTCAAGGTGTGGAGTGGGGGATTTCTTCTTTGTTATAAGTCCTTGGAGAACTTCTGGAGTGAGAAACTTGAATACTCAGGCTAAGATGGCAAGGTAGGAGTGGATGAAGGATTATGGATTGGTGGGGGATTAGGACTATGGATTGGTAGACTAGGATGAGATGGGGGAATGGGATTGGATGTAGGACTGGGAGTAGATGGGGGATTAAGATTAGATGAAGGGTTAAGATAGGGGTATTGGAATGGTGAATTGGGACAAGGGGATGCGGGTGGTGGATTAGGATGGGAAGATTGAGATGGAAAAATGGGATAGGTAAATGTGGATGTTAGATTAGGGTAAGTTGATGGGTGTGTTGGACTAGGATAGGAAGGTGTGAATGTAGGATTAGGGTGAGCAGATTGGTATGGAAGATTAGGGTAGTGGGTATATGTAGATGAATGAGATAGGAGGATGTGAATGGGGGATTAAGATAGGAATGTTGGGATGGTGGATTAGGATAAGGGGATGCGAGTGTTGGATAAGAGGAAGGTGTAGATGAAGGATATGTTGCATATGTGGTCGAGGAAGATAGTGAATATCCCTTTCCAAAGGTAGCACAAGGAGTGTGATTAGGCATGGATGAAGAAATAATGGGATAGTTTGAAGGGATGATTGGATTGTGGGAAGCAGGTGCAAAAATATTACTAGCAATGATAGCATCAAGGGGATCTATGTCGTATCCTTCTTGATCAATGAGACATTCATTATCATCGTCGATGTAATTAGGGTTTCCCTTGACTACAATTGATGGAGGATAAGGATTCATGATGATGAAAGGATGAAAAGGATGGATCAAATGTTTTTGGATGGAAACAGACTAAAGCTTAAATCAGAATTTAGGTCAAGCACAGATCGAGATTGGATTAAAGCTCAGATTAGGATGATTGGATGGTGTGATGGGATTGATTTTCATGATCGGATTTGATTACCAAAGGATGACTATGGCACCAAATCTACTTCAAGATGGAAGTAGATTGATTGGGTCAAAAGTGATTGGATAGGGATGTGATTAGATTAGATTGGATGATGGAAGGAATTCTAAACCCCACTTAGAGATTATCCTAGGTGACTTAGGATGCTGATTGATTGGATTAAAGGATAAAAAGATGATTGTGACATTGAATCCACTTTGAGATTGAAAATGGATTGATTGGGACAACGATGATGATTAACTTAGGGTGGATGGAAATCCTAAGTAGATGTTGATGATGACGATCAAATCAGACACTTTGGTCAATTTGGATAATAACCCCAAAAAAAGTTTAGGGGATTTGGATTGGGAAAATGATGATCTAATTAGGGAAACAAATGATAGAAATGGATGAACGAATACTCAAAACAAGTAAACAATTTATCATAACGGATGAACAACTACTCAGAATGAGTAAACAACTGCTCACAATGGATTAATGATTCTTGGAATGAGAAGATGAAGGTTCGGAATAGATGAAAGATTATTTTGAATGAGTAAATGATTGATCAGGACTGTTGAACAAGAGTTCAAAATGATAGAAGGAGGTTCAAAATGGATGAA
Source organism: Sequoia sempervirens (assembly GCA_007258455.2). Lineage (NCBI taxonomy): Eukaryota > Viridiplantae > Streptophyta > Pinopsida > Cupressales > Cupressaceae > Sequoia > Sequoia sempervirens. The sequence continues at coordinate 301,170,524 of VDFB02270651.1, read as the reverse complement.
CGTTTACTCAGAATGAGCAAATGAATGATAAAAAAAAGGGAACAAATGTTTAGAATGGATGGATGAATGGTTGAAATGACTAAACAATTGATTGGAATGGATGAATGAATGCCTGGATGAGGATAATGACTCTCAGAATGGATGAAAGGATGAATAGGATGAAATTGAATAAGATGGAGGGAGGGATCTTAAGATTTTTTTTTTATAACAAAAGATCTTGGCTGCAAATGGACTAAAGCTCGGATTATGATTTTGGTTAAGCTCAAATTGGGATTGGATTGAAGCTTAGATTAGGATTGGATTAAATCTTAGATGTGATGGGATTGATTCTACACCAAGTTCAATGGTTTAAAGGATGTAAGGTTCTGACAATCAGATTTTTCCAGATTTGGCAATTTTCAAAAATTGCCAAATTTTGCCATTTTACGAAACTTCACGAACATACTTTTAAGAGTCTAGTTTTTCCCCAAAAAAATACCCAAAACTAAGATAAGATGAATTTCCAACTAACATCCCAAATCTGAGACATGCATTTCGAGTTATTAATGAAAGCAATTTTTCAAAGACTAAAAAAAACACTAAATTGCGATTTTGAAGGTCAAGATGAAATTTTGGAGCCCTAAAAATGTGTCAAAATGGGGTCCAACCATGTAGGGTCAATTGGGAATCCACATGCCACCTCATAACGCAACCACCCATAAAATTTCAGCCCAAACAAACACCCAAGTCAAAAGTTATGGCCTTCGAAAGTTTCGGCATAAAAATCAAAACCCTTGAAATGAAGTCTAGGTGATTGGGATGGATGATTTGATGAAATATATGGACTCTAATGATGTTCAAAGTAGCACTTATTTGGTTTGGTCAATGAAATGATGAATTATGGAAAATGTGTTGATGATGAGCAAACGGGTGCTCGAAACGACTGAACGGAGGGTGAAAATGACTGTTTGGAGGGTAGGTTTGCCTGTCGAGGAGGGAAGGTTCGCCTGTATAGGAGGGAAGGTTTTTCTGTATAGTAGGGCAGGTTCACCTATATAGGAGGGTAGGTTTTCCTATCTGGGAGAGTAGGTTCACCTATCTGAGAGGGTAGCTTCACCTATACAAGAGGGCAGGTTCGCCTGTACAAGAGGGAAGGTTCGCTTGTATAAGAGGTCAGGTTCACCTGTCTGGGATGGTAGGTATGCCTGTGCAAGAGGTTAGGTATGCCTATGGAGGAGGGTAGGTTCACCTATTTGGGAGGGCAGGTTCACTTATCTAGGAGGGCAGGTTAGCCTGTATAGGAGGGAAGGTACGCCTGTGCAAGAGGTCAAGTACACCTGTCTAGGAGGGTAGGTTCACCTGTCTGAGAGGGAAGGTTTTCGTATGGAGTGAAGATTGATCCTTGTTCAGAGGTTAGATACGCCCCTGCAAGAAGTTAGGTTCGCCCTTGGAGATTAGGTATGCCTATGGACAAATCTGAACATGTTTTTTGGACAAACGACTAAGGCAAAGGACCCAAAACACAACAAACAACATTCATAGGATAAGATTGACTCGATTGAATAGAAAATTACTTGTTTCACACAAAGAATATAGTTCAGACAACACAATCCTAAATCTAGTAGAAATGGGTATGGACAACAGAGTCTTCTATTCTAGGATGAATATGGTTGCTAGGGAGTCCTCGATATACACCCGATATGTGAGGCCCAAACAATGAACACCAACCCGTTACAAGCATGAATCAGGAACCTTTAGCAAGATACTAAAGGCTCATACCAACTCTTCACATCATCTTGATGATTCACCCATTACGACACGATTGGATTAAGGTACAACTTTCGCTCCCCCCCTTTATATACCCCACCAATACACATGGTTGGAATCGTCCCTTGGGGTGATGAAAACCCCAAGTAGGTCTCACTAAGAAAAGTAAAAGGGTGACTCAAAGGACTTGGTAAGCTACGATTTCTCATCACCCAAGATTTCCAAATGGCACAAGGGGATTGGATACATCAAATAGCTTACCAACAAGCACAACACACAAGGTAAATTGACACCCCTAGTTAAGCTATGTGCCTAAGTTATCAAGAAAAAACAAGCAAAAATTGATAAATAAATAGCCCTACAAGGAAACTTGTTAGTGATTTTTCTTCCTTTTCCTTTCCAAATGCTAATTAGATACTTACACAAACACAAACAACACACATTAGGGGGTCAGAAATACTCAAAACAACCAAAAAAAGTGCTTAAAACTTAGTTTTTACCTTCTAGAAAAAGTTGTTTTTGGTCAATTTTTCCTATTTGTTAGGTTAGATATGCCCCTAGAGGTTAGGTTCACCCCTAGAGAGGCTAGGTATGCCCCTGGACAGGTTAGGTTAGCCTATACAGGAGAGTAGGTTTGCGTGTACAAGAGGGTAGGTTCACTTGTACAAGAGGGTAAGTTTGTGTGTCCAGGAGGGAAAGTTCACCTGTATAGGAGGGCAAGTTCGCCTATCTGGGAGGGAAGGTTCTCCTATTTGATGGGTCAAGTTTTCCCCTAAAGGTTAGGCACGCCCATAGATAGGTCAGGTTCACCCCTAGAGGTCAGGTATACCTGTCTGATAGGTCGGGTTCACCCCTCTATAACCTACAGCTACAAATAGTAAAAAAAAAGAAAACATGAAAGAACATGACTCATTTGTGGGTCCCACTAGGTGTGCTAGAGATGTGACTAGGTGAAAATACTATTATAGAAATGAGCAACAAAAACAAATATGTAAGAAACAATAAAATCACCTAACACCTCAAGATCAGCGTAATTGGATTCAAAACAAAATAAGATACTAAACAACAAATTTACCTTGTCTTGAATCGATCTTTTGGTTGGCCCATGATGGTTGATTTTGTATATGCTCCTTGGATGGCAAAATATGTTGATATGAGATGCAAGATGGATGAGAAATGGATGAGAATGCTATGATGAATGCAAGGGATGCAAGTTTTTGGCTAAGTATGACTCAAATAATTTTTTTGCAAGAGTTTGGTTAGCAAAATGATCGACCCCCTAAATGAGAGAAAAAAGGGGGTATTTATAGAGGAATTTGAATTCTCTAGAGAATTCAATGGTTGAGATTCATCCAACAAGGTCCAGATGAAGGGCTATGGTGAGTTGGTGACTCACAAGCCCTCACATCTTGACATGTGGAATGTGAGATGGCTTAGGGATGATGTGTGAATGAGGTGGAAGAAGTGAACATGATGTGGAGGAAGGAAATGTACCTTGAAAGTACATTAGGAGATGAGAAGATTCTTTGGAGGAATAAAAAGTGAATTAAAAATTCACATGCTTGGGGAATCTTGTGGATAAGGCAAGGTTCCAAAAGGAGAGGTAGAAAGTACCTTGGATAAGACAAGGTGTCTAAAAAGGTAAACACTTGTTACATGTGACTTGATGTGACAAGTCAAAGATTCCATGGGGAAGAGTTCACATGTGACTTGATGTGACAAGTCAAAGATCACATGGAGAAGAGAAAAAGGATTTTAATATTCCTTGGAAGGATAAAAGGAATTAAAAATTCCTTGAGAGGTTGATTATGCTAGTTAATGAAGGATTAAAAGAGGGTTAGGTGGCTAAGAGTGATTAGATGCCAACTTGCAAAAGTTGGAGGATGTGACACATCCTAATCAAGGATTAGGCATGTGCACATCCCTAATGATGAGATTAGGAGAATAATTAGGATTAAAATGTGAGGAATTAAATAAATGTCATATTTATTTAATTCATTTGATGAAAGGGGTAAGGTATTTAATTATTAATTAGATAATAGTAATATTACCTAATTAACATGAATAAGGGGATGTTTAGATGAAATGAGATAAATTGGCGGGCTGTGTAGGACTGGCGATAAGCCGCGCGCATGCATGATAGGTACAGGTCAGAATGAATTTTTTTTACCAAAATTAATGTTCAAAATGCATTTTAAAGGAGATCTCCTTAGCTTCCACCACAATATGCAAACATGCAAGCTTGGCCTCGAATTTTAATAAAATAATTATTGATTTCGATTTGTAATTCACGGGCCTCAAAGTCTCGATTGATAGGTTGATTAAAAACATCCTCAGAAGCTTCTAATAGTGTATCACATTTTCAACCCAAACATGCGTCATAATTCTATGCTTTGTATACTATAGATTAAAAAATGAATTTCATGAAGTTTTGACCAAGTTAAGGTGGTGAGAATACATAGGGTTTTTTAAAGTGTTGTAATAAAAATTGAAGTACTCAATTATTTACTAGGAAAAAATTGCAAAAAAATATGCATCACATCCGAACATGAGTCTTTTACTTATATCTAAAATCTTATAAGAAAGTATTATCATTTTATTGTGGTTAGGGTGGTCAAAAACACCTAGTTCTTATTTTTTCCCTGAAATTTAATTACTACTGCATTGAAATTTCAAATTTTCACCAAATTAGATTTTATTTTTAAATAAGCCTAGTAGTTTATTCAGCTACAGATTCTATTCTTACATATTTTTGAAATAATATAGATAACTTATTCAAATTTTTATGTCAAGTTGCCTAACTCTAATTTTTTTGAATTTTTTGCCACTTAAGGGCCTGTGTTTTTCCATGATGATCTTGCACATGCCCTAAATTAAGTGTCCAAATTTAGGTTTCTACAAAAATTAAAAAAGGGTTGAACCTAAAAATTTCATAAATGAAATACCTGGAGTATTATTGGGCTCTACTTTGATTAAATGCCATAATCGGGTAGATCCATTTTATGTCACTCTGCATATCAACGACAAATTGATCATAAATTGTATCATACACTTTGGGGTCTCCATAAATGTTATTCCTACAAAAATAATGAGAAAATTTAGATTGGAGATAAGTAAAGCTTATGGTGAATTCTTTGCCATGGATTATAGAGAAGTCCCAGTTATGGGAGTCATAAAAGATGTACATTTTAAGCTTTTTGCATTCCTTAAGAAGGAATTTGTGATGAACATTATAGTGGTTGATATCCCACCTTAGTATGGGATGTTATTATGAATAAAATGGTCTGCAAAAATTGGATGAAGCATACAATTGGATGTATCTTATGCCATGATCCATATCAATGGAAAGTGTTAAATTAAATAGAGAAAAAAGATCTCTTAATATTGTGGAAGTGTGAAGACTAAAATCTTCATTGATCAAAGATTCACAAATATGAGTTAAACTCGTCAACATTGAACAAATGAAATAAAAGCCTTCCCGATGAAGTTGTTGAGAAAATGTAAAGGAAATGACAACATTATCAAACTAACATGAAGCTACAAACAAGATAAACATGAAATCTATCCCTAAACTACTCAAACCATCATCCCATAGGGGGATTGGTGATACTTTTATGTAGAAAGTATCCCTTTCCCAACCCCTTTTGATAAGCTTCTTGATGTGATCAAAAAAATGTGATGAAATGCAAGATGAGTGATGAAGATGAATTTGTGTATAGTGAGAATGCTAAGATTGTGGATCAAGTTGTTGGCCCATTTCAAGTAGAAGTGGACTCTATTTATAGGTTGAAGGGTTGGAGAATGGAGAGATGGGAAGAATGTGGGACTAAATAAGAGCCAATGATATTGTGACACTTGTCACGTGGCTAGTGGAGGAAGGTGGAGCACATTTTAGAGAATGTGCATGGTCAATGCATGTAGTTGAGGATTTGAGAGGTGTAAGAGAGATTAATGCACTTGTAAGAGGAATTAAATGAATATGGTTGAGATGTTTTGGAGGTAAATGGTTTGGGAAAGAAAGTCAAATAAGTGGAGTAAATGAAGGAATATTCCCTTAGAATATGCCTTGGTGAGGGAAAATCATGTAGTTAGTTAATTAAAGAAATTGATTTTCATGTGCAACTAGGGTAGTTGACTATGAGTTTGTTTTGACCAAGGTTGAGTCAAAATCCAGAGGATGGGTAATGATGGTTAAGGGTTAATTAATTCAAATTAATTAACTTGAAGGAATTAGGGGATTTGACATTTGATTTAATTAATTTTATTTATTAAATCAGTTGAGAGGAATTTGGGGACTTAATTAAATAAATTGACTTATTTAATCAAATATGATGCACATTAGTGAATTAATCAAATAAATTGCTTTATTTGATTGAAAGAAGAAATGATGTTAATTCAAGTGTCTACATTTTTCCCCTCTTTGAAGAAATATACCAGTTGTATTGGTTCAAAGAATAACACTGTTAAGATAGAAATTCAAAAAAATTCTAATTTTTTCGGATGCCCTATTGTTTGCCCTAGGATGTTTTCTATTTAGGATAAGTATCCAAAGTGATTGCCAAAGATAATGCCCATTGTAGGAAGGATGCATCCTATGACATGTTAGTGGATGGCGGTAAGTTGATAGGTTGTTGATATAAGGTTGATTGACATGTTTGCGAATGATCAAGAGTTTGATTTGTCATTTAAAAGTTTATTGTTTCAATTTTGATTTTGCATTTGAAGTTTTCTTTTGTTGATTGTTGTGGTTGTTATGTTTTTTTTTCCAAAGGGTGGAGATGATGATTGATTTATTATGGATGAGATTATTGCAGGTAAAAGTGAAATGGGATAGATGGATGTTTTCAAATATTTGGATGATTTTTATGTTTTTGAAATGTTATGAGGCTATTTTTTTTGGATTTTTGGGTTACTTAAATGTTTTTTTGTTTTTGTGTCTTCGGGGTTGATCAAAGATTAGCCTTGCCTATGTTTAAGCTCAGAGAGGATGTAGTTTAGATACCATGTTTTTGACTTTTTTCAAATTTTTGACCTGTTTCTGGATTTTGATATGATTTGAATGTTTTTGAATTTTCACATGATTTTGATGATTTGGATATGAATATGTGTGATGATATTAGTGATCTGTTTTTGGATTTTGTTAAAAAACAATCTAGGGTTGATTGACTTGATCGATGGATTGATGATGATAACATTGTTGAGGATACATAACAATGCAGGGATAGTGTTAGGAAACACAAGGATTGGGAAGGATATCCTGAGATGATGATGTATTGATTGGATTTGACTTATCAATATTTTGAAGCTTGGTTTTGAAGCTTGGTTTTGGAACAAAATTGATTTGAATGATTTGATATGACATTGAAGTATAAATTATATGTAACTGATATTGATTGTTTGGATTGATGTTTGATGAAAGATGAAGCTTGATAAGGAATGTATTCTTTTCAAAATATGACATGGGATAGTGATTTGGATTTTTTGGATCACAAGTGTTTTGACCTATTTGATTTCATGTTTACCAATGTTTGGACCACCACATGATTTGGAAGGTATAGATCAAGATTTATTCCCAAAGCAAGATGCAAATATTTTCCCCTAGTGTCTAGCAATGTATGGAATGCCATGGGTGGATGCTTGGATAGATGTATGGATGGAGGGATAGGGTAAGCACACAAAGTATGCCAAGGATTATCTTGTGATAAGATAAGGTGTTTGAATAGAGGAATGCTTCATGGCCTAGATAACATTGGGTAAGATAGGATCAATGAAAATGGCCCATGTCAAGATGTTTACCATAAGAAAGTGTAAAGTGTACACCAAACTTTCATCAGGATCAAGATAATTTGGAAGATGGATGCACATATATGAAAATAGATTCAATAAATGGTTCATGGATGAATGAATTTATTATGGATGAGATGAATGGAATGCTTGATTTATTATGGATGTGATGAGATGCTTTCACCTAAACTAGTGCACACAGATGCTTGATTCTACACATGACGCCTATTTTCTAGGTTTTCATCATGGTACCTATCCAAATCACCACCATAGTGGTTTTCAATGGAGGAGGATTTTTATTTTTACTATTTTCATATTTTTTATTTTTTTATTTTTTCATGAAAGATTTTAAGTTCATGCCAAACCACCTAGTAGTGTCAATGTAGATGATTCTTTCATAATGTGCCATTGATAGCCTACTTGAAGAAGTTGCTTTGCTAAGATATGTGAACTTGAATGTAACTTTCAAGATTCCCAATCTACTTTGTCGATACTAGAGTTAACTTTGTCATTACATGTGTGCATCGCAATAGAGTTCCTTCTGAATCCTTATGATGAAGGGTGGCTACCAATACATGATTAATTTGAGAATTGGATATCATGCATGGAGGCATGGATGGTGGAGTGTGTTTAGGAATAGGAGATGGATTGGTTGATAGTTTGGAACCTTTGAATCTCCAAACTTGGGAATATGAGCAATAATGGGTCGATACGAAAGTGTATGTGGAATTAGGAGCAATTGCTTGATATACTTTGTACATTGCTTGAGAAGCCTACTTTTTCCTTTGTGGATATCTTTGATGGATACTTTTCCCTTTTTTATTTTTCCCCATAGTTTCTTTGAGTAATGGAGTTTGATAGGGATAATATTTCTTTGTATTCTTCAGTATCCATGTGTATTTGATTTTTCCTTCATGCTTCACTACTTCTTTTCCTTTGATGATGTTCTTCTTTCTTTCATTCACATCCTTCTTTTGATGTTGGTCCCAATTTTTAGATGGGGTGATGGGTGGATGAAGATTCATGATGTGGCTAGTTTTAGTATTGGCATTGGTTTCACCATAAGGACTCTTCATGTTCCCTATGTTAATGTTTGCTTCAGACAAAGTTGCCCCCAATATTGTGGAAGTAGTACCTTCATGCTTTGATTCTACCTATTTTGAGATGTCTTTTTTAGCAAGCATTCTCTAATAAGTGACCACTGCAGAGGACGTTATTTCAATTTGTTGCTTTGTTGACTCTGAAATATCCTATTTTGTCTGATTTGTTTCCTTGAGTGGATAATGTTTGATATCTTCATACATGATGTCTTCAGTCTAAATTTGGGATATATCTGATCTTGATGTTGACAACTCATCCTAATTGTAGGAATCAATAACCTACTCTTTTTGTGTAATAATTTCAAGAGTAAAGGAATCATGTTCTGAATGAAGATCATCTCATTTGCATTGTCATTATCATATATATTTGTTAGTCTAACCACCCATACATCCATCTTGAACTTCTTTGTCATGAGATCAATGCTAAAATCAAACTTTTCACCTAATCTCTTGAGGGGGTAGTGTACCACCACACTTCTTTCCACTGGGGCAACAATAAGCATCCGAAAAAATAAAAATATTTTTGAATTTTGATCTTAGAAGTGTTATCCTTTGAACCAATGCAACTGGTACATTGCTTCAAAGAGGGGGAAAATGTAGACACTCGAATTAACATCATTTCTTCTATCAATCAAATAATGCAATTTATTTGATTAATTCACTAATGTGTGTCATATTTAATTAAATAAATCAATTTATTTAATTAAGTCCCTAAAGTCCTCTCATCTGATTTAATAAATCAAATTGATTAAATCAAATGTCAAATCCCCTAATTCCTTCAAGTTAATTAATCTAAATTAATTAACCCCTAACCATCATTACCCATCCTCTAGCTTTTGACTCAACCTTGGTCAAAGCAAACCTATGGTCAACTACCCTAGTTGCACATGAAAATTTATTTTTTTAATTAACTAAATACATTATTTTCTCTCACCAAGGCATATTCTAAGGGAATATTCCTTCATTTACTCCACTTATTTTAATTTCTTTCCCAAACCATTTCCCTCCAAAACATCTCAACCATATTCAATTAATGCCTCTAACAAGTGCATTAATCTCTCTTACACCTCTCAAATCCTCAACTACATGCATTAACCATGCACATTCTCCAAAATGTGCTCCACCTTCCTCCACTAGCCACATGACAAGTGTCACAATATCATTGGCTCTTCTTTAGTCCCACATTCTTGCCATCTCTCCATTTTTCAAACCTTCAACCTATAAATACAAGACACTTCTACTCCATAAACCATCCACAATCTTAGCATTCTCACTATACACACATTCATCTTCATCACTCATCTTGCATTTCATCACATTTTATTTATCACATCAAGAAGCTTATCAAAAGGGGTTGGGAAAGGGCTACTTTCCACATCAAAGTAGCACCAATACCCTATGGGATGATGGTTTAAGTAGTTTAGGGATAGATTTCATGTTTATCTTTCTTGTAGCTTCATGTTAGTTTGATAATGTTGTCATTTCCTTTACATTCTCTCAACAATTTCATGGGGAATTATTTTATTTCATTTGTTCAATGTTGACAAATTTAACTCATATTTGTCAATCTTTGATCAATGTAGATTTTATTCTTCATAGTAATATTTTCAACTAATTAGGAAGGTTTTTTTCATGGATGTTGACATAGATAACTTCAAAGTTGAAAAAGCTCTAGTTGAGAATAAGGAGGTTACACCTATAGCTCAAGAAATTAAAGAATTTTTTTAAGATGATGGACTATGGTTAATGTATTTTTATGGAGCATGTTCAAAATAAGGATCAAGTGTTTGGGTTATTCTCATATCACCAAGAGGTATACCTACAAATGCACATTCTCTTTGAAGTTTGAATGTACCAACAATGTTGCAAATTCTAAGGATTTATTGTTAGGACTAAATATGGTGATCAAACATAATATTAAGAAGCTTAGAGTTATATGGGACTCTAAGTTAGTTGTATCCCAAGTTAGGGTAAAATATGAATCCAAACATAAGAGATTGAAATAATATAAATCTATTGTATGGGATATTATTGAATTGTTTGTTTTTTTTCTATTGACTGGGTAGAGAGGTCTAAAAGCATAATGGAATAAATGATTGATAATATAGCACTGAGACCTGATGATATCACATTTTATAGGATATCCAAGGTTGAAGTTAAGACAAGGCCATCTACCCTAGATAACATTTTTAACTAGTAGGTGTTCAATGATGATCAAGATCTATTAAATTTTTTGTATTGTATAGATGAACACCACATCCACAATATTGAATTTCAAGGTTTTGTAGAAATAATTGATGGAAAGGAAACCATATTTATAAATGAGGAAATTCAGCTAAAAACCAATAAAATTATAAAGGGACATGTAGCTTTAGAAAGGTTCTTTGATATTTTATACAAGTGTTATATGAATTCAGCCCCTATACATGAACAATACTTAGAAGGGGTAAATTTGGGAATAGATAATGCACCTAAGAAGTTTTTCATTGGAGAAAATTTGAACCTAAAAATTAGAATAATGCTTATTTCCTTGCTTAGGAAATACAATAATGCCTTTGCTTAATTTCATGATGACCTAAAGGCATATAGAGAGGACTTGTTCCAACATGAGGTTCCTCTCAAGCCAGGTGTTAAGCCCTTCCAACAAAAGAAAAGTCCAATCAACCCTACATTAGCACCAAAAATGAAACAAGAGTTGATGAAGCTTAGGGATTGTGGTATCATTAATCCTATTATACATTCCACTTAGGTTTCAAATATAGTGTCAATTAGGAAGAAAAATGGAGACATTAGATTATGTATGGACTTTAGAAACTTGAATGTGTCTTCATTGAAAGATAACTATCCATTATCTAATATGGAGGTAATGTTACAAAAGGTCATTGGTTGTGAGTTGTTGTCAATGATGGATGGATTTTTAGGCTATAACCAAGTTAAAGTTAAATAATATGAGTAGTACAAGACTGCTTTTACTACACCATAGGGCACATATTCTTATGTCAGAATTCCATTTAATCTGAAAAATGTAAGGGTAACATTTCAGAGAGCTTTGGATGTTGCATTTTTAGATCTTATAGCAATTTTCATGGTTTTTTATCAAGATGATCAGACTAGATTTTTGAATAAAGGAGAATATCATTGTATGCATCTAGAAAGGATCTTTGCTAGAGATCTAGAATATGGCATTTATCTCAATCCCAAAAATCTTATATTTGGGGTTACAAAAGGGAAACTATTAGGCTACATAGTGTCAAAAGAAGAAATTGGGATTGATCCAAATCATGTAGCAACTATTGAAATAATCCCTCAACCAAAAACCATTAAGGGTATTCAATCCTTCTTTGGACAAGTTAACTTTGTGAGGATTTATGTAACAATTTTTTTTGAAATAACAAGATCCATTTCTAAGATGTTGAAGAAAGGTGAGTCAATAGTATGGAGTGAAGAGCCAACCGAGGCTTTCTAGTATTAAAGAAGAAATTAAGAAGGCTCCTATTTTGAATCTTCAAAAAAAATAAATCCTTTTTAATTTTTTAATTTTGATTCTTTTCACACTATAGTTGTTTTGTTGCTACAAAAGAATGATGAGGGATATGATTAAAAAATTACCTTTTTTAGTAAATATTTATAGGTTGCTAAGTTAAATTTGATATAGCTGAGAAGCAGGCTTATGCATTGGTCAAGGTATAAAAAAATTTAGATCATATCTAAAGGGAGCTAAAGTTGTAGTTTGTGTCCCTAATGCTAGTGTAAATGACATTTCTACACAACAAGAAGTTACAAGGAGAATATTTGGGTGGATCAATAAGATCCAATAATTTAACATTAGCATCAAAATGACAAATCTTGTTAGAGCGAAAGGGTTGGATAAGCTTATGACTATGTCAAACTTGGAAGCTAACTAGATTAACAATGTAGAGACAAGCTTGATATCTTCATATTGTGTATGCAGTTATCTTCCTAGTATAAGGAAATCAGACATTACTTGAAGAATATGTCATGTCTAGATGGCTTGAGTGATAATAAGAAAAGGACTTTAAAACTTCATGCTATCAAGTATGTTGTGCTTCAAAATGAGCTATGGTAGATGAATAAAGATGGGGTTTTTCTCAAATGTGTAAAAGAGGAGCAAGCTACCAAAATAATGATTGAGATGCATAATGGGGTTTGTGGAGGGCACTTTATGGATAAGACAATTGAACAAAGGATTATGAGATATGGCTATTGGTGGTCTACACTATTTTTAGACACACAAAAGATAGTGAGGAAATGTGACATTTGTCAAAGGTTCTTAGGAAAGTTGAAATATTCTAGGAACCTATCTTTGAGGCCAATATCTGTAGAGGCTCCATTCCAACAATGGCGATTTGATTTTATTGGAGAAATAACAAAAAAATATAATAGTAAACATAGATGGATATTGGTAGCTACTGATTATTTCACCAAATGGATTGAAACCATCCCCATAAAGAAATCTACAAGAAAATTGTGATAGATTTTCTATTGAAAACATCATTACGAAATTTGGAGTAACTATCAAGTTAATATCTGATAATGCAATGTGCTTCAAGTCTGGGGAGTTCACATCTTTTTATCATTATTATAGGATTACCCTTTCCTATTCATCTCCTTATCATCCATAAGTAAATGAACAAGTTAAGTCAAGAAACAAAAGCTTGATAAAGATTATAAAAAGGATGATTGAAAATAACAAGAAAGCTTGGGATTCAAATATTAGGTCAGAATTATGGGTTTGATAGACTGACTATCAAGAAGGCCACTAGTGAATCTCCTTTTGAGTTGGTGTATGGGTTGGAGGAAAGAATACCCATCAACAACTTGTTTCCTATCTATAAGATCATCCAAGAAAATAATGAAGACATTTTTAATGCCATGATGAATAGAAAAAACTATCTCATTTGGGTGAAATCAAGAGGTTGGCACAACAAAAAATGCCAGGTTGCAACAATAGGTTAAGCACTTGTTTGAAAAAAGGGCAACAACGAGAAAGTTTAAGATAAATGATATGGTCCTGTTATGTAATGTAAGATTATAGGACAAGGGAAAACATGGTAAATTTGATGCCCTTTGGCTTAGACCATATCTTATTCCAAATACTAATGGTACAGACTCCCACTTTCTATAAAGTCTAAATAGTGAACTTTTGGAATTTCCAATGCATGGATAATTCCTGAAGCCCTACTTTTCCTAAAATAGGTCTTTTCCAATGCACAATGTATGTATGTAAATTTATATACATTCTTTCCTTTCTATTGGTTTTCTTTACTTTCCATGTTTTGGTTCTAGATTTGGATTCTCACTTTGTTGCTCTACAAAAAACATCCCCAACTGGAGCCACTAGTAGTGCATTTTCTATTTTTTTTGGTTCTCTATCTTTGTAGTTTTCAAAATTTGTAAAATTTTGTCACTCTTTTTAGGTTTTATAAAATGTTGATTTTCCATGTGTAAAACCCTAAAAACCCCTACCCACTTTTTACTTTTTCTATAATTCTTCATTGACCTTTTTGTGGGTGCCCTAAGTTATTTGTTGATGTCCTCTTATGTTGTGAAGCTCTCCGGCCTCATTTTGCTTTCCCAGCACTCACTTAATATAATTTTCACATGTGATTATTAAAATCTTTAAGTGAGCATGAGCCTAAATATTTTAAGTGGTCCCACCACTTAATATGTCTTTTCTGCTAGTTTGTGAGCAAAGAAAAACAAAGGCCTCAAAACTATGGAAAGGGGTAACAACTATCCTCTTTTCTATTAGTTTTCACCAATCCATGGAGGCTTATTTGCTAAAGATAAAAGAGTTGTAGAGTTGAGGAATGTGTGGAACATGGCATCCATTTTGGCATAATTCTGTCATTTCACAAGTTGCTTTATGAAGACCAACTATTTGAGTGGGGAGGTGTGAAAAAGGGACAAGTGGAATATTTTTCAAATGGATTCTGAAATTTGGCTAATTGACTAAGGAAGACTAAATTTTAAGATGTAGAACTACAGAAAGGTAGACACTTGTCAACATTTGGTGTGATTCTGCTAGTTTGTAAACTCTTCAAAGTAAGCCAAGTTTTGTAATAAATAATTATGGAAAAGGGATGCATGGATTCTTCTTAATGTTTTCAATGGGATTTTCAAAGAGGGGTAAGTTTCCAATTAGTGGAATGGTGAAAAGAGGGATGGATTCCATGAGTCCATGATCTCTTCAAAGTGGGCCCCTATTTTAGTTGTGAAACCATGGAGATCTACCATGTGGATGAATTGATGGTCATATGATTTTTGAAGGATCTTTCCTCAATGGGCCTACCTGGATGATGTGTAAAGTGATCTAACATGGAATGACTTTATTGGTCAATATTTTTAAAGCATGTAAAATATTTTCAAATCTGGTCAAATAAATTTGGATCATCAAATCTTGTTCTAACAACAAAAGATCAACGACTCACATTTAAACTTGGTGAATGGGTAGCTAGATGTTCCTGATTCACACGAATAGAGAGTAATGTCAGAGGTGATTAAATTATGCCCAATATTTTGAATATTTATTCAATAAATGTTGTAATTTGACCAAGAGCTTAAGTAATTTTTTATTTATTGAATTAGGAGAGAAAATTTTCAAGCTTCTATGATGAACTAGGGTTTCTAGAGAGCAAAAAAATAAGTTGCCTTAATTCTTCTATTTAATAAATTCAATAATTTCCTTGCATCTAAGGTTGGTTTTTGAATTGTAAAATCCATTGAATTTACAAAAAGATTTTTTTCCCTAGAAATTTTATCCACAAACCTTAGAAAACAACCATGATTAAATTAAAGGACCAATCATCCTCATCTAAAGGCCCCTTGATGAAGATTTGATTGTGCAACTCTTGGGTTCTTCAAGAAATTATATTTGTGTCCATGGACCTGATACAACATGTGGTGTATTAGATAATCGAAGGGAGTGCAAGTTGGAAGAATACGAATATTGTCATTGATATCATTGATATGCTTACTTGTAACATGAACATGGAGTATAAGTATAATTTATTCAGTATGCAATTCAGTGTTGTCATTGATTTCAACATTGTATTTCAGTATGAAGATCACAATGTAGACTAGTTTGTATAGCTTGAGAATGTTTGAAGATGATTATCCAGTGTAATTTTGCAAGAAGGTTTGATTCATTGAATACAGTTGAAGTGAGAAATTGACTAAGTGTTAAAACAAGTAATTTGGTGTATAGGACATCTCGTATTTTGGTTTGTATTGGTCTACTATGTATAATTTCACTTTGCAGTTTTGGGTTAATTTTGTAGGATGTTAGGAGAGTCTAAATCCATAATCTTAGAGTGTTTCATTTTTGGTGTTGAAGATATGAATAACAATATAATGGTCTAGCAATAGTAGAAGTTTCCCATTTAGTGTGTATGTGTTAGTGAATCTGCACTTCTCCATGGATTGGTGTCTAGATTTTTGGATTCATGGAGATTTTGATAGGTGTTAGTAGAGTGTGAATTCAAAGTGGCATGAATTTTGGAGGTTGACATGTTAGTTTATAGATGCCCAGTTGGAAAATTTTGATGTTAGGTCGTTATCGATGTTGACCTAATAAGTCTTGTGCATTGTAGAGTTTTAATAAGTTCTAATTTGTTATGTGGGATCTAGTATAGGTCCATGTTGACCTATTTGAATTTGTTAAAAGTTTTGAATTTTGGCACAAAGTGTGTATGCGTGTATGTTGAGCTGAAAAGATATAATTTGTATGCCACATCCAATTAGGCCAACCTAATTGATGTTTTATGTATTTATGGGTAAAGTGGATATATATGTAAGTTATTTTCTAGTGTTTTGGAGATAGAATAAAATGTAATGTTTAGTTGATGTGAATTGTGTGAGTATAATGGAAATGCAAAGAAAAATAGAGTGTTAGTGTAGATCAGCATGAAGTGTGTGAAGTCTATATATTGAGCTTCAATAGAACTATAATTCATGCATATATTCTAGATGAAGTTGTAACAATTCAAATCTTGGATATGTACCACAATATCTTCCATATTTTCTTCTTTCACTGGGTAGTGAGTGCACTAGGATAGTGAGTCCACTTGAAGTGAGAAATTATATAATATTTGATAACCAATTATAATATATTGTGAGCTAACCCTCATTGTGGTTTTTTCCCATTTTGGGTTTTCCATGTAAAAAAATTGTGTTCATGTATTATGTGGTGTTTATGGTTATTTTCATTTCCTACTAAAAATTGAATATGCTATGTGAAATGAATGTTTAAATGTTTAAGGTGTTTCAGAGAATACTAATTCATCCCCTCTTAGTATTCTGGGTGTTCAACAATTGGTATCAGAGCTTAGTTCCTTGGAAGGAGTTTAACCGCTTGGGGAAGATCTTGGAGGTTGAACACATGGTTGTTAGAATATTTCCTACTCCTCTAAAAGAGATTCCTATAGTTAGATTCATACAAGAAGATTGTAAGGTTGACATGAATGAAGAACTCAAAATAGTGAGATTGAAGATTTGGAAAGAACTGAAGGTGAAAATAGAGAATCAGAAGAAAATATTAAAGAAGCAAATGAATGCATTATATAATTGAGAGAGAAAATAAGGAAATTTAGAGAAATACATAAGGATTTTAGTGAGCACTTAAAGAAATCCAATGAAACAATTACCAGTCTAAAAGTACAAGTTGAAGAAGGAAAAAGAGTTGAAAAATTCTTGAATGCTAAGATGAAAAGAAAATCTAAGGAATGTTCAAAAATTGAAGAAGTTGTGATCTTAAGATCGAATATGGAAAAAGTAAAGATTCGTGAAGACAAATTCAAGATGAGTTCTACAAAGTGTGATGAACTGATTGCAAACTAGAATGGATCTAAAGACAAAAAAGTATTAGGGTTTGAGAAAGGTGAAAGCTCAAAGATAGATCAAACTCCAAATTAGGCTAAAAAGAAGACTAAAGACAAGAAAAACAATGGAAATCAAGTTTGAAATCAAAGGAGAAACTTCAAAAGACTACCTATTAGACAACCAAATGCACAAAGGTACCCATATTTTAATGGTTTCTATTATTCTCGCAATAAATTTATACATAAGGCTATAGAATGTAGAAGAAGAATGAATTATAATGCTCAACCTTTTCCCAATCAGTTATTTACATGTAAGAGGTTTGGTCATAAGACTAATGAATGTAGAAGTCAAATGATGAATGACTATAACAATGGTATGAGGGTTCAAAATTACTATAACAATGGTATGAGGGTTCAAATGATGAATGACTATAACAATGGTATGAGGGTTCAAATGATGAATGACTATAACAATGGTATGAGGTTTGGGTATAAAGATAATCAATGTATATCTAGAATGAATGGAAGCAACCCTATTCAAAAGAATGCCATATGTCACAATTACAGTAGAGCAAGACACATTTCCAAATTTTATAGAAGTAATAATGTGAAGAAGGCTAATTTGGAAAATAAGAATGATTCAGGGAAAAATGTTGATCTAGTAGAGATGAAGAAATATATGGACAAAATTTAGAGAAAATAGGAAGATAGTGAGACTAATCTTAAGTCTGTACCAACATTTGGTGCAGATGTTTCCTCTGTAAACTAAGAAGAAAAAATTGGCCTAGGGGGAGCATTAATAGAAGATTCTTTATCCCCTACTAGAGAAATGGTGTTGATTCTACAACACATGGATATAGGGTGTAGGTTGGCATGGTTAACCTATTACAGAAAGAACTGGTGAAAAATATTGAGTTGCTGAAATTTGTGGAGCATTTGAAGCTGATTGTGCATACATTTAGGGTTTGACAACTTTATCAACTAAAGCATTCAATGCAAAATTAGGTCAATTTCTAAAGGGTTTATAAGTGATTTGACTTAATCAAAAATCATTTTGAAATAAATATTCAAGGAGAGTAGAGCAGACAAAGAACTAAGTGGAGTAATTGAAGCAATTGAGATTGAGTGCAAGTGAAACCCTAGCTAGAAAGTGATTTAAAAGATATTTGTAGTTTACATTTTCCCTAATTTTTGAAAGTACTTTAAATTTTTTGCAAATATGTATACACCACAAGTGGTAGAGGTTGCATAGAATTTGCGCCCTAAGTTCAAATGAAATCTTGAAAAATATTTAGTGGATGATCTAGATGGTGTGTTTTTGCACATGCAATATGGGGTTTTACACACAAAGGATGTAAGGGTTTATACTCATACAAATTTGGAAGAATATGATCATGGAAAAATGAGTGATGTGTGGGTTAATGAACTCAATTTTGGAAAGATACACTACACATGTCATATAGTGTCATCATTGATGGAAACCCTATTCAATGATTTGATCTGTACTTCAGTAGTTGCTTATACCAGAAGTCAAATTGAAGTTTTGTGATCAACTGTCAAGCTAGAACAAAGCATCTAATAGAGTTGTGTTTTTTGATTCATATGCAATTTTTTGTTATAATTTTGAGTTGTGGATCTTAGGGAAGGTTTTTCGATGTATGATCTATGTTATCCTTGCATCATAAAGCCTCACATCAATTGGTGTGAAAGTTAGAAGATCTAGTTGATTGATTTTCTATCTAACAGTTCAAGAAGGCCGACTAAATGAATATAGCATGTTGTGAATCTTTGAGGATTAATTGTTTGAAGTCTTTTGTGTTCCAACATGTTGTTTTGGGTCCTCACTATGTTGTGGCCAACTTTGGTTGGTGCACATTGAAAATTATCTATAGATTGAGCCGATGGTTTGTAAATATTTTTTGTTTTATTGAAGTTGATATGTGGTTGATTAAATATTTAGTTGCAGATATATATAAGAAATAATTTATATCATTTGGATATATGTACAAAGTGTGTTGATGTATGTTACGAAAGTTAGAAAGATTGTAAAGTGATTATGCACAATTTCACTTGTGCATAAAATAATTTGTGATCCGAATTAAAGCAAACAAAGAAGAAGAGGAGAATCAGATAGAAGGTCAAGAATGCGACTAATGTGCTTAATAAAAACTATAATCAAGCATTAGTAGATTTTCTCTTAGTTCAAATCTTCTAGATGTAATCCAAATATTTTGTAAAACAGTGAGTCTTCCTTTTGTATCTGAGCAGTGAGATCTGGGCAGTGTGCCTGAATGCATGTGCATTCCCATTTGTAAACACTATATTTGAGTATACTCATATTTTGGATTGGCCTTCCACCATGGTTTTTCCCCTAATAGGGTTTGCACATAAAAATCCTTGTGTTATGGTGTTGTGGTTGATTGCTTTGAGTTCCTACATCTTTCTTTTTTGCTCAATTCTATAAGTAGTTTAAAGATCAGGTAAATAAAGTTAAAATTTGAAGAACACTGATTCACCCCCCTCTGAATGTTCCTTGAATCCAACAATTGGTATCAAATCCTATTCCTCGAAAAAAATTTAATAGCTTGGGGAAGATCCAGGAAAGTGATTCAATGGATTCAAGTAGTCTTCAACAACAAATTTTGGTGGAACTAGATGATCTTGATCAGTCCAAATCTAAAGTCTGGGAATTGCAAGAAAGCCTCATGAATGCTAAGAAATTAATTCAATAATTGAAAGATAAAATCAATGAGTCTAGGGAAAAGAGAAAGGAATTATGTGATCAGATCAAGCAAAAAGAAAGTAAAAGCATGGAAGATGAACACTTGCGTCAAGCCCTGAAGGAAAAGATAGAAGAATGTGAAAAACTTACCATCTAGATAATGTTGTCCTAAAGCATGAGATGGAATCTATTGTGATCAAAATGGCCAAGGAGATTGAAGATGGAAAGAAGAATGAAGAGAATCTTGCTCAATCCTTGAAAGAGAAATTTGAAGAATGAAACTGAATTACTAATGGATTCAATTAGTTGGAGCTTGAGTTGGAACAATCCAAAAACAATGAAGAAGAGCTTGAAAGATAGATTGTCACTCTGAGGGATGAACTTGCTACTACAAATGAATACAAGGAGAAGTTCAAGATTAGCTCAGCTAAGCTTCATGAACTGATTCAAAGTCAGAGGACTGGAAGTGACAAGCGAGGTCTTGGGTATGAGAAAGGAGAAAGCTTTGAATCTAGTCAGAGGAATTTTAGGCTAGGAAATTAGATGAAACAAACTGGAAGGTATCTAGCAAGGCAACCTAATGCTCAAAAATTCAATGGGTACTATTTTGTTTGCAATAAATTTGGTCATATGGCTACTCAATGTAGAAGTAGAATGAATCCAAGTGGTGCATCATTCTCAGGTTAGTGTTTCAATTGCAATAAGTTTGGTCATAAGTAAATGGAATGCAGAAATATGTCAAACAAATTTTTCAACAAAGATGTTAGATGTTATGCGTAAAGATGTTAGATGTTATGCGTACAATAGATTTGGCCATATTGCTAACTAGTGTAGATCAAGAGAAAATCAATGGAATAACTAGTCTAGACAAAGAAATGTGGTGTGGTACAATTGCAACAAATCTAGTCACATTGCTAGATTTTGTAGAAGTAGGAAGGGTCTAGTAAACCAAAGGAAAAATGTGCAAAAGGATGATAAGGGAAAATGAAAAGTTACTATGAATGAGATCAGGAATCAAATGAAGAAGAAATGGGTGAAGAAGAGTGTTTTTGATGTAGGAAATGGTTCAATACTAGAATCTGGTTCTGGTAATTCCTCTAAGAATTAGTTTAAGGCCTCTGGCCAAGGGGGAGTTCTCAAGAAAATATTTTAACCCCTTGTTGGTAGTTGATACCAGAATGTGGTAGATATCATCGATTGCATTAGTGATGTGCAGATGTTTTGGGATCTCTTGTGGAGGAGAGTTGTGCAAAATTGAAGGTCTATAGAAGAATTTTCTTTCATAGTCTGTGAAAATAGGGTATCTGGAAGACCTAGGGAAAAAAAAATTATTGCAATAAAAGGTTACTTTTATTCTCCATTTGTCACATTGCATTTCAAGAAGAAGAATTTTGGAAATCTTTGCAAGTGAATTCTACTATGATTCAATTTAGAAGGTGATTTGGCAATCAAACCCTAATCCGACAAAAGGTATTTATCTATGAACTTGAAAATTTTGGAAATGGATTCTCCATTGGTTGTTGATATTAAGGATAGGCCCTATCTGAAATTCAAATGGCACCCATTCAAATCTATCGAGATAAAACCATTAGGTACATTTTCTTCAGTTCCATATGGTATTTTGCATATCAAAGATATTAGAGCATACATTCATGCAAATTTTGAAGAATTAGGAAGCTCGCAATTGTTGAATTTTTACACCATCACATTGTGGGAGAGTATTTATGTGTAAAACCTAAATTCAAAACTCTGGAGGAGAAGTTCACTCAAATTGTGAATTTTCCCATGTTCGATGAAAAATGAATGGGTTTGATACATATTGAGTCAAGTGCATGCCAAGTTTATGTGGTTAATTCAACCTTTCAAGATCACAAAGGAAGCTATAAGGATTGTTACAAGTTTGAATTCATCCGAAGGGTTGTCAACATTGAAATATGTGAAGAATCAAACAGTCACAGATGCAACTAGTTTAGTTTTAGACAAAAGAGCCATGACAGTCAATGGCATCATCAAAGTGCATGTTAGATTTTCTTCTATGGTTATTGGATAAAAAATATATCACTCTAGCCGAGACAACTCTGTATCCGATATTACAATCTATGCAGCTTATCAGATGGTCAAGGAAAATGCGTAGTATGACCTATGTGAGTCACTCTGAGGCCAGCTAATTGAAAATCTTGGCAAAATCAAGAAGGATAAGAAGAATTCTTTCAAGTATAGAAAATTTTTGCTATGTCTATTCTTCTAGTTCATGAATGAAGTTCCTGGAGTTGGTAAAGTGCATTGGCAAGGTGATAAATTGGTAGTTGTTCAAATTAGAGATATATTTTATGGAATTGGTGACAACAAAGCTAGAAAAACTACTATATGGGGTTATTTCAAAAGTTTTTAGATTGAAATGCAAGCCAAAGAAAGGACTCCCACATCTATTGTGGAAAATTACAAGGACACAATTTGTTTCATCGTTGACATTGATCAGTGTTTGATGGAAGCTAGAAAACCTAGAACAATTTTGATAATGCCTATGGGGTATGAGGTTGAAGAACACATTTTGGAGTTGTATGCTCAACACCTATTGAGTAAACTTCAAGATTTGACTTAAGAAAGGTTTGGTACCTTTGAAGAGAAGGATATTCAAGTGCATGAACAATTGAAGAAGCCTATGATAGTCCACAAGGTGAGAAGGGAAGTTGAAGCTCTTGTAGAAAGCATGGGTATATCAGCTGAAGCAGTGAGGGAAGCTAGGAGGAAAAGAGAACAAGCTAAAGAAGGAGAGCCTACCAGAACTGAGTTTGCTAGTCCAGTAGCATCCTCTCCCAGATCTAGATCTACGAAGAACTCTGCACTCTCATCCAGTCCTACAAAGAAATCAAGCCCTGTAAAAGCTCAAGTCAAGACATTCAGGAGAGAAGGAAAGAGGAAGAAGGATAAAATCACAAGAGTCTATGTTGCTACTTTAGAGGATGAAGAAACTAAATTTGATGAAGAGGTAAGAGAAATTAAGCAAAAGGGTTTAAAAGCATCTAAAGTCTCTAAGGACAAGCCCTCTGGTGAAGAGAAAGTAAAGAAAAAAGATGAAAACTGACAAATCAGGTATGTCTGTAGAAGAAGTGGAAAAAGCCCTAATTAAGGATAGTAATCTTAGGCCACTTTTTGAATGGTTTGAAACCTTTGATAGTGTCATTCAGAGAATTCTTGAGGAAGCCAGAATAAAGTATTTGAATAATTTCATTATGACTCTCATTGAAATAATTTATGAGTTACCTTAAGGTCTGTATGAAGTCTTAGAAATTAGGAGAGTGAATACAAGAACTGAAGAAGAGCAAATGAGAGAATGAATACTTATTGATCTGTGTCCGGTAATGTCAATGGATGAAATGAAGAAAATCCTCATTGATGCAAAAAGGGATTTTAAGAGCAAGACAAGGGTGAATAAGTTGATGATTGGGCAGACTGAAGAAGTTGCAAAAGACACTAAGAAAATCCTTAAGTCACTTTTGTTGAAAAATAGATATAATGTTGCTTCTAAAGAAGATCATGATGAAAATGTTCCATCTACTTTGGTAATTGAAAAAGGGAAAGAAGATACAATTGAGGATACTCTGAATCCTATAGACATGCAAGATGTTGAAATTCCTATGGAGACTAAAGCTCCTAAAGTTGTGTCAGTTGATGAAATTGAGATTCCTAAAGCTAAGGAACAATTCATGGCTAAAGAGAAGAAGGTTGAGGTAAAATATATTGTTGTGGAAGCAAGAGACACTGCCAAGGTAGTAAAAGATTTCTTAGAAGAACAACAGGAGGAGTTTGATCCAAAAATGGTTAAAGGTTCTATCAAATTGGCTACTCTATCTCCTATTTTAATGTTGAGGGTCTGGGAATTTGAAACAAACACAAAGATTTCAAGGAACTTAATGATGCAATCTCAACCCTTCTTCAGGCACCCTGGTGGAGACAAACCTCAATAATGCACCAAATGAATTATTTTCCTTCCTTATGGACCTAAACCCTAGGAATACTCTTAAAAGACTCAAACAAACTTGTCTTGAATGATTTCAAAGCCCAACCCTTTTTCTTAGACACAAAACCAATTTTTCACCTTAACTAGGCTTCTAGCCCAACTAGGCCTCTAGCGAAGGATTATTGACTTTGCACTCAAACTTTCCAAAGGAACCTCCAATCTAATGATTGTTTTAGATGTGTTTTGTGATGAAACACAGCATATCCAAACCTTGATATCACTTGCTTTAGACAAACCCTTCCAAAATCTGTTGTCTCCTCAAAAAATAGGCCTAACTAGCCCTCTTTTCCAAAGCAACCCCTCTCTAAACTCAACCCCTGACCAAGGATTCCAAGTTTTTAGGCTTCTATGACACCCCTAACATGCTCAAACACAAAACCCTCCTTAACTTGCCTCAAAAATAGGGCTTCTTGAAAACTAACCTTCCAATCACTTCCAAAACTTGCTCATTGAATCTACAACATATTTAGTCTATCCCAACTCAAAAAACACCCCTCATTAAGGCAGATCTTCTGCTGCTATACCCTAGCTTCCATCTTCAAGCACTTTTCATTATCAAATCTTGGTGTACACCATAGTATTCATCTCTCCTGCACGTTATATTGTTAGTCCAATATGGTACATGTTAAATATGATCCATTCCACAGTTTCAATCACAAACTCTCATGAAATGGATCATTACTTCATAATGACTCTCAAAATCAATGAAAAAAATAGAATTTTCCTAAGGATAGTCAATGTAAAATGCAAAGGAATTATTTATTATTGCTTTTAGAGCCTTCAATGGTGTTAAAATAGGTAAACACAAATTCCTAAAGCATCCTTCTAGATATAAATTCAATAGAAATCAAGCATTCATCAAAAGAACACAAGAAATTGCAATAAAACTGTGTTTTTTAACTATTTCCAGAAAACAGTCCATACAGTCACCTCTCCAATCGACCAAACTCTGTACAAATGATTATTTTGGATTTTTATATCCTATCCCCAACTTCCCAAACTGTTTGGGATTGATTAAGTTGCATAAAAATGATTAAAACTCATAAAGACTAGTTACCCACCCAAATTGGAATTCAAATATTTGAATTTCCAAACTTACATTTTATTGATTTGTATTGACAAAAAACTATCTAAACTTTAATATTTAACCTTAATTGATCTAATTAAAACATTATAGACCTACCTACACCCCTTGGACGCTATTGGTCCACTTACAAGTTTTTTTTGGTCCTATGGTCCTTTCAAGACCCTTAGGACTTTTGATAGTCACATTACCTTTATTCATTCCAAATGCCATTATAGGCTCCAAGATACCATAATTGATGTTTTGATTTGATGGAAAGGTCCTCCTGACCCCTACATACTTCTGACCTTTGAAGAGCTCCTTGAAGGCCTTGGGTGCTCCTGCACCATATTTAGAAGTTGAAGGTAGCATCATTCACTCAGGCTAAGGCAAGGGAGGAGATACTAAAATATCACATTGAAGACAGTGAGCTGTTGAGTCTTGCATCCAGTATCTTGGAGAAAATAATGCCTACATATGTCAAGGATTCATCTGATTCTCCATCCGGTCAGCTAAAGAAAATTGTTAATTCTGTAAGTACTCACTTTGAGTGACTTGAAAATTTAGCTAAGGATAAGGTTCAAAAATAATTTGATGCAAAAAGGTTCAGTAGATTGAAACGTATGATTGCTAATGAAAAATACTTTATTAGCTACCCATGTAAACAAAATTCAAGGTTCTTTGTTTGAAGGTGGAAATTTTTATAAGTCATGCTTATCATTTTCTAAGTTCACTAAGGACACTAAGAAGAAAATGAAGGAGTATGAGAAATAGTTAGCAAATATTTCTCAAACATTTGATCCTGTAACCATTTCTATTGGAAAGGACCAAGGTCAAGTCATAACCTTTCTTGACAAAATTGTTGAAAGGGCTTATGAGCTTAGAGGATTGATTGGTCCTAAGATGGAGACAATGCTTAGTGCATTGAAGGAAGCACAGGATGCTATGGTTTTCGGTGATCCGGTAAATATTGAGACAACAAAGATACAATCCTATTTGTTCTGTGGTCACATGACTATTTTGGAGAGTCTCAAAAAGAGTTGGGACACAAGTTCAGCCTATTGAAGAACAATTTTGTAGATATATTCAAGTTCATGTAAGTGAAGCATGTTTGTACATATACAATTTTGTATGAATTTTGGTATGCGGATTCTCATCTTTCCATTGATCTCAAAGGGGGAGTGTGGGACAATGAAAAATACTTTATTCATCTTAGGCGGAGTTGTGTTTTGAAGTTTTCAAGGTTGGCAGTGTATCCATGTTGGTACTGATCTGACACTTAGTCATTTTTCACTAAGTGTTGCCATCAATGCCAAAGGGGGAGATTGTTGGCAAGAGACACTACACATGTCATCTGGTGTTGTCATTGATGGAAACCCTAGTCAGTGATTTGATATGTACTTCAATAGTTACTTATACCCGAAGTCAGATTGAAGTTTTGTGATTAATTGTCAAGCTAGAACAGAGCATCTGAAAGAGTTGTGTTTTTTTATTCATATGCAATTTTCTGTTATCATTTTGAGTTGTGGATCTCAAGGAAGGTTTTTTGATGTATTATCTATGTTATCCTTGAATCATAGAGCCTCGTATTGATTGGTGTGAAAGTTAGAAGATCCAGTTGATTGATTTTTTGTCTAATAGTGCAAGAAGGCTGACTAATGAATATAGCGTGTTGTGGATCTTCAAGGAGTAATTGTTTGAAGTGTTTTGTGTTTGAGCATGTTGTTTTGGGTCCTCACTATGTTGTTGCTGACTTTGGTTGGTGCTCATTTAAAATTATCTATAGATTGAGCCAAAAAATTGTAAATATTTTATGTTTTATTGAAGCTGACATGTGGTTGATTAAATCTTTACTTGTGAATATATATAAGCGATCATTTATATCATTTGGATAAATGTACAAAGTGTGTTGATGTATGTTGCAAAAGTCAAAAATATTGTAAAGTGAATATGCATAGTTTCACTTGTGCATAAAAGGATTTGTGATCCAAATCAAAGTAGACAAAGTAGAAGAGTAGAATCAAACAGAAGGTCAAGAATGCGACTGATGTGCTTAATCAGAACTATAATCAGGCATTAGTAGATGTTTTTCTCTCATTTTAAATCTTTTGGATGTAATTAGAATGTTTTGTAAGACAGTGAGTCTTCCTTTTGTATCCGAGCAATGAGCTTTGGGTAGTGTTCCTGAATGCATGTGCATTCCCATTTGTAAAAACTTATATTTGAGTATACTCATATTGTGGATTGGCCTTCCACCGTGGTTTTTCCCCTAATAGGGTTTCCACATAAAAATACTTGTGTTATGGTTTATTTATTTGTGTTCTTGCATCTTTCTTTTGGTTCAATGTTGTAAGTGGTTTAATGATCAGGTTAATAAAGTTAAAATTTGCAAAACATTGATTCAACCCCCCTCTCGATGTTCCTTGATTCCAACACTCACTAGAGATGAATTTGAATTGAAACCTGAATTTGAGAGCTTGGTAGAGAAGAAACTCAATGTATCACATGGTTTTCCTAAGTTTTACTATGATTATGTGTGGGTTAGATACACTTTGAGTAGAATACATGATAAATTTGTCTAGCTAGACATATCCTACTTGATCAGCAAGGATTCAATTAGGGTTGTTACAATTTATGTTCAACCATACTAGTTTTGACATTGAATTCTATGAGAATGTAGTAATGGAGCTAACTAGAGTGACATATGATAAGAGGGAATTGACAATAAAGAACATTATAAACTCGACAATGAAGTATTCTTTAATGATGATCAGATACAAAATTTACTTCACCAACAAAGTAAATTCAGCATTAGCAACTTCCATCAATACAACATATGAAATGGTTGAGAAGGAAGCTGAATATAATTTATGTGAACTGTTGAGACTATAACTTCTAAAAAATTTGTATAAGAAAAAGTAATCTAAGTATGCTTTCAAGTTTGGCACTTTCATTATTTGTTTACTATCTTACTTTTTGAATCAGGTCCCCAATACAAAGAACATTGTGTGGCTAAAGGAAAAATTGATAGCTCATCAGATCAGAGACAACATAAGGAGGTTGTGTAGTGTGTAGGATTAGGAAGTAACATTATGGGGATTTTTCAAGACCTTTCAGAAGAACATGCAAGCTAGAGAGAGGATTCCCTAGAAGATGATGGAAAAGTATAAAGATGACATTACTTTTTTTTATTACAAAAGATAGTTGCATCATATAGGAAATTGAGCCTAGAATTGTTTGGATCCTAGATATGGGATATGAAATTACAGAGGGTGAATCATTCGCTCAATTGAGTCTATTCTAAGAAAACCAAAAGACACCTCTAAGGAGAGATAATACAACATATGAGGAGAAATCCATGGAGCTACGCATGGATCAAAGGAGGAAAGATATAAAGAAGACTGTTGAGAAGATGACTACAATAGTTGTGGCGGAATTTTTATTGAAGGAGGACATAAAGAAGGATAAAACTATGTTTGATGCTTTAGGAGGTTCATCTAGCAAAAGGAGATCTAATAAAATAGCTACCACTCCTCCAATTACCTCAAAGTCATCCACGACTAAGCTTGCTACAAGGGAGAAAAGAAAAGAATCCACAAGTACTTCAGTAAAGGAGAAAACACCTTCGATAAAAAAAAAAGAGACTGGAACAAAAAAGGCTACTTTGATAGCACAACAAGAAAAATGCCCTATGAGAAGAAGAGTGAAAAAATCAACAAGGGAATAGTACATGGGAGTGAATGTGGAAGATGAAGAAGAAGAAGGACCAAAATTGGTCTGAAAGAAGAAAACTAAATCTTCATAAGGTGAAGGAAGTGGAAAAAGAAAAAAGGTTGATATTGTGGATACATATGATGAGGAAAAAATAGAAAAGGAAAAAAAATCCTTTGTGATTCACATGAGAGAAAAGAAAACAAAGTACAGTAAGGAGAAAAAGAAACTAGAAGACAAGAAGAAGAAGAATAAAAAGACTTTGGTAATGTTGATGGATGTTTTAGCACTCCTCAACATAGAAAAAACACAAGTGTCCTATCTCTCTTGAAAGGTAATTAACTACCAACAATTTTCAGAAAACTACCCCAAGGTTTCTTAGGTGTCAGGTCTTGATGGTGGATAATAGCTCAATTATAATGTGTGATATTTTGGTAATCACAAGGGGCCTTTATGGTTTGCAAAGCTAGAAGTTATGGGTATGTAATGAAGTTTAGAGATCTAGAAATAGGAATACTATAGCAGAAAATTTAGAACAATATTATGAAACTTACTTTCTTCATCAGATATAACATTATTATGATGCTGGAATCCTACATTTAACTCAGATTTAAAGAAAGAACAAAAATTCGTAAGGGTTTAGAGAGTTATTCTAAATATAAAAATTGAGAACAATAGTAACAATGAAAGATATTATGATAGAAAGAATCCCAAAAACTGAGTTTTGCTTAACCAAGAATACTCTACAGCATCACAAAACCAGTGCAATCTTCTAAGGTTAACTTCAGATTTTCAAATTGTAACATGAATACATAAAGCATGCACATACACAGTTGAAATTAAGTGCAACAAATGAATTAGCTCATACTATCTTTACACAGTGACCCATCATCAATAAGTCACCAAAAGCATGAACTGGAAGTGCATCAAATACCATAACACATAGACACCATTAAAGTTGTTCAAAAACTAACAACCTAGAAATAGAGATGAATTGAAATAAACTGAACTGAAATAAAATATGGAGCTTGAATCATGCACAAATTAAGAGAAAACTCAAAGAAATCACCAAACTACAATGCTTTCTTCTATATTTCTTCAAAATGTGTTTATACAACAACTCATCTCTCTCTTGAAAATGAGAGGATTCCCCTATATATAGTTTTTCAAAACCCAAATGAATGGCCAAGATAAATTTTCAATGAATGGCCTAGATTTAGTACAACTTAGGGTTTACACAATGTCCAATACAAATACAATATTTCTCAATACAAAATTGGCAGCTACTTTGTCTTTTAGTCTATTTTGTCTTCTAGCCAATTTTGTCCTATAGCTTACTTTGTCTTTTAGCTACTTTTATCTCATAGCTGGAAACTATAAGTATTTGTCTTCTATTAGATTATTCCCAACTTCCTTTTGTACAATAGAATATTGGATAATTTTTTTCACAACCCCTGTGAGCATGGAGTCGGCAGGGAAGTCTGACCCATCAATTTGGGCAAACCCACAAAATTGGTTTACAATTCCAGTGAGGAAGGAAAATTGCAAAACCACCCCCATGCAAAAAATTCTAGTTTTGGGGTTCAAACAAACATTTGGTTCAAGTGAACCCAAAGGGGGTTTGATAGAACCCCCCTTCAAGCAAACCCATTAAATGTTGTGTCCCACATTTTCTAGGAAAAAAAGCAAAGGAAAGGGTTGTTGGAAAGGGGACCTTCACTCAAATTAGGGTTCGCCTAGTTTGAGTGAACCCTGGTTCAAGTGAAAATTTGAGCAAACTCTTACTTGGTGGCCTGGTCCTTATCCATTTGGTTCAAAATGTTAGTGACTGACCCTTGGAATTCATCTATCTTCTATGCTCAAGAGATAGGGCTAAGATTGATAGATTTTATTTGGTAATCTTAAGCTTGAATGGTCCCCGCATCCTTTTCTGTTGTTGGAGTTGCCACCTGGAGGATACGAGGTGTGACACATTTGTGGTGATGTGATATTTGACCTTAGGTTTCTTCTTTTCCCACATCTTGATTTGGGCACATGCCAATATGAATTCCAGGCAACCCTTTGGATCTTGCAGCATTGGAGCTTTACTTTTTAGTTGTTGCTCCAACCATGAAGGGATCTCCATTTTTTGATCAAAGGATGTAGTGTTGAATTAATGCTCAAAATTTTCTTGATCCTTCAAAGACTCATCATCCACGTGTTCAGAAATATTCCAAGTATTATTTTCCTTTTAATTTTGCATGTCCTCTTGCATTATTGCCTTCCCTTTATTGGGCTCAATGGATTCTATATTTTTTTGACCAATATTTTCTTCTTCTCATGTCATTTTCTAGCCCTTATCATGCTCAACCCTTTCCTCTTGAGTGGGTTCAATATTCCTTCTATCAACACTCTTTTCTCCTTCCTCTTTTTTCCATTGCATTCCTTCATCATGTTGGCCCTCATCCTAGCCAGCTTCTTGAAGCTCATCAATCCTTTTAAATCTTTCTTCCTGCTCTTCTACGTTGATGCGCTAAGCACCATCCTCCTTATTATCTAGATGGTTCCCTTTGTGCTTGCTTCCTTGTCATCATGTTCCTTATCATATTTATCTTCTAGCTCTTTATCAAATGTCTCTACATTGTAATGCTCGCCGAATCCACTTAGATCCCCATCCTTGGGTGTTTGTTTCCTTCCTCATCAAAAACAACCTCATCTAGATCAATAATTTTTAGGCCCTCATCAACGTGTTCATAGTAATCATCATGGTCTAATTCTGTAGGCTCTTCAATAGTATCAATTTTTTCCCTAAGCTTGTCTTCAATTCTTCTTTTCATTTCTTCACATATTTACACTGTTTCCTCCATTTTTGGTGGCTTAATAGGAGGTCAAGGGATAGGTAATGAGGTAGCTAGCTAGGTCATGAAAAATTTGGCCTAAGGAGTTAATATGGCCTCTAAAAATTGATGAGACATATTTTGCAAGTAAGCAACAAAAGAATTGAGTAATGCAATCAATGCCATAGGGGTGGTGGAAATGGAAGGTAATAGGAAGGAGAAATTTGGTTGTGAAGGTGGGAGCAAAGAAGAAGATAAGGGGGAAGAGGTTGATGAGGAAGACTCAACCACAACCATGGAAGTAGTTAGAGAAGTGGAGGTAAGGTAGATGGAGATGTCCACAACGGGTGGAGATGATATAGGTAGTGGTGGTGGGGTGGGAGAAGATGGTGCAATGGTAGCATATTGATGTGGGGAAGTGATGGGTGGAGGTGATTGTGGCCTCCTTTTCTCCTTTGGGGGAAAAAATTCCTCTTGTATGGTAGGCATATTAGGAACAAAGATTCATGTCTTCTTGGATTCCTTGGGAAGCCTTTATCCTTCTACCACCTTTTTAGAGTACACCTTCTGCTTAGGTTGTCATTCCAGTGCACCCTTTCTTTTCCTTGAATGAGTGGTAGGTGGAAGTTTGGGGCTTCTCCTGAAGAACCAACCTTGGCTCCAATTTCTGTTTCACTTTCAATTTCATCCTCCAACTCCCCACATGTCAATTCAATGCCTTTACGTTGTAATTGATCCACTTGATTATCCAACCACCTTTTATTTTGTTGCTCTATGAGGCGCATGATTGTATCTAAATCTATAATTTTTTTCTATGTCCAATCAATTACTGATAGGGGTACCTTGTCAACAACATTGCATGCCTCATCAAGAGTGTTATTATCTTCGACCACTTGGTCAAGAACCAAAATTAAATTAATATATTTTATGATTTTTTTTGTCATTTGTATATAAGGCTACCTCTAAACTTCATGATCATCATCATAGTTTTTCCAGATGTCTTTAATATGGGCCATATGAGTGTGCTACCTCCAGACCTATTCTTCAACTTTCCCCAAGGGTTAAGGCCTCCTCGCTTAATATGTAACTCAAGGTTGTATTTTGTAATTTCTTTCTCTAAATATTGCACACAAGGGGCAATGGGGCACGAATACATTCCTTGACCAAAGACAATGGGATATGAGACCCCTGTGTAGTGATTTTTTTGCAATAATGAATGAAGATTTTGTAATTACTAAGTGAGCTCTAGCAAGATTATTCTACCACTAGGATACCATGGCAAATGATATGGGAATCTTGAGAATCCTTCAGCCCTTACATAAGTAAATTTTGGGAACTGGATAAACCAATACCCAAAATTCTTGATAAATGCTTTTGTGCAATGGGATAACCTTTTTCTATAGTCATTTGGTAATGCCTGCAAAATATACTTGGTAAAAACATCATTTAACCACCTGTAATCCTTCTTGTAATTCTTGTACTGTAGCTATGAGTAGCAATCATAAATGATGGTTTTTCCTTTCTTTGTCCCAAGATCACCAACACAAGTCAACCCCTTGTAAGGAAAATTGGCTACTAAGAGATACACAATGTAAGAGGTCATGTAGAATTCTTTGGTTTTCTTCACCGCAACAAGCTGATTGTGGATATTATCACTTATAATCTTGGCCCAATGAATTTTTTTATCTCCCCTAAGGATCTCCTCTATAAATTATGACATCCATTCTTCAAAGATAGAGGAGTTTGGGAGTCCCATCACTCTACTTAGAAGTATTACAAGGTCATTGACTTCTTCCATGAAGTCACTCTGATAAAGATTTTGAGGAGACTTCCTTGCACTTGGAGGAGGATTGATCATCCATGTCTAATTTATGGTTTTCTTATAGCCCGTGAGGTCTACTTTCCATACATTTTGCACATACTCCTTCTCGACATCTTCTATTTTGTCAAATAGAGGGATTTCAAATGTTCACTTGATTGACATAGGAGTTAACTTAGCCAATACTATATCATCTATATGGAATATTATCATTTTTTGTTGATGGTAGCATTCTTTGCATCCAAAGATCATTTTTTGGCTAATCAAAGCCAGAGGAAAGCCTATTGCCTTAGCAATTCCAATCTTCTTTAATTTCCATGCCTCAATTTTTGGGCCAACTAAGACATGTTGTTTGAATTCTTCAATGTTTATAGGACCCAATTCAGTGTCCATCACCTTGTCCCATTATGAAACAATCCTCAAAGTGCACTCGACTCTGTGGAATTCATACTTCATTTTGGCTTTCCTTTTCCCCCTTCACAACCCTTGTGCTCTTCTTAGCTGTGTCAGTCTTTTTACATTGTTCCATAAATTATGCATAAAAGACATGTAATAAATGTCCTAACAAGTTAAGAAGGGATAAAACATCAATAAATTCATCCATAAATCCAAGAATAATCAATAAATCCATTAATTCTTGGCATTTTCTAATCAT
The DNA here is from genome assembly GCA_007258455.2 of Sequoia sempervirens. Lineage (NCBI taxonomy): Eukaryota > Viridiplantae > Streptophyta > Pinopsida > Cupressales > Cupressaceae > Sequoia > Sequoia sempervirens. The sequence goes on along the minus strand of VDFB02270651.1, from coordinate 301,136,247 downwards.
TTGTGGGTTTTTGTCTTGTGGATGTTATCAATACATAAGTCATCGGCCATGGTGCCAGTGCAATGGCATTTTGTAGATGGCCTCATGTGGTCATATTTCCACAATGACTCAACATCAAGTTATTTTAGTGTGAATTCACTAAGTCACATGGGAAATTTAAGTTAAGACCCTTTCGATAATTATACTTTATCAAATTTTCCACCTTGATCTTCACAGAAAAATCCAATGTGGAAGCCACTAGTGCAGAAGTTGTTAAGGTTTATGCTAGAAAGAACAACCTATGAATGATGGAATCCCACAATTAGCTTCCCGTATTGCAATCCATACAATTGTTTAAACTTGAAAAATTATGGGTTGAGTCAATTTAGCATGTGCGAAATATAATTGGAGTTGCGTCAGGCCATCATACTTGGAAATTTTGGTAATTTGTGAAGTGTGAAAAGTTGGCATGCGGATGCCATCAAATGTTAATCCATTGAAAATGGATTTAAGGTCATGGAAATATGCAAGAGGCATCTCACATTGGAAAACCCACAAGCATTTTGGACACTCAATGTTTTAAGTTCAATTCACTGAAGGGTTTATTTGGCACATGGGGAAATAGATTTTATGATTTGAGCAACTATTTGGGTGATGTAGAAAAAGATCATGTGGAATCTTCCCACTCAAATGTCATCAAGATTGATGCCATTGAAAATTCCTTTGGGTGAACGACAACCCACAAGTGGCATTTCACAAGCGAATCTTTTGAAGGGACCAAACACTTAGAGTTTTTCATTTCACATTCAAAGGGTCAATGCTGAGGCGTTAAATTCAAGGATTATGTTAACAAGGATTCATCTTAAATGCTTTTAGGAATTGTTCATGTGGAAGCCATTGATTGGGAAGCGAGTTAAGTTTTACCATTGAAAATGGCTTGGGTCCTATGGCATCCTGCCAACAACATCCTGCAAGGGAACTTCCGCAAAGGGTTATGATGTTCAACACCTTTTGAGTTCCTGTAATTTTGATGATTCCATGGTTTTCTCATGAAATTGAGGGAAGAATATTCCATAATTTTTTATGCCATTGAAAACAATATTTCAAAGGTGGCATCCTACAGAGGTAATCTCACACTGTGTATGGCTTGTTTTGAAGACTTGTGGGGAATATGAATGCAAAAGCCATCAGTTGGAGAGCTGGTTAAGTTTTTCTATTGAAAATGGCTTGTGTCCCATGGCTTCCCACCAATGGCACTCACAAGAGAGAATCCACAAAGGTTTGGGGACTTTTTTATTTTAAGGTTTTCAGTCTTAATGCTTTTGAAAATAGCCTTTGCAGGCACTGGGATGGTTTGTGCCATAAATTTGGATTGGGTTCAAGGGATTTCCATGAAAAAAATTCCATGAAGGTCCCCACTTGATTTTCCTTAAGTTTAATATTTTGATAACTTCTTGAGTTTATTTGTGAGAGATGAAAAGAAAATTCCCTCATGATTCTTGTTCATGGAAAAATATTTTGTGGAGGGCAATTCACAAATGCATTTCTACATTCGCTCAAAACTTTAGAGTTTGAACCCTAGAGTTTCACAACTTTCCCCATGGGTTACATGAGAGTTATAGGGTGGGTGCCATGAGGGCTTCTGCCATTGGAATGACCTACTTTTAACAAGGTATTTAGGGATCAAGACTGTTATTTGGAAATTTTGATGGATTGGTACTTGTTTTCATAGTCCCAGCTTTAAATTTTATGGCGAGGGTTTCTCATCAGAGTAGTGACTATTGATACCTTTTAAAACCTAAACCCTAAATAGCAAGAGCACAAACTTATAGAATGAAGGGTCTCAAACCTAGTGATTGCTTAGGTCGAAGAGGTTCGAATCTTCATTGCTCAGTTAGCAGCACGATAGAGCTCCTCCAAAGCTTGAATGCAAAGGGTGAGAATGCAATGAAATGCTTGGACCCCTATTTATAACCCCTATCACCATTAATGCAAGTAATCAATGCAGGATTTTTTCAAAATGTGTGTGAATACTGATGCAGAAAAATGTGGTGTGGATGCTAATTATTTGGATGTCGTGAAAAAAATCAAAGGGTAGATGGCATGACAGATGGTGTCATGATGATGAGATCCTACATATGACAACCCACAAAGAAATTTCTACAAATGATAATGAGAGGAATGGATTCCACATAACAAAAACCTACAAACACTTTTCTACAACTCCCTAAACTTAATGAAACTTCAATAAATTGTTCAGGCATCATGGGGCTTAGTAATTTGAGGACATTTTGATCAATTATGTCTAAAAGCGAAACAAAAAAGTGAATCAAGCATGAAGTGAAGTGAGCACAAAGAGACCTGACAAAAGACAAGAAAAAATAGAGGGTCCTTGATTCAAGTGGGGTGTTTGTGTGAAATGCACAAAAAAATGGCAACTCTGCTAGGAATGTTCTTGAGCGTTCTAGTGATAAGGATTCATCTGAAACCCAAAATCTGTAGTTTCATGGGCTAGATACATGGCATCATAAGGTGAACTCAAATCCCAAAGGATAACAAAAATCCTTAACTAAATCCAATCACAGGCATCTTAGAAATGTGTGTGCATGATGAATTAATTCCTCTCCCTTTGAGAGTATAAAGGTGAGTGATCAATCAACCAAGATAGGCTACGTAGGTAATCCAACTCCAAAATTAACCTAAACATTGTCCTGTTGCTAATCAGGAATCCATAGCCCCAACGACGTTGTCACGGTAATCCCCATGAACATTGCTCTATTGCCAGCTAGGTATCCATAGCCCTGATAGAGTTGTTCACACAGCTACACAATTGCTCTTTCAACAATTTTTCTTTTGTGATTCTTTCTTTTATCTTTTATAGATTTTCTTTAGTACTTCTTTTGTACAATTGAATAAGTTGTGAAGCCTATAGTAGGAATTGGAGATTATAGTAGTCACTGAAGTAGATTCAATATTTTTCACTTGTCAAGACCTCATGATAACTACCGTACAACCTATTGGGAGTATTAAATATGTGTGTCTTGTGAATACTGAAATAGATGTGAAAGGATTTAGATAGGGATTTCCTTCTAGGTCAAGCAAGAGTTCAACTGGTGAAACTTGTATGTGGAAGTGAATAGAAAATTCTTGATAATTTATGAATGCTTATTCAAGGAAAAAAATGAACATGTAGCAAAATCAACCCATTTTACCATACCACACACAACCACCATGCTAAGATCAAGAAACACCCCCAACAAAAACAAAAGCCAATGGAAACAATTGAAATAAAACTTAACATAAAGTAGAGCACCTAATCTAACTATGTATAGGGGTGAGCTACAATAGCTCATGCAAGGAAATAATGCTTGAGGTATTGTCTATTGACTGGCAATGGGGTATCTTCTCTAGTGAGGGTTTTCAAGTGAAAGACATTATCTCCTAAGATTTCATAAATCTAGAAGGGGCCAAGCCAAAGCTTGTAAAATTTTCCATGCTCCCCTTTCTTCTCATGGGCCTTGTCCCAATATAGTATTAGATCAACAACTCTAAAGGCCTTAACCTTAGCCCTACAATCAAACCATTGTTTGATTATGCCCTAATGTTTGGAAAAAATATCTATAGATTCATCTTGTTTCTCTTCTAAATGGAGTAGCTCAGCCAGATGGGATTCAAGACGTTCTCCCTCTTCATAATATTTATTGATAAATTGTAGCATGGGTATTTTCAGGTGAATCAAGAAAACAATTTTTAAACCATAAACCAGGTGATACAGGGAATTTTCTAAGGCCACCTTATGTTGAGTACGATCTACCCATAGGGAAAACCATAATTGGGTGTGCCAATCCTTTGGGTTCTTATATATCAGCTTGTGAATGACTGTCAAAAAATTCTTCTTAGTGGACTCGGCTAACTCGTTACCCTAGGGGTATTAGTTTGATGCAAATTTTAGCACAATCCCATAATCAAAATCCCAAGCCAAAAATTTTAGATAGGTAAAGGATGGACCATTATCACATACCAAATCAAAATAACATCCAAAGCGATTGATAACATATCCTTCAAGAAATTTAATTACCACCTTCATTGTACATTGACTACAAGGAATAGCTTATGTCCATATATATTATAGTAATCAATAGTGGTTAGAATGTACCTGTGTCCCACAGAGGATGGTGGGTTAACCAGACCAATGAAGTCTAGTCCCCACTAGGGAAATGATCTTACCTCGATAACTATTTGCAATGGAACAACAACGTATTTCTCCCAAGTGGTGGTAGTTTGAAAAACATGGTAGGCCCGAACGTGGTTGTGAGCATCTTTAAATAGTGTAGGCTATTAATACCCAACTCATAGGATTTGGTGAGTTTTCGAAGGACTTGATCCATGCCCCATTCCAAATTTGTTGTGAAATTCCTTGAGCACTTCGACAGTTTCAACTTTCTCAAGGCATTGAAGGTAGATCTCTTCATGGTCTTTCTTGTACAACATGGTACCTTTTAGCATATAGTTTCTACTCTTTAGTTGTAGGGCTCATTTTTGGACTCATTCTAAGTGTGGTGGGAATATGTGATTTAGAAAATAATATATAATGTCATCATACCAATTGTCTAGAGAAACATCCTCTAGGTTGTATTGCTAGGTAGTGAGTTCCAAATCAGTTTCTGCCATTATGTACATGAGAGCTTGACCTTGAACCAACTTCATCGGTTGTATCTCCATATCATACTCTTGTAGCATGGAGACCCATTTCTCTCGCCTTTCCCCTAGTTCATTCTATATCAATAATATCTTAATTGTCAGGTTTGGGACAATGGAAAATACCTTGTTCCTTAAAATGTAGTGTCTAAATTTATTAACACCACAAACTAGAGTGTATGCCCTCTTTTCAACATAGGGATAATTCAATTCAACATCTTTCAATAGGGAACTCATGAATGCAATAGGATGCTCACTTCATTTATCATCTTTTTGGGTAAGAATGCTAGCACACAAATGATCTATGGGGAACGAGTATATGTAGAATGGATTTGAATAATTGGGGCTGACTAAGACAAGAGTGTCAGCAATTTCCCTCTTTATCTCCACAAAAGCATGTTTCGCTTCTAGTGTCCATTCAACCTTAGCATCCTGCTTGAGCATAACATTCAACAGTTTCACATTTTCAATGAACCCTATGATAAACTTCCTTGAAAAGTTAATCTTTCCAAAGAGGGACTTCATTTCTTTCTTGCTTCTAAGGGGCTGAATTTTTAGGATAGCTTGAATACGTTTTGGGTCAATGGATATACTGCTTTCTAAGATTGTGTCTAAATATTTTCCCTTTATCATTTCAAAGATGCATTTGTTTGGATTCAATGAAATTCCAAACTCCATACACTTTTGAAACACTTTACATAAATCAAAAACATGATCGCCTCTCCTCTTTGAAAACACATTTAGGTCATCCATATAAATGAAAATTAATTTTCCAATCATATCCTTGAAGGTAATGTCCATAGCACACTGTAACCTCACCCCCACATTGATTAAGCCAAAGGGTATCCTTCTATATGCAAAGGTACCCCATTTTGTGGCAAAGGTAGTCTTGTGTCTATCCTCATACTTCACCATCACCTAGTTGTATCCTAAGTATCCATCAAGGAAGGAAATCATCTGTGAGCCATTGACGATCTGCAATACCTCATCCAGTGATAGCACCAGATGGTTGTCCTTTTCCAATGCTCAGTTTAGATTTCTGAAATCCACGTACAACTAGATTTCACCATTATTTTTTTGGACTGGAACCAAATTTTCCACCTAAATGGAGTGTCAAATGGGGAAGATGATACATGTGGACAACATCTTCTTCACTTCTTTTAGAATGATAGGCTCCAAAAATGAATTGATTGGTCATTGGTGCTTCCTAAAGGGCTTCACATCCAGTTTAAGAGGGATAGTATGAGTGATGATTGAGGTAACCTACATCTTTAGGTGATCGTAACCAAAAGCTACAATATCATGATAGGTGTGCATTGTATCAATTATCCCTTTTCTTTCTTTTAGAGTGCAGACCTTGCCAATTAATTATTTTTTTATATTTTATCTGGTCCTCATTTATGCATATCACATTGGCCATCTATGGAGTCCTTTTTGGCTTACTAGTTCTAATCTCTTATGTGGTCAAAGTTAAATATTCTTTCCAATAGGACCATACCTATGGGTATCGTATTGGTCTTCAAATTAATGAACCCTTCTATATCGAGCTCTACTTCCTTAGGATATACTTCATCTATGACATGAGAGGTAAACACATCTGAGTTGGTGACAAAATCTAGGATATGCTTATCATCCTTGAACACTTGGAAATTGGTCACATTATCTAGTGCGAACGGGGTAGGGGTGAGCTCTATTGTGAGTTTCTTCAAGCCGATTAATGACAAGGTCTACAAGATGCTAGCTACTTATGCTAATGCATCATTGGTTTAGTTTTTACCTCGGGAGATTAGCTAAACATTGAATGCATCAAATCCCTCTATTAGATCCCACAGCCTATGCCTATAGTTAGCTAGCCTTCAATCATGACATGAGTATATTTTTCTAACCTACTTGACTACTAACTCTAAATCCCCAAACACTTGCAATATTTTAACCCTTTTTCACAATGCCATCAATAATCCATGTACCAGCACTTCATACTCTGCTACATTATTTGTACAATAGAATTATAATTTGAGTGCAACAAAGAAATTATTACCTAAGGGACTAATCAGTTTGAAGCTTGCTCCTACTCCCTACTTTGATTTAGATCCATTTAAATGCAACGTCCAAAACTCAGGGGTTGTCCATGCTTGGAATTAGCAAAGTAGACTTCATTCCTTGGTAGTGAGTTTAATTCTGTATTGTCTTACTGTTTGGACTTTGACTAGTTTTGGGCTTGTGATCCCTCCACCTGAGTTCCTACTAGAGTAAACCACCTTTTTATTTTACCTATGACTATTTGAAAAAGAAAACACTCAAACTCAAAGTGAGATGCATCATGTATTCTGCACCAATTGGGTAGTAGTAGTCCTTTGAAATCCATCCTTGCTTCTAGATCAAGTTGATCTTGTACACACTTCTTTATAAACTCCTAGAAACTATCAAACAGTCAAAGATTGTCATCATCCTGAAAATATTCATTATCAAATTTAATTGTTACTTCAGTGTTGTTGGGGAAGGTAGTCAATTTTGTAGGCACATGATGCAACATGAGAAATTCTTCTACCTCCTCTTCTTCACCCTCATTTGTAACTGGGGCATAATTCCTGAGTTCTATTTTTGCAAAAACACTTCATTTGTCTTGTTGTACTCAGTTATCATAAATCTCATATTTGGCTCATGTTCAATCTGGATTTGATTGGGCAGCCCCTTCCAAGGAAGCCACATGTGTGAATGATCAATTGAAGTGTACCCATTAAGAGCTTGAGTGAAGTCTCTTCCCAAGATCATACCATAGGTATCAAGGATGTCTGCTACTTGGATGTTAATGATTTGTTGCACTCTTGGATCTAATGCAACCTACATTAGGATTCTATTCAACTCTCCCACCACATTGATATTGGTCTTATCTAACAGAGTTACCTTCTATTTGGACAAGGTGGGATTTATGCCCAATGCTTTACATACTACAAATGGTATGACATTTTTTGAAGTTCCTGAATCTAGTAAATAGTTATGCTAATTTTTACCAAACATATGGATAGTCAATAGGAAAGGAGGGGTATCTAGCCTTCCTTGGAAGAGGCTTGTTGAAACATCAACCTGAGCAACTTGAGCTTTATCCTTCTACCCACCTTTATCCTTTTCTAATGTCTAGTTTTTCTCCTGGGATGATTTCCTATCTAGACCCTTAGCTGAATGTTGATCTAGCCTTTTCCCCACAAACTCTTTGATTACTAGTTTATTCATCGACATGTCAAATGTGACCCTTTTCTCCATTATATCTTGTGAATGTTTTGATGGGGTAGTCCCATTTAGTGATTTGAAGAAGACATTTCAGATGGTGAGCACTCTTAACAATTAAAAGGCAGATAGGCTCACTTTCACCTTCTTAAGTTCCTCTACCACTTATTCTCCCATCTTCTCCACATCTACTTTAAATGAATTATTTTTGGTGGAATTAGGTTGTGGATCTTTGGTGGGCTCAAGTTTCTTGCTCTTGTTGAAATATTTAGTAGGAACCTTGGGATAAGATAGGGTATTTCTTTCATTTGAGTCAAGAGGTATGTTGAAGTTATTTGGTGGTATTGAAGTAGTGAATGGACCACTAGCCTTTATGTTCCTTAAAGTATATGGGACTGAGCATTGATGAAGCATGTGAACTTCCTCTTCTCATAGTTCCTCTTCATCTCTAGGACCATTATCAATTGAATCAAACATCTAGGATAAATTTCCCTCATTACATACCTCATTTGTTCCACCATCATTTTCTGTGAATTCCTTTTTTAGTTCATTCTTATCACTTTGAGGGAAAGGTGCCTAATTGACCACCAAGATTGAATCATATGGCTTTGAAGGCACTCTTTCTTTGCAGCTTGAACTATCAACAACATTTTGTACCTTGACTTGGAAAATTGTAGTGGCAATCTGAACTTTGGGCACATGAGCTCTAAATGTTTGTTGGTCTGGTGGATTCTACCCCATCCTAACAAATCCACTTCAGCTTGGTACACTCCACTTGTCAACTTTTCTAAGCTTATGGGTGATTCCAATGGAATTAGCACCCTTCCATTGTTAAGCTTGGTATTCCATGTCCAATTTTACCTTTGGGTTTGTCTCCTTTCAAATTTCTATCATGAATTCTGACCTTGTTCATAATTCTATCTAGGGGCTTGACCTAAATCATGGTTGTCATGATGGCAGCTTGCTTGAATGCTCCTTGGTGATGCTTCCAACTAGTCTTTTTGGTTTCTCAAGTGAGTGGCTTCAGTAGTTAACTGCTTTACCTGTTAAACTAACTTTTCAATTCACTCCTTGTCTAACTTACCCTGCATTGGTATGGAATTCTAATGAAAGATGTGGTGTGTTGTAGATAAATTTTGTTGAGTGGCCAAAACCTCATAATTATGTAGGTATGAGGGTATGTTGGATTATTGAGAATAAGTCCATTGATTAGTATTTTGTAGATAACTAAGTACTAGTGGGTCCTAATTCAATGGGGGTCCTAGTTGAGGCACTATGGGTAGTTGAGGAATCTATTTGATCAATGGGGTTTGGTTAGCTAAGGCATGACTAAGTCAATAGATCTATCTAGGATTGATGGTAGGTCACAGTGAAGGTAGTGGACTTGCTATGTGTTATCCTAGGTTAGTGCTTTCTTTGACCACTTTTGCATATGCATGTACTAAAGTTGCAAGAGGCTAATGCATCTTTCTAACTAAGTATGAGGTGAGATTATCTAAGACAACATAGTATACTACTCTTGTTGAGGCATCATCAACCATGTATGGAGGTTGCAACCTTGTGTAGGCCCAATGAAACCAGTTGTTAAAGGAGCTTATGGGTTCATTAACCTTCCTCCTAATTGAAATGAACTACTGGTACAAATATGTGGGAATGATTGGAACTTTAAATTTCTATAGAAATGTGTCTTTCATGAGATCACACGAGGTGGTTGACCTAATAGGTAAATGAATATACCAATAAAATGATTCTTCCCCCAATGAGTATGGGAAGATTATACAAGAAACATCCTCATATTTGATTTGTCTATCCTTGAGGATAGTTTGGAAAATTCTAATGTGTTTTTTAGCTATCCTTTGGAGGTCATTTGTGTAAAATTTGGACCAAAATTTTTTAGGATTTTTGGGCATATCATGATAATCTGGTACAGGGACACCATGTCAATTTTGGTCCTTTGATGTAAATAAGTGTCTAAGTTTGGGCTTGATGTGTTTTGTCACACTTTTTATGTAATAAGGTCTAATTGAGACCATTTTTTATGTTTTAAGGTCATATAGGGCCGTGTTAAGTTTTGTCAAGTTGTGAAAATGTTGCAAAAAGTTGCTTTACAACTTTGCAAATTTTGGCCATGTAAGGAAGTTGAACGGTTGCATTTTTAAAAATTGGTTGGAGACCATTGGTTTTTAGTTGGAACATGTTTAAAATTCCTCACAAACTTTGAGGCAACTTTTGGAAGTGATTTGGGAGAAAAGACAATAAAGCAAGCTCTGTTTTCTGTTGATTTTCTAATTTTTTTGTTGTTTCTATTCATAGTACAGCTCTGCACTATTGTTTCTTGATATAAAATTCATGGGAAGGGTTAAGGGAATGATTATACTATTATTTGGTTTTTATTTTTCTGAATTTCATTAAGATTGAAGGTAGTTAGAGGAGTTTTTCTATAAACTGCTTGTAAACCCTAGGTTTAAGGGTTTCTGAACAAAATAATGCATTGCAGCCCATTCCACCATTGAATTTTTTCCAAAATTGGTGGAATGGAGGGATTTGGAGTGTTCTTAGTGATTTTGGTTATTGTTGAGTAGGAGATGGAGTTTGGGGAAAATTTGAGCTTTCCCTAGCCTAACATCCTCATGTGTTAGGCTTAGGAACCTAGGTGGGATATAGATTTTGCAAGACAACAACTTGGTGATGGAATTTGGTGATGGAAACTATATGTTGGGAACCTATATAATGTGGTAGAACTTATGGAGTGACTTTCTTTGGAAAAGTGGTCTAATTTATCCTTGGAGCAACATAGCAGACCTAAATTGAAGGATTTTTTCCAAAGAAAGCCTAGTCCCTATTTGGATATGTTGAAAATGGGCCTAATGGGTATCTAAAATGGTATTATAGAAGTGGTTTTGAGGCCTTGTCTAAAAGATATGCAAATAAAACAAGGTTTGCATACCTACAAGGAGAATTGAGAGATTTTATGCAAAGCCACCATAGTTAGGGTTTGAAATCTTGAAGAAGTGTTTGAATTGTGTTGTGTGAACATACTCCACCCTACTCTGCATCAAGTGGTAATAGAGCATAGGTTTTTATTAAGAAGTCAAAAAGTGGTTGAAAGCTTGAATAAGCAAGATGCCTCCAAAGAGCAATCCAATAACTAGAGAAGTTAGAGAGCTAAAGGAGCAATATGCTAAGGAGGTGAGACTATATAAGGAGTCTCATGAAGCTACCCTTTCCATAATTTCAGCCCTAGAGAAAAACCAAGGAAGAGGAATGGCCAATGGTGAGAAAAGTGACTAAGAGAATGAGTGTGAGAGTGAAAACCCTCAAGGAGGAGTCCAAGATGAAGAGGAAATGGACCATGAAGAGATGAGAATGGTTAGGATGCTAAAGGATGACAAGGGGGATACTCCAAAGCTGAAAGTGGAAGTGCCCATGTACGATGGAAAGATGGACACTAAAGAAGTGTTGGGCTAGATAGATGCTCTTGATAATTTCTTTGAATTTGAGGAGATAGAAGATAAAATCAAGTTAAATGGCCTTTCCCTAGCATGGTGGAACTATGTTCAAGAGGAAAGAGTAAAGAAGGGAAAGTGTAAGATAAGTTAATGGGACAAAATGGTAGCTAAGGTGAAAGGACAATTTCTACCTATAGATTATGCAATTCAAACCTTTAGGAAGCTACAAAATATAAAGAAAAGGAGTTAGAAGCTATGGAATATACTAAGGAGTTTGATAAACTAAGTATTAGAGTAGGACATAGTGAAGATGAAGTGGAAAAGGTTGCAAGGTATCTAAATGGGCTTAGACTCAACATTCAAGATGAAATTGGTCTCACAACACCTAAGATAGTTGAAGAGTATTTTTAGTTGGCTATTAAGGTAGAGGAAAGGATAAAAAGGAGACAAGAGTAGCAAGGAAGAGGCAAAGGAAATAATTTCAGAGGTAGAGGAAACTTTGGTACAAGAGGACAGTCACAAAAGCAACAAGGAGAATCAAGTAGCCATCAAGAAAAAAGTGGTGAATCAAGTAGCAGAGGTAGGCTTGGTGAACAAGGGAGATGGTCAAATAGCTTCTCAAGTAGATGTTACTAGTGCAACCAATTTGGTCATCCAACATGGAAGTTCCTAGACAAGCAAGCATCAAGTTCACATAGAGGTGAGCGAAGAACCCAAATTGTGCATGAGGAAGACAATGAAAGTGTCAATTCACCATCTCAACATGTTTCTCTTGAGATAGGTGAGTCTTTGATGATGAGAAGCACACTCATTAAGGTGCCTACAATCAAAGAGCCTCCACAAAGGAAATCAATGTTTAGAACCACCTACAAATCACATGGAAAGGTATGCAAAGTAGTTGTTGATTAAGGTTCTACTGATAATCTAGTTTCCTTAGAAATGGTAGAGAAATTGAACATGAAGAGAATCCCACACCCTGATGGAACTTTCATTCTCATGTCCCATCTTAAACCCTTGTTGCATTTAAAATGGTTTTAGGATTTGTTTCCTTGAACTCACTTGAGCGTTCTATTTTGTTGTTGACTCCCTATTGCCTATTGCCAGTTACTATTTAAAATATATATATATTAGGCATCTGGTTCCCTCATAATGGGTCAAGAAAGCTTTGGGGTTCTTGAGTATTTTTATATCTATCATATCATCCTAGGAAGTCCCCTTTATTAAAACAACTTATGAGCACGTGCCTAAAAGTTTTCACTTAAGTTCAACCAGCCTTATGTCCTTATCGCTCATCCTCTGATCATTTTTGAAATATATGTTTTAAATAAACGATGAGCAATGAGGTGATATCTCTTTCATATTGTTCATCATAAATTGTTCCTTGAACTTCTTAAAGTTGTAATAGCGATGAGCAATGACCTCCCAATTTATGATCATAGTTTCATCACTCATTGCCAATATGTTACAAAGAGGTGGTTTGCAACTAGCGATGAGTGAGATGATGATTTTCCAATTGCATCACATCTCACGGATTTGTTTTGAACGCTAAGAGTTGACTTAGAGATGAGCGATATGGTCCCTTTTAAGGATTTTTCTCTCGCTAACTTGATTACATCCTAATTGCGATATATTTTGTGCCATTGATTGTTATGTAAGTGTACATGTCAAACCATGGTGCTTACATCTCTTGTCATTGATGAAGTTCAATGTGCAAAGTTGATTTAGCGAGGAGCGATGGACATGGATGGGATCAAGAAACTAGCCTTAGATCTAAAGGGCTGAGATTTTACCACATGAGGTACTTGCATCGCTTATAAAGATGGACGAGAATGAATTAAATCAGCAATTGGAAACAACTGCTACATGAAGAAGCAATGTGGTGAAATCCTAAGGATTTCGTATAAAGCAAAAGGGAAGGTGGAAAGATGGATCGATAACCATTGATATAGTTTTAAAGATGAAGGATCAACAATCAAGGTTTAAAACAGAATGACTAATTGTTAGTTCGCTCACGTGAGCTTACTATCAAATATTAATGTTGACATGCTCCCCTCTTGGCCATAACAAAAAGTAGATATCTGGTTTATCATGCATCCTAATTCATTAGTTGGCAGAAATAATACCAGAGGCCAAAGAATTTGCAAAGAAACTCTAGAAATTACCAACTAAAGTGACACTATTTTCATCTAGGCAAGCAAAATTGATACTAGCTTTTAATTAAGGTAGTAAGGTGAATGCCCTTGAAAGCTGGTAAAAATTAGTGGAATGTGCAATTTAGTCTTTTTTGGTGATTTCAATTTGATAATTGAGCACTATCTAAATTGTGAAGAAAGGTGTCATGTTCAACAGTAGTGTTTTATCCTATCATAATTGTGAAGGGTTTTATTTGGCTGTAAGAAATTGTAAACCCTAGTTTCCATTTTTTTTACAAGCATGAGTGACCCAAAGCCTAGTGATTCCAGTGTTAGACTGGAAAGGAAACCAAAGAAAAAAAGGGTTAAAAGACTTAAAACTTAGCATTCTTCAGCTGAAGTTAAGCCTAAGCCAGTGACTGTGTCTAACCCTTTTTCTGGTACCCCTGTAGCTTCCATAAGGTCTAGAAGTGCAAAGAAGGAAACAAAAAGGTTTATGTAAGAAACTTCTAGAGGTATCAGAGAGGGAGGTTCACGAATTGGTAAAAGGCCAACAAGATAAGTTGTTACCACTAGGTTGATTGATAATGCTGGTGAAATTGGTGAGAAACCCCAACCCCAGAGTGGATGGAAAATTTTTCAATATGCTTTCAATAGGAAAAATTCTAGTAAGCCTGCATGCTATTTGTGGGGTTGAACCTGGGAAAGTTAGTGGTTCCAAATATGTTTTTGGAGGTTGATTTAATGATGGAGCTACCAAGGCACTACGACCCTCCTGATAGGAAAATCAAGAGTGAGAGGGGTGATATAATTTTTGAGGTGACAAAGGATAAAATGTTGGATGTATTTGGGTTGAATCCCAATTACACTACAGAGTTCAAGTGATGTTGAATATGAAGGAAGAAAAATTGCATGTAGAGAAGCAATACTTGTGTGACATAGAAGGAGCAAGAAAAAATTTATTGTTCAAGATGTTGAGCCTTTTGAGTGTGAAGAATTTGAAGATTATTTCAAAAACACTAACTATTGTTTAAACCAAGTTCTAGCTCAGGATTTTGAGGTTAGAATAGCCCCTAATTTGTTGGTGATGGTGGAAGATATACAAGAATATAATTAAAACACTGGTTTTGATTATGCTAATTTTTTTTCCCAACAAATGCATGAGGATTTTCTAAATTTGAAAAAGGAAGTGTTCCCTTTGTCTTTCCCCCATTATTCCTTATTGATGCATATGCTCTTATAGGAAGGAGATAATGAGTGGAAAAGGAAATTAAATCTGAAGATTAAGGATAGTGAGAATAAGGCTACCCTTGTGCAAATGTGGACACACATTTGGGATCGAGATTGCTCCAATTCCAATTACATCTTGTTTGCCAATGTTATAAGACATGGTATATTAGAGTCATTGGGTGTGGCACCTAAATTCAGACTTTCTCCAGAGATCAAAAGTTTCATGCGCCCAAAGGATGTACCAGGCTCTACATCAACACAGAATTGGGCTGGTTGGTTTCTACATTCTGATTATACTTTAATCAAGGTTTATGGAGCTAAGGTGGCACCCCATTGTTTACCCTTGTATGTCTCAGATAGATTGGCCTTCATGGAGCTCATGTGGCAAATTGATGTTATGGATTATGAAATGTTTAGAAAGGACAGAAAGGGCTCTGTAGTAAATACCCAATGTTCTTTTGCTTATTTTAAAGTCACATCCCTTGAGGGATATAAAAGTTGGGAATTATGGTGAATAATTTAAAAATGCCTATCAATGAGGTTAGAGTTTTTGATCCAAAGAGATTTGTAGAAGGAAAAGGAAGACAAAAGAACTTAGGCATCATACATCATGAATTCCTCTATAAAGATGATGTACTAAGGAATATGACAAGTGATGAGGCTGACATAATTAGGAAAAGGGATTGGAAAACTATGAAAAATCTTGAGGAAAAGATTATGAAAAGGAATGCCTTCTACATCAGTCCATACAATGAAGTTGTAGACCCCTTGGAGAGGGCCTTTACCATGATAAGGGACTATCAGTCTGGTGAGTTTAAGATAAAGGTAAAGGAAGTTGTGGAAAAATTCTAGGTCCTCTTAGAGCAACAATGACAACAACAAGCTATGGATATCCTAGAGCAGCTTGAAGATGTTCAGGAGGTCATGGAAGAACAAGTGGAAAAACGTGTGCCAGGAAATGAGGAAGTTGAGCAAAAATTTCCCCTTCCTCATATTGATGAGACTCATAGTTCAGATGTTCCTCCTGACAGGATTGTCCAGTGGCAGTATGACAAAGAAAATGATGATGATCCTAGAATTAGAGAGTGTGATGAGTTTTTGGCTAATGATAAATTTATGCAAACTAAAGAATTTTAGAAGTTTATGATTCAATAGTGGAGTAAGGAAATAAAAGAGAGATTAGAATCAACCCAAGTCAATGTTGAACCTTCTCATTAGGAGTATAGAAGAAGAGAAGATTAGGGCTGAAATTGTAGCTATTACTCCCACTGAAGCTTGAAGAATTGTTAAAGATAGTGGAATCATGTTGTTACTAGGATGTACTATCACAACTACTATAGCATATGATGCAGTTAGGAGAGATCCTCAAGCTTTGATATCTAAAGATTAATTTGAGAATAAAGTATTTGGTTCTAGATAGAGTCCAAAGTTGCATACCCTTGCAATTTGGTCTGTGGCATCTAATACTAGAAAATATGAGGTTGCTAAGCCTATTGAAGAAGTCATTGGTTCACTAGTGGTCAAAAGAGCTACTAACATAACTCCAATCCAGACAGCTGAGTTAGATGCACATGCTACAATGCTTAGTGTGGACACTACACATATTTCTCAGAAGAAATATGAATCTTTGCTTAAGGAATATAATAAGGCTTTGAATGAACTAAGTCAAATGAAAGCTACCATTCAATCTACTCAAAAAATAGTGACTCTACCTTCTTCTTCTTCTTCATTTGATATGTCTACACAAGATATGGAGACTTTGGCTCTCAAAATTTATGATTTGAGAGAAAAGTTGGCTGCTGAAAAGGAAAATGTCAGGTAGGAAAAATTATAAATAGTTAGGGTGGCCAATTAAATTTTTGAGGATGTGCCTAAGCATAGGGTGACCAAGTTGGTCCACAAGGCTAATGATGTATGGGCCACATATAAGAACATTCATGAGGAAAATACAAAGTATCTGCAAGTACAAGAGGACTTTAGGAATGAATGGAATAACTAGATTGCTAATGTAAGTGCTTTGAAGGAAATGATTCCAAAAATGAATGAGGATCTTGAGGCACCCAAAAATATTCCTGACATCTTGAAAACTATTAACTCAATAAATGAGGTAAATACTTTCCATGGAAAGTTGGGTATATAGCTCCAAAGTAAGTTGAAACTATTCAAGGAGATGGAGGGTCATGGTATGCCTCAAATATTGAATTCAAAAGGTGAACTGCATCCATTTGACACCTGGAAGAAAGATTTGGGAGGATTTCTTGGAGTGGCTACAATGCCTATGTTTGTTGTTGATTATATCTTGCTCAATTCAAACATTGATACAATGGTGGAAATTGAATAAAAAATGGATATATTTGTTAAAGAAGCTAGGATTTTAATTGATGCAAGGTACTCCGATTATACTACTAAGGTGTAGGATTTATTGAATGTTAAATGGCCCACTAAAGAAGAATACGACACTTGGTTGGAGAGGTACACAGAGTGAATAAGGAAAATAATGGACAGAAAGAGAATAATACATAGCCTAAATACAATATAGATTAGGATTTTGATATAACATGGTAAAATATTATTCTCTCCTTAAAACTTAAAGTGATTAGCATGTGATTCTAATGAGGATTAACACATTTTGACCTTTTTCTGATTTCTTTTCCTTGCTTCATAAGTTTTGTTTTTTTTATTTTCTTACAGTTGGCATTTTGAGCACATGGAGAATATCTTGTAACTGTTATAACAAACTAATGATGTACTTTAAGGCGGGACCTATTTTCCACAAAGAGTTGAGGGTAATTCTACCTCATTTTTATTTGCTCCACCTAAAGACTCAAGTGTAACTAAGAAGGGAATATTGTTGCAAGTGGTCCTATGGGATCATGACATGTGTCCTATCTGTTATGAGGCTTGTTTGCTCCATCTCTATAAGAAGGAATTCAAGACTAGAAGCACGAGAGTTAGAAATTTTTTTAGTTGATACTGTTAGTTTTGTCAAGATAAATACAAAGCAAGTTTCAGAGTCTTTGTTTTGAGTTTCTTTTGGAGTTCATACTTATGCACGTAAGACTGATAATGGTATAGCATTTTATAATATAGAGTAATATTAGTTGTGTGGTTATTCTCTCTCCTTGTATGTTTGTTATAAATTATGATAGAAAGTAATCAAGGATTTATTTCATTTGTCTCTATCATTATCTAATGGATGTTCAATTTCATGTTTGCTTATTGATTCAATGAATTAATGTAAATACTTATATTAGATTGATAACTTATAAATACTATGTGCTAGGATAGTTGTAAGAAGTGATAATCTTGAACGTCACAGAGGAATGTTGTAATGCAAGATTTCTTGGGGATATATGTGTTATTACCTAAATTGTTATTAGGTTATGTCAAAAGGTATTGACTTCATGCTTGGGATAAAGACACTAGTTCATGCAGGGTATTAGTGTTACACTTACAATGTTGCTTCATTAACTACTCAATCTTTTAACCATAAAATCTTAGAGGAATGCTATTGTTATTTGTTTTTTGTGTTTGTTCTCTCATATCTGATATATATAACATTGACATAATAAGCTATCAACTTATTCAATGTTACTATTAAGTGGTATCATGAGAGATACTTGTTATTAACAATGTATTTGGTTGTAATTGTAAAACGTCTTTAGGTATACATTGTGGGATCACCCTTCTAGGTTTAACAAAGCCAAAAGAGTAGGAATAGAAGTTTAGAAAACTCTATTCATTTTTTGGCCAATCCCTTTAGAATTACTAATAATTGGAAATGGAAAAATCCATAGGTATTTCTAGAGATTAGTTTGGTTTTTAAAAAAAATAACCAACACACCCCACACCATACAAAGTATCTTGGCTAAATAAGGGTCAAAAAGTCTTGGTCAATGAACAAACATGGGTAGAGTTTAATATTGGGGGTTATAAAGATAAAATCCTATGTGACATCATCCCCATGGATGTTTGTCACTTGCTGCTAGGAAGACCCTGGTAGTATGATAGAAAGGAAAAGCATAATGACTATAAAAATGTTTATGTGATAAACAAACATGGAACTTCATTCACCTTGACACCACTACAAGATGAATAATTTGAAAAACAAGATGGGTCTAGTGTTATGGTAGTTGGGGAGAGAATTTTTGAAAACATTGAAGGAAGAAAGTGGATAGGGATTTGCTTTAGTAATTAGACCTAAATCTATTTTAGTAGCAAACAAGGTTGAGGGTATACCTAGAGAGGTTCAATCTTTGTTAGAAAAATATAAGGATGTTGCAGTAGATGAGCTACCTAGCTCTTTGCCTCCCATGAGATATGTAAGCCATCACATAGACCTAGTCCTTAGTGAAAATTTACCAAATAAGGTTCATACAAGATGACTCCCAAGTAGAATGAGGAAATAAGAAGGCAAGTCCAAGAATTGTTAGATAAAGGCCTAATAAGGGAAAGTTTGAGCCCTTGTGCTTTCCCTATTGTTTTAGCACCTGAAAAGGATGGGGATTGGAGAATGTGTACTGACTCAAGGTCAATCAACAAAATCACCATCAAATATAGGTTTCCAATACCTAGAATGGAGTATTTAATGGACTTCTTGGGAGGTGCATGTTATTTCTCAAAGATTGACTTGAAAAGTGGTTATCATCATATTAGGATAACAGAAGGGGATGAATGGAAAACAATATTTAAAACCAATGAAGGTCTGTATGAATGGATGGTAATGCCTTTTGGGTTGTCAAATGCTCCAAGCACATTTATGAGATTGATGAATGAAGTTTTGAATCCTTTTATTGTAAATTTTTTTTTGTGTATTTGGATGACATACTTGTGTTTAGTAAGACTAAAGAAGAGCACTTGCAACATATTGATATGGTTTTGCAGAAGTTGAATGAAGAGAAAGTTGATGATAAACCTCAAAAAATGTGAATTCATGAAAGAGGAGCTAGTGTATCTTGGTTTTGTGATCTTGAGGGTTCATTGAAGATGGATCCCACCAAAGTAGAGGAAATTCTCAGTTGGCCAACTCCAAAATCAGTAGGAGAGGTGAGAAGCTTCCATGGACTTGCTAGTTTCTATAGGAAATTTATCAAGAATTTCAGTCACATCTACTCACCAATTATTGACACCATTAAAGGAGATAAAAGGAAATATTTCAGTGGAATGATGAGGCAAAAAGAAGCTTACAATACCTGAAAAATAGAGTGGCACAACAACATATCCTTTAACTACCTGATTTCAACAAGGTTTTCACTATAGAGTGTGATGCAAGTGGCTTTGCAATTGGTGTAGTCTTAAGCCAAGAAGGTAGACCAATGGCTTTCTTTAGTAAAAAGGCTTAATGAAAAAAAAAAGTACTTATCCTATGATTTGGATCTATATGAAATGGTGTAGTTCCTAAAGAAGTGGAGACACTACCTTTTTCCCAATGAGTTCATTGCTTTCACTGACAACCATGCTTTGTAATTCCTAAATAGTCAAGATAAGTTGAGTCATAGACATGTAAAATGGGTAGAGTATTTGCAGAGCTATACCTTCACCATCAAACACAAAAAAGGACAATCCAACAAGATAGCAGATGCTCTAAGATGAAAGTCAATGTTAGTGCATAAAATCCAACTTCAAAATGTGGGAATAGATGCCTTGAAGGGTATGTATGCAAAAGATGAACAATTCAAAGAGGTATATGTTGTTTGTGATTATTTTCAAGGTTATTTTCATGATGAATATTTTGATTTTCTATTGCAAGATGGATTGTCATTTAAAGGTGCTCGATTATGTATACCAAGGTTCTCCATGAGAACTAATTTGATAAAGGAGAAACATTGTGGAAGTTTAGGAGGAAATTTTTGGGTTGATAAGACATTGGAATAGGTAAGGAGGTTTTATGTTTTGCCTTAGATGCAAGTAGATGTTAGAAAGTTTGTGGAAAATTGTGTAATCTATCAAAGAGCCAAGGGTTCTACTTCTAATGCAGGTCTTTATCAACCCTTTCCAATACCTAACAGACCTTAGGAGAGTCTAACTGTGGATTTTGTGTTAGCTTTTCCAAAAACTCAGAGGGGTTATGATAGTGTGTTTGTTGTTATGGATAGATTTAGTAAAATGGATCATTTTCTTCCATGCAAGTGCACAAATGATGCTTCTCATATTGTAGGGTTATTCTTCAAAGAAATAGTTAGAATTCATGGTCTCCCATTGAAAATTGTATCATGCATGGATTAAAAGTTCATAGGTCACTTTTGGAGGACCCTTTGGAGGAAGCTTGGAACAAAATTGACTATTAGTACTACCTATCATCCACAAACCGATGGGAAAACTAAAGTTGTTAATAGATCACTTGGAAATCTTTTGAGGTTCCTCACAAAGGATCATGGACAACAATGGGACTTGGATCTTCCACAAGTTGAATATGCTTACAATGATTCAATCAATAGAAGCATTGGGAAAATCCCATTTGAAGTGGTTTATGGTCTGAAACCTAGAGGTGTGTTTGACCTCAAAGATTTAAAGGGAATGGAGAAGAGGAGTGTTGAGGGAGAAGAATTTGTAGAGGCTATGAGGGAGATACACCAGCAAGTTAGAGACAATCTATAGAAGAGTGTTGAAAAGTATAAAAAACATGATAATTTGAAAAGAAGGGATGTACAATTCAAGGTGGGAGAGTTGGTCCTTGCACATTTGAAGAAGGAAAGGTTTCCAAAGGGAAAGTACACCAAGTTTCTTATGAAGAAAATTGGGCCATATAGAGTGGTCCATAAGTTTGGAGCCAATGCATATGAGATAGAACTCCCTCCTAGAGTTTCTATATCTCCTATATTTAATGTTGCTGACCTATACCCTTTCAAGGGATCTATGGATGCAGGTATAGGTGTTGATGCAAATGTTGCTAATGAAGAGTGGGTTAAAGATCTACCACCTACCGAGCCATTTAAGCTTGAAGCCATTTTGGATAGTAAGGAGGTGAAGAGAACAAGCCACAAAGTCTATAATGAATATCTTGTGAAGTGGCAAGGCCTACCTCCTAAATATGCCACTTGGATGTCAGAGGAGGATATCAAAGAGCATGGGACTACTATCCAAGAGCTTATCTCACATGGAACTTGAGATTCTTTTCTCTTTAGGTGTATGGTGCAAGGGCACCATGTCAATTTTGGTCTTTTGATGTAAATAAGTTTCTAAGTTTGGGTTTGATGTGTTTTCTCACACTTTTTTATGTAATAAGGTCTAATTGAGATCATTTTTTATGTTTTAAGGTCATATAGGGTTGTTGTGTTAAGTTTTGTCAAGTTGTGAACATGTTGCAAAATGTTGCTTTGCAACTTTGCAAATTTTGGCCATGTAAGGAAGTTGAATGGTAACCTATTTAAAAATTGGTTGGATACCATTAGTTTTCATTTGGAACATGTTTAAAATGCCTCAAAAACATTGAGGCAACTTTTGGAAGTGATTTGAGAGAAAAGACAATAAAGAAAGTTGTTTTCTATTGATTTTCTGTGTTTTCTATTGTTTCTGTGCATAGTATGGCTCCATACTATTGTTTCTTGATATGAAATTCATGTGAAGGGTTAAGGGAATGAGTCTACTATGATTTTGTTTTGATTTTTCTAAATTTCATTAAGATTTAAGGTAGTTAGAGGAGTTTTTTTGTAAACCTCTTGTAAACCCTAAGTTTAAGGGTTTATGAACAAAATAATGCATTGATGGCCATTCCACTGTTGAAATTTTTCCAAACTCGATGGAATGGAGGGATTTGGAGTTTTCTTAGTGATTTTGGTTATTTTTGAGTAGGAGATGGAGTTTGGTCAAAATTTGAGCTTTCTCTAGCCTAACATCCTCATGTGTTAGGCTTAGGAACCTAGGTGGGATATAGATTTTGCAAGACAAAAAATTGGTGATGGAAACTATATGTTGGAACCCTATATGATGTGGTAGAAATTTTGGAGTGAATATTTGTTGAGTGGTGTGTACTTATCATACTTGCTTTGGATAAGTGGCCTAATTTGGCCTTGGAGCAGCATAGCAGACCTAAATTGAAGGGTTTTTTCCAAAGGAAGCCTAGTCCCTATTTGGATATGTTGAAAAGGGGCCTAACAGGTATCTAAAATGGTATTAGAGAAGTGGTTTTGAGGCCTTCTCTAAAAGATATACAAATAAAATAAGGTTTGCAGACCTACAAGACAAATTGAGAGATTGTACGTAAAACCACCATAGTTAGGGTTTGAAATCTTGAAGAAGTGTGATTTTTTTTGTGTGACATACTCAACCCTACTCTGCATCATAATAATTGAAGGACAATGGTGATGGATTGTTGTCCAACCAAGCCATTTGTGGAGGTGGGGTGGTAATTGTTGAGTTGCAACAACTAGTGGCTGAAATGTGTTTGTTTGAGTATGGCTAATAAATGGAGAAGTAACTGGTATGAGGGAAGGAGATGAAGGAGATGGAGGTTGGGTAGGTGGAACTGATGCTAAACCTTCCCCTTTCTTGGCTCTTCTAGCCCTGGTAGGGGTCTTTAATTCTTGGAACTCTCCTTTGTCTAGTGTAGATCTAGTAACTCTGTAAAACCTTTGGGGAGAAAATGACCAAATTTGATTCAAATTTACTCAACCCTCCTTCTAGAACTAGTTCTATTGATGGGTGTTTTAGCATTGCTCAACACAAACAAAATAAAATTTTCCTATCTCTCTTGAAAGGTAACTAGTTGCAAAAAAGTTTCAAAAAACTACCCTAGGGCCTCTTAGGTGTTAAGTCTTGACGGTGCATAATAGCTCAGTTATAATCTATGATTTTCTAGTAATCACAAGGGGCCTTTATGGTTTGCAAAGCTAGAATTTATGGGTCTGTAATGAATTTTCAGAGATTTGGAAATAGGTATGTTGTAGTATAAAATTTAGAAAAGCAGTCTAAAAATTGCTTTGATATCATATATAACATTATTATGATGTTGGAATCCTAAATTTAACTTAGATTTATAGAAAGAACAAACCACTGTAAGGTTTTAGAGAGTTACTATAAATCTAAAAATTGAGAATAACAATAACAATGGAAGGTATTATAGTATAAAGACTCCCAAGAACTAAGTTTTTATTAAACAAGAATACTCTATAGCATCACAAAACCAGTGCAATCTTCTAATGTTAAATTTAGATATTTAGACTGTAATATGAAGACATAAAACATGCACATACATAATTGAACTTAAGTGCAGTAAATGAATTAGCTCAAACTTGCCTTACATACAGACCTATCATCAATAAATCACTAAAAGAATGAATTGGAAGTGCATCAAATACCATAACACATAGACACCATTAAAGTTTTTCAGAAACTAACAAGTTGAAAATAGAGCTAGATTGAAATAAATTGAATTGAAATAAAATATGGAGGCTGAATCATGCACACACTAAGAGAAAACTCAAAGAAATCACCAAAATATAATGCTTTCTTCTATATTGCTTCAACATTTCTTTATACAACAACTCATCTCTCTCTTTAAAATGAGATGATTCCCCTATTTATAGTTTTTCAAAACCCAAATGAATGGCCAAGATTGATTTTCAATGAATGGCCTAGATTTAGTACAACTTAGGGTTTACACAATGTCTAATACAAATACAATATTTCTCAATATAAAATTGGAAACTACTTTTTCTTTTAGTCTATTTTGTCTTCTATCCAATTTTGTCATGTAGCTTACTTTGTCTTCTAACTACTTTTTTCTTTTAGCTAGAAACTATAAGTATTCTTCTTCTATTAGATTATTCCTATCTTCCTTTTGTACAATACCATACTAGATAAATTTTTTCACAACCCCTATGAGCATGGAGTCAGCTGGGAAGTCTGACCTGTCAATTTTGAATTCAATAAATTTGAATTCATCCACTAGTTCTCCATGTTTCCCCACATAGTAGCTTCTTCTTTTGATCACCCATTTGGTGTGGGTAAAAACATGGGCTACAAAGTCCAAAGAACTCCCTAAAAGATTGTCTGTGATCACTACCTGTATTTTCTTCTGGAAATCCTTCTTTACATGTTGACACTCTAGCTTCTGAGTGGGCATGTCAAATCTAGTTAGCAATTCCATGACATCATCACACTCAAACAAATATTCAATGACCTTTGCATTAAGATGCAACAAGATTGGCATAACTTTCTCAAGGATATCTCTCCTAAAATAAAAAAACAACAAACTAGCCCTCGGGCATGTGGTGTTGATCTTTAGGGAGACCCAACTCTTGCTCCAATACTTCTACTAATAGCTTTTGCAGACACATAAAATGTACCAATTGACATTGTGCATCTGATCCTGAATAATAACATCGTTTCATCCCAAATCATCCCTCAGTCTAACCATTTAATCAAATCCCCCTATCTAATTAAATTCATCAATATTCCTCTCTTAATTAAATAAACCAATTATCTAATTAAGTCACCTCTTCTCGATAATTAAATCAATCAATCTTATCTAATTATTCTTGTTTAATTAAATAATTAATTTCATTTAAATAAATCTCTAAAATCTATCTATTAAATTAAATAAATTAAAACCTTATTTAGTTTAATCTAACATCATCTCTTTTAATTGAATAAATCAAAATCTTTATTTAATTAATCTCTTATCACATTCCTCTCATATTTGATTTAAATAAATCCACAAATCTAAGTCAAATTTGTCACATCAACTAATCTCTCATTAAATTAATTAACCTTGATTAATTTAATCTCCTATCATGTCCCATCCTCCAACATTTACCACTTGCACATGAAAATAGATTTAATTGATTTATTAAATCCCTATTTTCCTCAACAAGGCATCTTTTTGGAATATTCTTCAAGTTTGAATTCAAAAATCCAAGTTGACATGTACATCCAACAAGGAATTTACTCCATCTTACATGTCATTTTCCTTGAGCCAAGTGGCATTTAATGCATTTTTTACTTCCCTCTTGCATGTCATTTCAACAAAATTCAAATTCAAAAATGGACATTTATTAGCACAATCCTCAAAACTTGCACATCCTCCATCCACTCATAGATTGACATGTGGCATCTTGCCATTGGTTGAATGTTAGTCCCACATTGCTCAATTTTGGACTTTCATCCTTCAATCTCATCTATAAATAAGAGGCTTCACTCCTCATTTGATCATCCAAAAATTATGCAAAGTTACCATGCTCAAATATCTATCAAATTCCATCCATCATCATTGAATCTTAGCTAGGTTATGCAGGTTTTTAACTTGTAGCACTCATCAAACATCAACAAAGTGGATCACTCATCAAAATTCATCAACATACATCAATCTTGCATCATAGGAGTTGGGAAAGGGCCAATTTTCACATCAAATTGGCACCAATTCCCCCATGGGATCATAAGTTTGCTAGTTTAATTAGGATTTCATCTCTTTTATTGTATTTCATTGTGTTCTTCATTGCTTTTTTCCTAATTTGAGCTATGTTAATGGATTTCATGAGGAATCCTTGTTCTTACTTTCAATATCTAATCTAATGTGTTTGTTCTTATTATTTTGTAGGTATTAGGATTGGGGTTCACACATTTGGTGCTAGAAGGAGGAAAAATCTCATTTTTTATCACTTTTTTCTAAAAAATCCATGTTTTTGTTTGTGCACAGGAAAATTCCAATGCTAGAAGCTCAACGTCGCCATACAACACCACTAGTTCTCCAACATTGCCATATAGCACCGTTGAAAATTCAAACTACAATGCCGAGGTCTTCCCACCCAAGAATTTGAATTTCAAACTGTGCCACTTGACCAATCTAACTGCGGAATTTTTCAAAAAAATCAAACAACGATGCTGGGAAAAAGTGTGACATAGTTGATCTCACTGATCCGGAGACAGAGTGCCGCTGACTGGTAAGTGGCGTTGTACAACACCACTGAGAAATAAAATTGTGATGCAATCACAAGTTGTGCTGCTGACAGGGAGTAAAAAGTTGAAATTCCATTTTAGCACATGCATTTTGTCATATGATCAATTTATCTTCTAGTTTCTACTTTTTGACCTCTATGTTTTGCAGAATCCGACTAGTTTTCTCTCTTGTAGGTTGGATTAATTGAAAATAAAAGAAGGAGAAGCATGATGATGGTATCTTACAAAATCAAAGTGTTTTTAAATACTTTAGTTTTTGCTTAACACTCTTAGAAATTTTCATCTCTTCTTGCTTAGGACACTAATTTCGTTTGGGCTTTAAAAAGAATCTTTTCAATTTTTGCAAAGGCTTAAAACAAACATTAGGAATACAACACACTAGAGTGTTTTTTTTTGGTTAACAATTGAACAAAACAACTCTCATTTGTCCTTTGGTGCTTTAAAAAGAACTCACATTTTCTTTGTGGATTTAAAATGAACATGTGCAACTTTGTCTTCGTAAGGGCTTACTTAAACTATCTTCATTGAAAAAGGATGTATGCTCTTCTCTCACGCTTTATAGCGATCTTGAGAATCAAAAGGCCTTTTTTGTGATTTTAGGTTAAGATAAAGAAATCACCTCCACACTTCATTTTTGGTTTAAAATTGAACAAAACATTGTGCGAGTGTGAGTAGAGCATTATTGCATACATTCTTTTTCTTTGTGTTGCAAACAAAGATTGATCAAGTTACGAATATTTTCTTTACTCACTTTTTTTTATCTTAGAGGTCCTGCCTTGGGGAAAAAGTACTCACCCAAGGGAATGACTCAATCGGTAACACTCTAAAGCCAAGAGTATTTCCAACTGGGATATAAATGTGGGTATTGGAATAAATCCAATATCATGCGGTTGGCTCTAACAAGATGGATCCAAAAGGGGACTCTCGCCGTATGGGTCAATCTCCATGAACGAAAAGTCCTAATTAAAACCCACATTTTAGAATTGCCAAAATCCTTGATCTATTTGTTGGTGAAAGAATAGTCGTTCTAAAGCCACCCCACACTTTTACGGTCTTTTAGTAGAAATGGAAAGCATGCCATGGGAGTTTCATGGGTGTTGATGCTTGGCTTCCCCGATTGACATTAATGAGTCGTGGAGGGGAGCTAGTGGGGTCAAGCATCTAACCATTCACTAAGATAAGCATAGCTAGACTTGTCCAAGTGGGAATCCAACAAATATTGTCTTCCACATCCATAGGGTTGTACTTATTCTTGGTTACAAAATGCTTTGCTTGTTCAAAAACATCTTGGAAACAAACACTTAAACACCATCATCAAAATTTCAAACCCTTTAGGAGACAAATACAATTGACCCAATCCATATGTTATTGCTTTCCCTTGGGATTCAAATCCTTAGAGGTTTCTAAAAATTTGGATTACATCTCAATTTGTCTACTAAAATTAAACAATAGGTAACCCTTGCCTTGAATTCATCAAATTTCCACATAACATACTTTGTGGGATTCAAAGAAATTAAGACATTGGACATGTAGTTTGGAAAACCTAATCAAAGAAGTGTTTGTGGTAAAAACAATTCACTAATCAAGATGAAATCAATTGAACCCCGCACATGTGCTTGTTTATCTATTGTCTTATGGTCTTTTGAGCAAACATTGATCTTTTGGTTTGAAGGGAAAAGCATGTTCTTCAAAACCTTGGCCTTGTAAACAAATCCTTCTTAGGCTCATTTAGGATCAAAATCAAACACTTCATCCATTTCAAACATTTATCATCCCATTACCCAAACAACATTAGAGCTTTGGAAACATCATTCTAGACTTGGGTAAATCATCAAAATCAAAATCACCTTGTTTAGTTAGGAGTATGGGAATGCATCCTTTCTCATACCTCTAGTTAAATTAGCACCCCTTTGAACAAGTACATCCTAAGATCACATCCAACATCTTAGGGTTTACAAGTTCATTATCCAACTCAAACCAATCAAAATCATACCCTAAGTCTAGCATTGATCCAAAGTCCCTAAACATTTAACACTCATATCATTCACCCCTTTTCATCCTTCATCTCATCATTGGTCCTAAACACCCTAGAGTTCACTTTTACAAACAAAACATAAGAATAACATGGAATATAAACTTGATCCATACATCATGAGTAATCCAATTCAACCAAACTATCAAAGCCTTACAATGCCAATTGATTTTCAAAACTCACATTTATACAATCCATACATGGGATCATTATGCGCAACAAATGTGAGTATACCCAATCTAAATCTTGGAACACCTTTTCCGATGGTGGATTTAAACCCAAGTTCAAACTTACAAATCTATCAACCAAATACTCAATACATGAGTCTTCAACAAAACAACATTATTCCACCAAATCCATACATGCCAAATGAGAATATACCAAGTATAACTATACCAAACATGAACACTTAAAATCCACACTTAGTAAACTTTTGGATAGATATGTTTGCAAATCACACGAATTTTGTTCAAAATCCATCACACCCATATGTCCCCCTCACCTTTCATAATAACCCATCATCATCATTATTTAAAGCAACATAGCAAACCTCTCTCCCCATGACCTCACAAGGAGAAGGTGACCTATTTTGACCAGGGGGAATTTTTGATCAAACATCACCATTTCCCCAAGGGAGCATACCACTCACTCTCCCACCACTCCCACCCTTTCCATTAACATCTATATCACCTCTTAGTTTGGGGCTACCTTTACTACCACCACTCATCCAAAACATCCCCCCAACCATCAATCAAGGCATCATACCAAATCATCCCCCCTTACCATCGATATCACAACAATAGATGGAAACCATCCCCATAGCACAAACAACCAACACATAATCTATCATCCCTCAAAACATGGTCTCTCAAGGACTAACCATATTGATCACACCATCCACCAACCAAATCCCAATCATCAATACAATAATACCTCTTATCACCACAACAAGCACTATTCCAAAACCCCCTCCGCCACCGCTACCACCAAAACCAAGTGCAATAAGCCAATATAGCATTAGATTTCAAGCCGTTCAATAGGCTGCTTATCAGAAGGCACACCAACAAAACCAAAACTAAAAAGCTGTATAACTAGTTGCTCAGCAAGCCGCACAATTTTCTCAAGTTGCCCAAGCCACACTAAAAACCCAACAAGCACAAGCTAAAGCCCAATACCAAGCCCAAAAAGCAAATGTTGTTCAAAATCTCAACAAAATTTTAATGACTCCATGTATCGATCCAAGTCAATGATCACATGATCAAGACCTATCCATCAACTAACACATGGAAGATATTTCTACCTCATCCAAAGATCAAATCAACATACATCAAGAGTCACTTTTTGATCATGATAAGAATCCTTCAATGATATCCGACAATGATCCATTTCAAGGAGTGTTAACACTATTTGATCCTGCAATCAACAATCCATTGCCCAATGATCATGTAGAAAATGTCTCTACATCACCTAATAAGTTAGAGGACATATCTCAAGAATTTATTCCAAAACATGATCAACGTCTTTCACCAAGGTCTAGCAATGGTCCTTTCCAAGACGTCTTCAAATATTGAAGGAATCTTCAACTCAATATTTGATCCAAATCCACTTAATGATCTAGAGGATATTAAGCCACTTCCCATTCCTAATAAAGATATCCAAGGATCCTTTGAAACTAACCAATATCAAGAACTTGATCCAAAGCATGTCAAAATCAATTTTGAAATCATTCAAGATCAAGAATTTGTATCTCCAGGATACTACAAAGATCTAATGGACACTCTCCTATATATACAAGATGTCAAAAAATATGATCACATCCACATATCACATACTACTCCATCTACCCATGAGATGCTTTCTATGGATGGACACATAGATGATCTTCATTCAGAACAAGATTCTTTTACTATAGACATTATTACACAAAAAGAGCAAGTTATTGAGTTGTCAACATCAGGATTGGATATATCCCAAATTCAAACTAAGGACATCATGAATAAAGATATCCAACATTATCTACTCAAGGAAATAGGTCAAAGGGAACAGTATATTCTGAAGTCAACAGAACAACGAATTGAAACAACATCATCTACAATGGTCATTTATCATAGAATTCATTCTAAACAAGAGCTCTCAAAATAGGTGGAATCAAAGCATTAAGGTACTACTACCACCATACTAGGGGCAACTATATCTCAAGCAAACATCAACATAGGGAGCACAAAGAGTCCTTATGATGAAACTGATGCCAATACTAAACTAGCCACATCATGAATCTTCATCCACCCATCACCCCATCCATGAATTGGGACCAACATCAAAAGAAAGAATTGAATCAAAGTACAAAGAACATTATTAAAGAAAAAGAAGCAAAGAATAATAATGGACAAATCAAATACAAGTGGATACCAAAGAATAAAAAGAAAGATTATCCCTATCAAACTCCATTAGTCAAAGAAACTATGGGGAAAAATAAAAAAAAGGGACAAGTATCCATCAAGGATGTCCACAAAAGCAAAAGTAGGCTTTTCAAGTGATGTAAAAAGTCTATCAAGCAGTTGGTCCTAATTCCATGCACACTTTTGTATCCACCCATCATTGCTCATCTTCCCAAGTTTGGAGAGTCAAAGGTTCCAAACTATCAACCAATCCATCTCTTTATCCCTAAAAACACTCCATCCATGCCTCCACGCATGATATCCAATTCTTAGATTGACCATGTATTGGCAATGACCCTTCATCATAAGGATTCTAAAGGCACTCTATCGTGATGCGTGCATAGAGATAGAGTTAACCTCGATATCAATGAAGCAAATCAAGAATCTTAAAAGTTGCATTTAAGTGCACACATCTTGGAAAAGCAAATTCTTTAGGCAAGCTATCAATGGCACATCATGATAGAAGCATCTACATTAGAAACACCTTGTGGTGCAACATGAGCTTAAAATCTTTCGAAAAAATAAAAAAAATAAAAAAATTATGAAAATCCAAAAAAAATAGAAAAAAGATTGAAAATAGTAAAG
This sequence comes from Sequoia sempervirens, assembly GCA_007258455.2. NCBI lineage: Eukaryota > Viridiplantae > Streptophyta > Pinopsida > Cupressales > Cupressaceae > Sequoia > Sequoia sempervirens. The sequence continues at coordinate 301,104,584 of VDFB02270651.1, read as the reverse complement.
AGAAAAGTCGTCTTCTAGTGAAAACCACATGGGTGACGCTTTGGGCAGGTACCATGATGAAAACCTGGAAAACAAGCATCATGTGTAGAATTGAGCATCTACATGCGCCACTTCAGGTGAAAGCATCTCATCCCATCCATAAAAAATCCATCATTCCATCCATCTCAGCCATAATAAATCCATTCATTCATGAACCATTTATCCAATCCATTTTTCATCCATCTATATCCATCATCCAAGTTATCTTGATCTTGATGAAATTTTGGGGCACACTTCATGCTTGCTTATGGTAAACATCTTAACATGGGTCATTTTCATTGATCCTATCCTACCCAGCATTATCCAAATGAGCATTCTTTATCTGAACACCTTATCTTATCACAAAATAATCCATATTCCTCAATCCATACACCTATCCAAGCATCCACCCATGGTATTCCATACATTGCTAGACACTGGGGGCAAATATTTACATCTTGCTTCAAGAAATAAATCTCGATTTATATCCTCCAACTTATGTGGCAATCTGAACATTGGAAAATGTGAAATCAAATGGGTCAAAGCATTTGTGATCCAAAATCCAAATCACTAGCCCATGGCATATTTTGACAAGATGTTCCTTATCAAGTATTATCCTTAATCAAACATCAATCCAAACAATCACTGTCAGTCACATCTAATTTGCACGTCAAACATCACATCAAATCATTTGAACAAATTTTGTTCCAAATCAAGCTTCATCAATCATGATCAATTAAATCCAATCAAAAAATTATCATCTTAGGATATCCTTGTGTTGCTTAACACTATCCTTGCATTGTTGTGTATCCTCAACAATGTTATCATCATCAATCCATCAATCCGACCAATCAACCTTAGCTTGGTTTTCAAAAAAATCCCAAAGCAGAGAACTGATATTATCATATCCATATCCAAATCATCAAAATCATGTGAAAAATCTAAAAACATCCAAAATATTGAAAAATCCAAAATCACTCATAAAAATAAAAAATGTCAAAAACATTGGAATCCAAACTACGTCGTCTCTGAGCTTAAATGTAGCCAAGGCTAATCTTTGATCAACCCCCAAGACATCAAAATCCAAAAAAAAAAAACATTCAAAAAATATCAAAATCCAAAAACATCCAAATATTTGAAAAAAATCCATCCGTCCCATTTCACTTTCACCCACGATAATCAATCATCCATAATAAAACAATCATCACCTACATCCTTTGGCAATACAAATAGAAACAACCACAACAATTAGCAAAAGCAAGCTTCAAATGTAAAATCAAAAGAAAACTTCAAAATTTTAAATGGAAAATCAAAATCTTGATCATTTTCAAACATGTCAATCAACTTTATATCAATAGCCTATCAATCAACTTATCAAACCATCACCATCCTATACAATGTATGTCCTAGGATATATCATTCCGACAATGGGCATCATTTTGGATATCACTTCGATTCTTATCTTATCAAAAACACATCCCTCTGGCTGAAGGTATGAAGAACATTAGCTTGTTTGTGTACTTGATCTTTATCCTTTTGATTTATCTTATTGCACTCATTCCAAGGACCTCTCGATGATATCCGAATAGAGGATTTAGAGAAATAGGAATGGGGCAATGATCATTTTTTTTTATTTGTTGTGCTTGTTGGATGTTCTTGTAATATATAGCCTTGGCGAATACTTTCTTTGTTAGGTATGTATGGAGGAGGTTTTCGGCAACTTGTTGACTATTGCATTGATGGGCTATACATTTCCGTGTTTTGGTCCAAGGTGTTTGAAACTTCTAAAGTACATCCTAGCAAGGTTTTTGTATGTCAAGTGTGAACAAGGATACTCCTATCTACTTTTCAAGTGAAATTCCATCACACTAGGTACAACACCATCCTAGTTTTCTATACCTTGATGCATTGTACCACGTGTGTTATCAAACATAAGAAAATTGGCCCTTTGAAAATCCTAATTCCTCGGCAAGAAATCATCATCATTTGCATCTTCATCATCTTGTGTCTTGTTGAAATGACTTCTTCTCTTCTTGCTCATCGCATTAACAAAGTACTATAACAGTTGATCATCATCACCATCATCATCATCATTGATCCTGCATCCACAAATCATTAGCATATTGCATAAGCATATCATATAGGAAACATATGTATTACATTTCCATCATCATATAAGCATTCTTCATAGATAAGCAACCATCTTTATTACATCACATTGCATTTATCACATAAATCATTGCATAACATTCATTTGCATAAACATTTCATAACCATTTCATATTACCACCTACTACACAATCATACATAATAGGTATATAAGCATCATAGATAGTCCATTGCATACATACTTGCATAAACATCATAAAGTCATCTCACACATTGCATTCACTTTTTCATAGAACATCATCATATCATTTCATATATCGCATTTCAACACATTAAATGCATCCCATACATTACATACATTAAATATGTTTAGGATAATAATATTTGTTATTCTAAGCATCTTAGAAAACCATCCCATTTGCATCATCATATAAAACATGACCATGGCATTTACATTGCATTATATCGTCCACTAATCATCCATGTCATCTCATAAATAGCATCATATTTTCATTTCATTACATAAATCATTCCACATCAGCATTAATAGAAACATAAAAATTCATTACATGCAAAGCATACATCCATCCATAATCATTTCATATATAAGCATAATTCACATATCATTTCGTGTGTACACCTTAGATCATTTCCATATCATTTTGCATATTCCATATAACATATTGCATATCATATCATTTTGCATTATTACTTATCACATAAATACATCTACATATCATAAGTCAACAACATAATATAGATCTATTTTTCATAATCATTACATAATGCACATATCATCGGAAATAAATGCATCCATAAATGCATCATATAACACCATAAATAAATGGCACACATAACATCAAAATCATCATCGACTCATATATATCATCAATAATGAACTATCATAGTACAAAATAATCGGATCACTGTACATGTATGTCAATCAGTACAAAAAGGCCCATTGGTCTATCAAAAAGGAGCCCATAAGGCACAAAAAAGTATCATCTCGATCAAGGTCTACCCCTCTGTATGTTGCCCTCGCCCCTATCACCATGACCCTCTACTAGTCTATGACTGGTCTGCTGCAGGTACTCTAGGACCCGTGCTCCTCTAGGTATGGCCTCATGATAATGCATCTAATAATACTTGGCCTCTCGAACGACATCCCTATAAGACCGGATAGACATTGTACTCTAAGAGGAGGAGGCTACCATGCTCTCCAACTGTTGTCTCCAGCCTAGCTTTATGGCTGCCTGTAGCTCTTCGGCCTGTCTCTGTTGTATGGCCTAATCCCTCTCAGCCCTGATCTACTCTCTCTTAGCTCGAGCCTGATCTCTCTCCCCTATCAAGGTCTGCACTTGGGCCTATAGTTGTGCAATCAAAGTATCTCAGGGACCCACCTACCTTGCTAGCTACACTGTTGGCTGTGCTCATGGAGGTTGTACCAGAGGCTGATCCTCAGCCTGTGGTGGTACACTTGGAAGCACCTGCTACTAATCCTGCATCTATATGTCGACCTGATCTGGCTAAACTGGGGGCACGGTCAGCTGGTCCTATTGTGCACCATCCCTTCATCTTCATCCTCCCCCTTTGCCTCTCACCCTCTGTCAATTAGGGATTGCTCCTAGAATAGTCAATCATAGGGGAGGCTGAAACCAATCCCTATATGCCTGTGTCATGCCTGGATCCATAGGCCCCTAATCGTAAGCCCATGGTTGAGCCACCAACTATCTGAAACTATCCACGGCCTCTAAGGCAAGAATGTATCACCCCCATGAAACCTATGACATGGTGTGGGAAAATACAACCACATAGTCATTGTCAAGACAATCTTGGGGCTCACCAAACTGATGTTGCACGCGCCTGGGCAAATATCTCTCAATCATGGTATGCTCTCGCCCCTGCATGAAGCAGTCCTGATGGGCATAGAAAATTTGATGATCATCATCATCCCATCCGGGATGACCAAGGTACTGATGCCATATGAATACATGCATCTCATCTAGGACTCTCCTCCAATAGGGGATCCCGTGCTCGCCTGTGTGTGTAGAGGACACACCACCTCTGTAGTGCCATACGAGGGGATCATCAGCCCCCATCAGATCTGTAGTGCATCTGATCCTAACTAATAATGTCATTTCATCCTGAATCATCCCTCGGTCTAACTATTTAATCAAATTCCCCTGTCTGATTAAATTCATCAATATTCCTCTCTTAATTAAATAAACCAGTTATCTAATTAAGTCACCTCTTCTCAATAATTAAATCAATCAATCTGATCTAATTATCCCTATTTAATTAAATAATTAATTTTATTTAATTAAATATCTAAAGTATATCTATTAGATTAAATAAATTAAAACCTGATTTAGTTTAATCTAACATCATCTCTTTTAATTAAATAAATCAAAATCTTTATTTAATTAATCTCTTATCACATTCTTCTCATATTTTATTTAAATAAATCCACAAATCTAAGTCATATTTGTCACATCAACTAATCTCTCATTAAATTAATTAACCTTGATTAATTTAATCTCCTATCATGTCCCATCCTCCAGCATTTACCACTTGTACATGAAAATAGATTTAATTGATTTATTAAATCCCTATTTTCCTCAACAAGGCATCTTTTTGGAATATTCTTCAAGTTTGAATTCAAAAATCCAATTTGACATGTACATCCAACAAGGAATTTACTCCATCTTATATGTCCTTCGCCTTGAGCCAAGTGGCATTTAATGCATTTTTTCCTTCCCTCTTGCATGTCATTTCAACAAAATTCAAATTCAAAAATGGGCATTTATTGGCACAATCCTCAAAAATTGCACATCCTCCATCCACTCATAGATTGACATGTGGCATCTTGCCATTGGTTGAATTTTAGTCCCACATTGCTCAATTTTGGACTTTCATCCTTCAATCTCATCTATAAATAAGAGGCTTCACTCCTCATTTGATCATCCACAAATTATGCAAAGTTACCATGCTCAAATATCTATCAAATTCGATCCATCATCATTGAATCTTAGCTAGGTTATGCAGGTTTTTAACTTGGAGCACTCATCAAACATCAACAAAGTGGATCACTCATCAACATTCATCAACAAAGTGGATCACTCATCAACATTCATCAACATGCATCAATCTTGCATCATAGGAGTTGGGAAAGGGCCAATTTTCACATCAAATTGGCACCAATTCCCCCATGGGATCATAAGTTTGCTAGTTTAAGTAGGATTCAATCTCTTTTATTGTATTTCATTGCGTTCTTCATTGTTTTTTTCCTAATTTGAGCTATGTTAATGGATTTCATGGGGAATCCTTGTTCTTACTTGCAATCTCTAATCTAATGTTTTTGTTCTTATTATTTTGCAGGTATTAGGATTGGGGTTCACACAGCTTTTGAATGCAGCATAGTCTTGGAAATGTCATAACATGGATATTAGGGAAATATTTACATTTTTCAATTTCCTTTCCAATCCCATTCTTCAAAACTAGGAAGTTATTATACATTTCAACCAGATAAGGGGTTGCCTTAATACGCATATCAGTGACCTTCTTAAACCATTTTGATGTGGATTTGGTCTAGGTCCTCATCTTTTCCATTTTATTAATCTCCTCCTTTGACAATAGTATAGGTGCTGGCAATTTTGTTAGCAATTCCTCTCCAATCATGGCCCATTATTGTATAAAAGTGGTCAATTATACCAATTGTGCCTTCAACTCCACCTTGGTGGCCTAGTCCTTATATGTTTGGTTCAAAATGTTAGTGACTGGCCCTTGGAATTCATCTATCTTTTGTGCTCAGGATACAGGGCCAAGATTGATAGAAGTTATTTAGTAATCTTAAGCTTGAATGGTCTCTGCATCCTTGTCTATTGTTGGAGTTGTCACCTAGAGGATACAGGAGCACGATGCATTTGTGGTGATGTGAGATTTTATCTTAGGTTTCTTCTTTTTCTGCATCTTGATTTGGGCACATGCCAATATGGATTCCAGGTGAGCCTTTGGATCTTGCAACATTGGATCGTTGCTTTTCAGTTGCTGCTCCAACCATGAAGGGATCTCCATTTGTTGATCAGAGGATGTAGTGTTGAATTCATCCTTGACATTTTCTTGATCCTTCAAAGACTCCTCATCCCTATTCTTAGAAGTATTCTCAATATTCTTCTCCTTTTCATTTTACATTTCCTCTTGCATTATTGCCTTCCCTTTATCGGTCTTAATGGATTCTATATTCTTTTGACCAATATTTTCTTCTTCCCATGTCATTTTCTCTCCCTTATCATGCTCAACCCCTTCCTCTTGAGTGGGTTTAATATTCCTTTTATCAACACTATTTTCTCCTTCCTCTTTTTCCCATTGCATTCCTTCATCTTGTTGGCCCTCATCCTAGTCGACTTCTTGAATCTTGTCATTCTTTTTAACATTTTTTTCCTACTCTTGTATGTTGATGTGTTGAGCATCCTCCTCCTTCTTGTATGGATTGTGTCCCATTGGGCTTACTTCCTTTTCGTCATGTTCCTTATCTTTCTCATCTTCTAGCTCTTTATCAAATGTCTCTACATTGTAATGCTCATTGAATCCACTTAGATCCCCATCCTTCGGTTTTTTTTTCCCATCCTCATCAGAAACAACCTCATCCAGGTCAATATTTTTTAGGTCCTTATCAATGTGTTCATAGTAATCATCGTGGTTTGATTCTATGGGCTCTTCAATGGTATCAATTGTTTCCTCAAGCTGCTCTTAATTTCTTCTTTCTATTTCTTCACATATTTATATTGTTGCCTCCATTTTTGGTGGCTTAGTAGGAGGTGAAGGGATAGGTAATGAGGTAGCTAGATGGGTCATGAAAAATTTGGTCTCGATAGTTAATATAGCCTCTAAAAATTGATGAGGCATATTTTGTAGGTAAGCAACAAAATACTCAAGTAATGTAATTGGTGCTTTAGGGGTGCTGGAAATAGAAGGTGGTAGAGAGGAGAATTTTAGTTGTGAAGGTGAGAGTTAAGAAGAAGATAAGGGGGAAAAGGTTGACGAGGAAGAGTCAACCATGGCCATGGAGGAAATCAAAGAAGCAGAGGTAAGGTGGACGAAGATGTCTACACCAGGTGGAGATGATACGAGCAGTGGTGGCAGCATGGGAGAAGATGGTGCAATGGTTGCAGATGGAAGTGGGGAAGTGATAGGTGGAGGTAATTGTGGCCTCCCTTCCTCCTTTGGGAGTGAAGATTCCTCTTATATGGTAAGCATATCAGGAACAAAGATTCATGTCTTCTTGGATTTCTTGGGTAGCCTTTGTCCTTCTACCGTATTTTTGGAATACACCTTCATAGGCTATTGTTCCATTTCATCCTTTATTTTCATTGACTGAGTGACAAGTGGATACTTTGGGGCTTCTCCTAAAGAACTATCCTCAGCTCCACTTTCTATTTCACTTTTGATTTCATCCTCCAACTCCCCAAATGTCAATTCAGCACCTTGATGTTGTAATTGAGCCACTTGATTATCTAACCACCTTTTAGTATGTTGCTCTATCGAGTGCTTGATCATATCTAAATCTATAATTTATGGCTCAATCCAGCCAATTACTAATAGGGGTATCTTGGCCACAACATTTTATGCCTCATTTAATGTTGCCTCTGGACTTCATGATCATCATAGTTTTCCTAGAATTTTTCAATATGGGCCTTATGAGCATGTTGCCTCCAAACTTGTTTCTTCAATTTTCCCCAAGGGTGAATGCCTCCTCACTCAATATTTAACTCAAGGTTGTACTTTATAATTTATTTCTCTGAATATTTTGCACAAGGGCCAGTGGGGCATGAATAAATTCCTTGACCAAAGACAATGGGATACAAGACCCCTACATAGTGCTTTTCTTGCAACAATGAATGAGAAGTTTGTAGTTGTCAAGTGAGCTCTAGCAATATTTTTCTATCATTGGGATACCATGGAAAACAATATGGGAATCCCAAGAACCCTTCAACCCTTATGTAAGAAAATTTGGGGAACTGGATAAACCAATACCCTAAATTCTTGATCAATGCCTTCCCACAATGGGATAACCTTTTTCTATAGTAATTTGGTAGTGTTCGTAGAATATGCATGATAAGAGAATAATTTACCCATTTGTAATCCTTCTTGTAATTCTTGTAACTTAGTTGTGGGTAACAATCATAAATGATGGTTTTTCCTTTCTTTGTCCTAAGCTCACCAACACAAGTCAACCCCTTGTAAGGAAAATTGGCCACTAAGAGATATACAATGTAAGATTCCATGTAGAATTCTTTGGTTTTCTTCACCACAACAAGCTAATTGTGGATATTTTGACTTTATCATCTTGGCCCAATGGATTTTTGTGCCACCCCTAAGGATCTCCTCTTTAAAGTACCACATTCGTTCTTCAAAGATAGAGGATGTTGGGAGTCCCATCACTCTACTTAGAAGTGTTACAAGGTTGTTGAATTCCACCATGAAGTCACATCGATAAATATTTTGAGGAAACTTCTCCACACTTGGATGAGGATTGATCATCCATGTCTGATTTATGGTTTTCTTACATCCTACGGGGTTTGGTTTCCATACGTTTTGAGCATAATCCTTCTCAACATCTTTCATTTTATCAAATAGAGGGATCCCAAGTGTTCATCTGATTGACATAGGAGTTAAGTCAGCCAATACTCTCCCATCAATAGTGAATATTGTCCTTGTTGGCTGATGGTAGCATTATCTACATTGAAAGATTAAATTTGGGCTAATCAAAGCTAGATGGAAGCCTATTGCCTTAGCAATTCCACTCTTCTTTAATTTCCATGCCTCTTCAATTTTTGGGTTGACTAGGACATAGTGTCTAAATTCATCAATGTTTATATGCCCCGAGTTAGTGTCCACCACCTCGTCCCATTGTGAAACAATCCTCAAAATGCACTCGACTCCATGGAATTCATACTTCATTTTGGATTTATCCTTTTCCCCCTCTATAACCCTTGTGCTCTTCTTAGCTTTGTCGGTCTCTTTAGCTTGTTCCATAAATTCTACACAAAGAACATGTAATAAATGTCCTAACAAGTTAAGGAGGGATAAAACATCCATAAATACATCCATAAATACATCCATAAATCCAATAATAATAAATAAATCCATTAATTCCTAGCATTTCCTAACCATTTGAGAGTTTTGTAGTTATGTGGGCTAGGCTATGCAGGTTTTTGTCATGTGGAAGTCGTCACAAGTGGCACTGGTGCAATGGCATTCCACCGATGGCATCCCATGGTCATATTTCCACAATGAATCAACATCAAGTTATTTTAGTGTGAATTCACTAAGTCACATGGGAAATGTAAATTAAGACCCTTCCGATCATTATACTTTATAAAATTTTCCACCTCGAGCTTCATAGAAAAATATAATGTGGAAGTCATTAAGGTTTATGCTAGAAATAATGACTTGTGAACGATGGCATCCTACAAGCAACTTCCCACATTGCAATCCATACAACTATTTTAAACTTGATAAATTATGGGTTGAATCAATTTAGCATGTGGGAAATAGAATTGGAATCACATCAGGCCATCATACTTGGAAATTTTGATGTTTTACGAAGTGAAAAAAGTTGGCATGCAGATGCTACGTATGTTGATGTCATCAAATGTTAAGACATTTAAAATGGATTTAAGGTCATAAAAATCCACAAGAGGCATCCCACATTGGAAATCCCATAGGAATTTTGGACAATCATTACTTTAAGTTCAATTCACCAAAGGGTTTATTTGGCACGTGGGGAAATTGATTTTATGGTTTAAGAAACTATTTGGGTGATGTGAAAAAATATAATGTGGAAGCCACCCACTTGGATGTTGTCAAGGTTGATGCTATTGAAAATGGCTTTAGGTGAACGACAACCCACAAGTGGCATTCCACAAGAGAATCTTCACAAGGGAGCAAACACTTAGAGTTTTTCATGTCACATTCAAAGAGTCAATGTTGAGGCATTAAAGTCAAGGCTTACATCAGCAAGGCTTCATCTTAAATGCTTGCGAGAATCATTCATGCGGAAGCCATTGATTGGGAATCCAATTATTTTTTTCCATTGAAAATGACTTGTGTTCTATGGCTTCCCACCAATAACATCTTGGAAGGGAACTTCAACAAAGGGTTCCAATGCTTGACACCTTTTTAGTTCCTATAATTTTGATGATTCTAGGGATTTCTCATAGAAGTGAGGGAAGTAGATGTCATAATCGTTTATGCCATTGAAAATGACATTTCAAAGGTGGAAGCCCATAGAGGTAGTCTAGCATTGTGTATGGCTCATTTTGAAGAATTGTAGGGAATATGAATGTAGAAGCCATCATTCAAAAAGTTGGTTAAGTTTTTCCATTGAAAATGACTTGTGTCCCATGGCTTGCTCAGATGGTTTGCATCATAAATTTCGCTTGGGTTCAAGGGCTTTCCATGAATGAAATTTTGTTAAGTTCCCCACTTGATTTAACTTAAGTTTAATATTTGATAACTTCTTGAGTTTATCTATGAGAGATGACAAGTAGATGCCCTCGTGATTCTTTTCATGGAATGACATTTTTTGAAGGGCGGTTCGCAAATGCATTTCTGCATTTGCTCAACACTTGAGAATTAGAACCCTAGGGTTTCACAACTTTCCCCAAAAGTTACACAAGAGTTATAGGGAAGATGTCGCAATGTCTTTCACCATTGTAACAACCTACTTTTAATAGGGTATTTGAGGATCGGGACTGTTATGTGGAAATTTTGATGGATTTGTGCTCGTTTTCACAGTCTCGGGTGTAAATGTTATGGCAAGGGCTTCTCATCACAACAATGACTATTGATAACTTTTAAAACCTAAACCCTAAATAATAAGAGCACAAACTTATATAATCTAGGGTCTGAAACCTGGTGATTGCTTAGGTCAAAGAGGTATTGCACTGAATCTTGATCGCCCAGTTAGCAATGTAACAGAGCTCCAAAGTTTCAATGTAAAGGATGAGAAAGGAATGAAATGACTAGATGCCTAATTATAAACCCTATCATCACTAATGCAATTAATCAATGTAGGTTTTTTGAAAAAGGTGCATGAATACTGATGCAAAAAAATGCAGTTAAGATGCTAGTTAGTTGGATGTTGTGCAGAAAATTGAAGGGAAGATGCCATGATAGACGGTGTTGTGATGACAACATCCCAAATATGGTGACCCACAAAGAAATTTCTACATAATGGAAACCCACAAACACTTTTTTACAACTCCCCTAAACTTAATGACACTTCAAAAAATAGTTCATGCATCATGGGGCTTGGAAATTTGAGGACATTTTGATCAATTAGGTCTAAAATCAAGAACACAAAAGTGAAGTGAGTGTGAAGTGACCCAAAAAAAGAAAAGCAAAAAGAGAGGGTCCCTAATTCAAGTGAGGAATGTGTGTGTGAAATGCATAACAAGTATGGGCACATGGACCTATGATACTTGACACTTTGTTCAATGGGATTGTGGACTATGAGATGTTGGGAGAAACTATTGCCTTGTACACTACCATTGATGATATAGATAAGGTAACTGTTGTGCAGTTTTCACACACACACCCCACTGAAAGTAGGGACCCCCTTTTTGCTCTGATTTTTTATGCCTTTTGGTCCTTTAATTATTGAATTTGGTCACTTTCAAGAGTTCTTGAGTGTTTATCTTGCTTTCCTAAGTGATTCCCCTAAGTTGCACATCGAAAAACTTAAATTCTGAACAAATTTTGGGTTTTTGCCTCATTTCGATATTTTCTACTCCATTCGGATTTTCCCGGATTTCACTCAAACTCTGGCGAAAGGGCTTCAATACTATAGTTCAAAAAATTTGGTACTTCACAAAATTTCGCAGGGACTGCATTTTTAAAAAAAATTGTTTTGTCATCGTGTTTCTGAGTTTCTTCAGTCTGTCTTAGTCTACTTGAGGAACTTGTGTGTTTAATTTAATTTGTTATACAAATTCTAAGGTTCCTGAGATTAATTTATTGAGCTGGTGCTATTTAGGAAATTGAAATTTTTCAGTCACTTTGATAACCTTGGTTTTGCATGATTGTGCGAGAAAGCTGGTTTATATATATTTATGTATTCTAGGGCCTTTTGTTTGCATTTTTGACTTTTGGTTTGGTTTCCTTGGTAGTTTAAGCACCTTTATTAATACTAGATCCGATATGGCCTAGTGATTCATGTTTGACATGAGCACATTCTTACATCATACTATATGCTGACCTGATAAGAGCCTGTTTGTCTTAGATCATATTTTCTCTATATATATTGCTAATTATATTTTGCAGGGGTGAACCACAATGCTACAGGACCCTGATTTCCTCTACTATGCAAGGCTAGCTACTGTAAAATCAATGGGGGACATAAGGGTGCAAGAATCACTATCAGGATATCTACCAGTGGGGCAATAGTTGTTTATATGTAAGTGGACCCTGACAGTACAAGGAAAGCACAAGGTTTGAACTGATATTGTGTATACAGATGGGGAGGTCGAATATATTCAAATTAGAAGGGGATGTTGTCAATAATGGAGTACCTATATTTTGATTAATACTTGAAGATTCTACCCCTACCTAGAATTCCCAGGATCACAGAAATCCCAGAAGGAACAGAATTCTAGAGATCACAAAATTCCCTGAAAGAAGAGAATCCCCGAGATATGGGAATGTGTGAAATAGTGAAGGAATCATTGTGTTGGTTGGCTAATCAAGGGAGTGTAATATATAGTGATATCCTAGTGAAGATTACTGTTAAGGGGTGCTTGCATGTTTTTTCATGAAGGTTTACTATTTTCAATGCGAACAAATTACGGGTCTTTATTGTAACCTTTTAAGTTGCCACTGCGCGACATAATGGGAGTGCTAATTCAAGACAACATGGGATGGTCCCCAAATCTATGGGAACTCAATATTTGTAAATGATGCAAAGGTGGCAGAGCATTAGTTCCTAGTGTGATAAGGAGTCAGGTAAATTATTTCACATATAATGGTGGCTCACACTTGAAGAATCTCGACTAACAAAGTATGAGGACCCCACAAAAGTTTGCAACCTATTCTTGGTTGAAAATCAGCATTTGTATAGTCTGTGTGTGAGTCATTCCCTTACCGATGAAAATTGGAGTTTAGTGGATTTGGCCTTTAATGATGATGTTGATTGAAGGAGCCAATTTGAGCAATGTACATGATGTAAAGAGAACAACAAAAGAATTTGTGTGAAGATTGAGAAAATTCAGAAAATCTGGTCTAGCATTGAATTCCTGAAGGAGGTCAAGTTCGGTAAATTCTAGGCAGTTGAGAATTCACCGAACATTCAAAATCCCCAAGGCAACAAATTCCCCAAGGGATCTCATTCCCCGAAGTCTCATAATTCTCAAGGATCTCATTTCCATGGAGCGGATTAAAATATATGATCTCCATTCAATTGAATCAGGCTTACGGTTTGGAGGAGATGTTAATGACCTGTTTGTTCATGGTTTAGAAAGAATTAGATGTAGAACAAATATGATCTTAGCTTTCTAGGTTCAGTCAAAGATGTGAATGCCAAGGTTTTGGATGATGACTTCAAGAGGTGATGTCTTGGTATCAAGAGCAATAAGGACATAGTTTTGGCGTGGGTTGAAGAATTAGAGCTATTGACAAGATATCATGAAACATACTCGGCTACTAATATACTGTCAGGATCTTATTCACATGTATCGATGGAGTTAAGTTTTCCAAAATAAGGTTATCCGCAGAAATAAAGAACTTGATGGTATGCTAAACTCTTTTATAGCAGGAGTTGGGCACCTAAACGATTTGAAAGGAGGATATCCTATTTTATTTGTCACAATGGTAGAGCGTCGACTGAGTGAAGAAATAATGGTTCAAAAATCTTAGGAAATTTACAAGGTGTTGGAATTAGCATGCCAATAAGAGTCCAGGTAATTCGCCTATTAGAGGAATTTACGAAGACAATGAGATCTCAGAAAATCTGGACATAGCCAAATTCTCCACGGGAATTGAATTACAAGTCCAACCATCGAGTTGTATGGGTATGCCTTTCATACTCATAAACCATACTGTCATAAAATATAGACATAAATTGATACTTTGGAATCTTTTGAATAACCAAATCACACCTTTTTTCTTTATTACCATCTTTTGTACTGTAGGCCATTATTTTATACTTGTCGAACTCTACTATTTCCTTTCCAATTGCATGTGTTCTTTCCATATGTTCACATATTGGCATATGTTGCAAGCCTCCACAATGATAATATGTACCATCCAAGCATAGTTTCCTATAGAATATTTGGCCTTCCTCTTTTTCATATATTTTTTTTATAAGAAGTCTCTTGAAGATGTTGGTGGGGCATGTATTCCATAATCCTGCAAAACATTGTTAGTATGAAAATCTAAACATATAGAACAATAAACATCAAAATGGTTAATAAAATCAATATGTAATATACAACAAAAAGTAGTGCATGTGTGATTTATCTTGACATAAAAAGGTTTAAGTATTTTAAAATATCTTTTAAATTTTCTAATTTGAGGATAATCCTCTAGGATTTATGAAAAAACTATGTTTGAGTCATATCCAAAAAATGGTTTGGATGTGGCTCACGGTTTCAACTACCGATTCTCCTTCTTACCACATCCCTATGATATGAAGACACCATTGTGTTATTCTTCCAATATTCTTCAATTAGTGATCTCCATGCTTCAACAATTGGTTTTTTTTTTGTGGGAGTCTCCCCAAGAATGCCCATAATTCAGTGGAATCAGTTTCCTCAATTCTTTGGCACCTTTGTACAGCTCCTGATAAAGTTTTTCTATTAATTCTCAATTGTTGACTTGTCTTTCTAATGAGATGAGATTTCCTCATTTGATTACATACTAAATTCAATGCAATGAAACATCATGTGACATTACTATCTTTTGAGTGTGAGGTCTTACCCACACTCTCATATGCATCCATTAGATTCTTCACAATAGTTTTTTCACTTCAAGCATTTGATATTCTCAACCCAAGAATCTTTATGATGGACCTATACTTTGTACTTCGCATCATTTCCACAAATAGTTGACATCTTGCAGTCTCATTTAAATTTTCAAAAAAAAATCTCCAAATCTTATGAGCATATCTTCTACAAGTGTGTTGTGGAATCTTACCTTCCATTGGATGCAAAATATTCTCATCAATATTAAACCAAAAAAAAAAAATTCTATGAAAAATTCTAAGTGTTCTCAATGGTAAATTCATCTCAACATTAGGGGAATTTCATTAATATTTAAATGAGATGGGCTAGATGGCGTACCTTCAATTGAGGATGGAATAGATGACATACCTTGAGGTTGAGATGGGAATGATGGTGTACCTCCTTCCTCAAATGTGAGTGATGATGTACTCTCAACTTGAGATGTGGTAGATGGTGTCCCTCCATATTCACTTGTGATAGAGGGTGTTTCTCCAACTATTGTATTCAAGTCTCTCTTAGCACAAATCTTTTTTCTTTTGTTCTCTTTGTGCCACCAATTCCATTTCTCTTCTTGATGGTTGAGGTTCCTCCTCAATTGGCATGTCTTCTTCAATCATTTCTAATTTCTTCTTATCACGATGTTCCCTCATCCATGCTGCTTTCTTTGCATTATTTGCTTCTATCTCTTCCTATGTTGGTTTAATCCCTGACTATTTCCTTGACATGACAAATAATTTTATTTGTAGCATGATAAAGAGACAAATATTAGTTCCTAAAAAATGAATACATACAAATAAATGAAATATATGTCATTCAACCCTCACTAGTTTATCAAAGCTTGTGTGAATTTTTTGATGGAATTCCTTAAAGAAATGTGGTCTCGTGGCATGCCATGATTGCAAGATAAGCACAAAATGGAAGCATGGAAAAGGAATGTGAATTTTTTGACAAAAATGTTTTGGTAGACATGTATGCAAAATTTGGTAGCATAGACAAGCTACTGAGCTCACTAGCTTGTCAATGTAGTAGAATTGGCAAGTTAGTGAGTTGTTTGAAAAAATTCCTCATAGAAATGGGGGCTCATGGTGATGTAGGATCACGGTAATGTACATCATTGTGAGACCTCATTTATATGAGGCATTTTTTCAAACAACCCACTACCTTGTCAAAGCTCGCATGATTTTTTTTTATGGAATTCCTTAAAGAAATATGGTCTTGTGGCATGCCATGATTGCAAGATAGGCACAAAATGAAAGAATGGACAAGGAATGTGAATTGTTTGACAAAAATGTTTTGTTAGACCTATATGTAAAATGTGGTAGCATAGAAAAGCTAGTGAACTCACTAGCTTGTCAAAGCTCACATGAATTTTTGGATGGAATGCGTGAAATAAATGTGGTCTTGTGGCATGCCATGATAGCAAGATAGGCACAAAATGGAAGCATAGATAAGGTATGTGAATTGTTGGACAAAAATGTTTTAGTAGAAATGTATGTAAAATGTGGTAGCATAAGGTAGTGGACTGTTTTAAAAAAATTCCTCATAGAAATGGGGTCTCATGGTGATATACCTTGTCAATGAGGTAGAATTGAAAAGGTAGTGGGATGTTTCAAAAAATGCCTCATAGAAATGGGGTCTCACAGTGAAAATGCCTCATAGAAATGGGGTCTCACAGTGAAAATGCCTCATAGAAATGGATTCTCATAGTGATGTACTAGAATTGACATGGTAGTGGGATTTTTAAAAAAATGCATCACCGTGAGACCCCATTTCTATGAGGATTTTTTTAAAACAACCCACTACCTTGTAAATTCTACCACATTGACAAGCTAGTGAGCTAGCCATGATACCCCATTTCTATGAGGAATTTTTTCAAATAGCCCACTACCTTGTTAATTCTACCACATTGACAAGATAGTGAGCTCACTAGCTTGTCAAAGGTCACATGAATTTTTTGATGGAATGCCTTAAATAAATGTGGTATCATGGCATGCCATGATTACAAGATACAAAAAATGGAAGCATGGACAAAGCATGTGAATTTTTTGACAAAAAAAATTTGGTAGACATGTATGCAAAATGTGGTAGCATAGACAAGCTAGTGAGCTCAATAGCTTGTCAATGTGGTAGAATTGACAAGGTAGTGGGCTATTTGAAAAAATGCCTCATTGAAATGGGGGCTCACGATGATCACCGTGAGCCCCCATTTCAATGAGGTTTTTTTTCAAACATCCCACTACCTTGTCAATTCTACCACATTGACAAGCTAGAGAGCTCACTAGCATGTCAACCCTCACATGGATTTTTTGATGGAATTCCTTAAAGAAATGTTGTCTCATGGCATGCCATGATTGCAAGATAGGCACAAAATTGAAACATGGACAAGGCATGTGAATTGTTTGAAAAAAATGCTTTGGTAGACATGTATGCAAAATGTGGTAGCATAGGCAAGCTAGTGAGCTCACTAGCTTGTCAATGTGGTAGAATTCATAAGGTAGTGGGTTGTTTGAAAAAATGTCTCATAAAAATGGGGGCTCATGATAATGTCATGAGACCCCATTTCTATGCTCAAGGAATTTTTTCAAACAATCCACTACCTTGTCAATGCTACTGCATTGACAAGATAGTGAGCTCACTAGCTTGTCAAAGATCACATGAATTTTTTGATGGAATTCCTTAAAGAATGTGGCCTCGTGGCATGCCATGATTGCAAGATAGGAACAAAATGGAAGCATGGACAAGGCATGTGAATTGTTTGAC
Source organism: Sequoia sempervirens (assembly GCA_007258455.2). Classification (NCBI taxonomy): domain Eukaryota; kingdom Viridiplantae; phylum Streptophyta; class Pinopsida; order Cupressales; family Cupressaceae; genus Sequoia; species Sequoia sempervirens. Next base: position 301,086,699 of record VDFB02270651.1, on the reverse strand, counting down.
CAAAATGTTTTGGTAGTCATGCATGCAAAATGTGGTAGCATAGACAAGCTAATGAGCTCACTAGTATGTGAATGCGGTAGAACTGACAAGGTAGTGGGTTGTTTGAAAAAAATGCCTCATAGAAATGGGGGCTCAGAGTGATGTCAATATGATAGAATTGACAAGGTAGTGGGCTATTTGAGAAAATTCCTCATTTCTATGAGGAATTTTTTTAAATATCCCACTACCTTGTCAATTCTACTACATTGACATCACTGTGAGCCCCCATTTATATGAGGCATTTTTTCAAATACCCTACTACCTTGTCATTTCTACTACATTAACATCCTAGTGAGCTCACTAGCTTGTCAAAGCTCACATGAATTTTTTGATGGAATTACTTAAATAAATGTGGTCTCATGGAATGCCATGATTGCAATATAGACAAAAAATGGAAGCATGGACAAGGCATGTGAATTTTTTGACAAAAATGTTTTGGTAGACATGTATGCAAAATATGGTAGCATAGACAAGCTAGTGAGCTCACTAGCTTGTCAATGTGGTAGAATTGACAAGGTAGCGGGTTGTTTGAAAAAATTCCTCATAGAAATGGGGTCTCACGGTGATCTACATCATTGTAAGCCCCCCGTGAGACCCCATTTCTATGAGGCATTTTTTTAAACAGCCCACTACCTTTTCAAGCTAATGAGCTCACTAGCTTGTCAAAGCTCACATAATGTTTTTGATGGAATTCCTTAAAGAAATATGGTCTCATGGCATGCCATGATTGTAAGATTGGCACAAAATGCAAGCATAGACAAGGCATGTGAATTTTTTGAAGAAAAAAAAATTGGTAGGCATGTATGCAAAATGTAGTAGCATAGATAAGCTAGTGAGCTCACTAGCTTTTCAATGCAGTAGCATTGGCAGGGTAGTGGGCTATTTGAAAAAATGCCTCATAGAAATTGGGGATCATAGTGAACCCCCATTTCTATGAGTCATTTTTTCAAACAACCCACTGTACATCACTATGAGCTCCCATTTCTTTGAGGCATTTTTCAAATATCCCACTACCTTATCAATGCTACCACATTGATAAGCTAGTGAGCTAGTGGCTCACTAACTTGGAATGGAGACCTTGGAATGGGGTATGACATCTATCAAAACATGAAATGTGATATCATGAAATTCCATGATCGTAAGATAAGCACAAAAATGGATTTTTTAAAAGACATTACAAACTTTCACGAAGATACAATTGGCTCAATAGTATAAATCCAAATCCCACAACTTTTATCTTGACATCATACCTTTGGAACAAGGTATCCAGGAATCAATCAAGTCATTCAAAGAAAGGGGGATTGTTGGAAAAAAAAAATTTCTAGACATGTATGGAAATTGTGGTAGCATAGACAGGGCAATCAATTGTTTGAAAAAATTCCTCAAATAAATGTGATCTCATGTGTTGGAATATCTTGTCATTGATGGAAAAGGTGTGAGAAGAGTTGCAGTGATGATGATTTCTAGATGTTTGTATGTGAAAACTAATGCTAGATTCGATCTAGGTTTCTCAAGAGCATTCCAGTGATGTGCTATAAAGGTCCAAAAAGTAAAGGACACAGCCAGAAATGAATTATATTCACCTTCAGGTGGTTTAGGGTTTATTAGTTAAACCCTATGATTGTGACCGACCCCTCTTCCTAGCACTTTAAGGTTATACATTTCCATCAGTTTAGTGAGACATTGGTGTATCAGTAGGAGTCTGAAGGATCTCTCTCCAATGAAGCAATAAGGAGTGTGGTAGTGTTATCGGCAAGACTAGATGACATTAGTGAGACAAGATGGTATCTCCAGGACTATGGAGCTAGTCCCTACAATAGGGTGATAGGAGAATGGATGTTGAGTATGGGACCTAGTAAGGTGGACATGGCAATGAGACCCAGTAAGATGATGATGACATGCATTGATGGTACTATCATAAAATGAATGACACAATGAACACATGGCAGAAAGTGATGGGTTCCTTTGAAGATCAAATGGTGTACATTCAAATATGGAGCTTCGATGACTATCGTTGAATATCATGTATCATAGGTAGCTTTTGAAAATTGGTTTGTGGTTTAGTGATATGCAATGAATAACTATCACTAGATCACACACTTCATAGAAAGCAAGTTGAAGTTTGTTTTAAGATCAATGATACACGATGGAGATGGTTCAACAGTCACAATCATGATGGTTAGGTGACACATAATAAAGGGTAATAGAGCCTTGGTGGTACCAATGACATAATGCATCATATCACCCTACCACTTCACATCACTATTGTGAAGTGAAGAAGGTTGAAGATATGGGTGATAATAGATAGTAGTGGAAAGCGAATTTAGCAAGGATAGGTTTCAAAATATTATTCCATCATTGAGTGTTATTGTATCATGTTTATACATCCTTGATTCAAGATGATTTGAGTGATATGTAATGTATGGGTGAGATTGAATGAAAGAACATCTAGTGGATGAAATTGCATCGCAGGGTCTTAGTTCATCACAGTTATGAGTTCAAATTAATTCAAGATTTCAGTGATGCATGATGAGCATTGAGCGATAGTGGAGAATGATGTTAGAGGCAGACACTTGATGTTAGCCCTCTAGCCTATGAAGATTTGGAGGACCTTTTGTCAGAGCCAACGACATAGCAGTGAACAATGCCAATTGATCGATATCTAATCCAATGGTGATTGCTACAATTTGGTGCATTGCAGATAGGAATGGTGATGATTGCATCATATTAGTGATATGTGATGGATGACAGAGATTCAAAGGTATGTGATTGAATAGTGATCGCTATTTTTCTTCACATCACTAAAATAGATGTGGATGTCCTATTAATGTAGCGATACATGATGGATATGAAGGATAAGGTCATCACTGAAGGAGTATGCATCACAAGTATGAAGTTGAAGGTCAAAGGAAATTCTATGATACATGATGTTTATGAAGGAAAAGATCAATGGAGGAGATCATCGACACAAATTTTTTAGTGATTGATACAATGGTGATCATCAATCAATGGAAGTCGATGGTGCATGATTAAAGGTAATTTATTTGATGGCAAGGTTTTATAGATATGGAATTTAACATGAGCCAATGGATTGTGGCATGAAAGAGAAGATCAATGGCCCAAACTCAAAGATGAAGATCTCAAACAACTAAGTCTATGTGAATAGGATATCATCTGGTAACCGACATAGAGGAAGGAATTTATTGGTCTAGCTATACAAGTGACCAAAGTAAATGAAGATTTGATCTTCAAGGCAGTGATACATATCGTAGATATGATCAAGATCAAATATGATCATATGGACAAGATAATGCATTGAATGCATAATCAAATTTTAGGGTCTGATAGGAAGAGAATGAAGGAAAATTCTATGCACCAGATTTAATGTTGTGCGGCTCAATGAAAGATATGGAAATATCTAATAAACTCTATTAGATATCTTAATTATGAGTTGGATGGTGGTGTGTGTGGCCTGAGGAAAAGGAAGCTTATCGGTGAAGTTAGTATGTGAAGAAAACCCTTATAGTAAGTTGGAGATGATCTAGACGGTTGAGAAGATCTCGAGGAAAAGATAGGAGGTCGCTGGAGAAGGAAGACAATAAGATATTGTCAAAGTGAGATGTTTGCAATAAGTGTGTATAAATAGAGAGAAAAACTTGCAGTTGTATGTAGTACTGAATAGAGTTACATCTTGTTGAGTATGCTACAGAGATAGGAAGAGTGGGGTGATGTTCTAAGTCTGCAAGAAAGACAGAGTGAAGTGCAACAGACAGTGAATTCTTTTGTGAAGTCCTAGACTGTAACATAGAACATCCTCTAGGTTTTTGAACTCAAGGTCAAGAGAGTTTGCAACATAGAAAGAGAAGAGAGGTTCAGAGGTGTGAGTGTTGCTGAGAGTACAGCTTTAGCAATAGAGTGTGAGTTGCAGAAAGTGCAACATTGTATTGAATGTAATGATGTGTGATCAGGTTTTGTAGAACCAAGCTTTATGCATACTTGTGTTTTTTTATCAAAGAGGTGGTTTCTTCATTGTACTAAGTTGTAGCTCAGATAAGGGTGTTGTAGCATCCTTGAAGTTATAGCTTCTAAAGTAGGGATTTTTTGCTTCCTTGGAGTTGTAGTTCCTAAATCAGGTTGTTGAAGCATCCTTGGGTTATAGCCCTAAACATTGTAATAGAGATATCATTTGTGATGTTGGATTTGAGTAGTAGCCTCAAGAAGCTTTTTTCACTGTGGCTTTCCCCATCTTGGGTTTTCCATGTATAAATGGTGTTATGTGATGCTTTTGTGTTTGTGCATATTTATGTCTATATGTGTTAGTATATGCACATTAAGTGGTTAAGGAAGTAATCTGCACAAATGTTTTGGAGTCCAAATTTTTCAGTATCTACTAATTCATCCCCCTCTTAGTAGATCATTTTTTTCCAATAATTGGTATCAGAGCCCTAGGTTCCCTAGGAGAAGCTTAATCAGCTCAGGTAGATCTTGGATAAGGTGAACACAATGGTTAGTCAGAAAAGTTCACTTGCATATGATATTCCTACCTTTGATGGATCAAGATATATCTTTTGGAGCTCATTGATGAAAGGTTATTTGGGATCCATAGGATGTGATGTTTGGAGGTCTATTGTAAATGGATATATAGTTCCTGCTATACCTCCAATAAATGAAGCTGAAAAGAAGGCATACGAGGATAATGCTACAACAAGAGATAGAATTCTTCATGGACTGTCAATTTTTGTGTTGGTCAAAGTAATGCATTGTCAAACAACACATGAAGTTTGGAATAAGTTGAAAATAATGTATGGAGATGATGATTGCAAGGTGTAGGTCGTGAGTAAGAAATATGGAAGAAATTATAAATGTCTAAAGACAAGTGAATATGAGAAGACAATAGACACATTCATGAGGGATGTTGCAGCCAGAGGTGAAGATAAAGATGAATCTAATTCTAGATTTGAAGATTCCAAAGAGGGGAAAGTTACTTTCATCAGAAGACTAAGAAGATTCCCATGAAATATAGAGGTAAATATGTGTGTCTTTCTTCTAAATGCATTCATGATGAAAAACGTAACTCTAAGAAAGAAAATAGTAGTAAGTTGATGGATAAGAATAATCTACACACAAAAGAAGAAAATAGGTTATCAGATGTCTTTGGAAGCTTAGATGATGAACTTGAAGATACCTTGGATGCTAAAGGGAATGAATCCCTATCCATGGATTTTGATACATTTGATGAAGAAGAAGAAGTGGACATAGAAGGTAAACTCATATGTGCCTAGAATGAGATTGATAAATTGAAGAAGGAGAATGAAGAACATAAAATAATTGCAAAAAAAGGAAATAGAGAGACTAACTAGAAACTTTAAAGAATCTAATCAAATGATGGTTTGTTTGAAGACACAAGTGGAGGAAGCTAAAAGGATAGAAGATGTAGTTAAATCAAAACTACAGTCTAAATTAGATGAGTGCATGAAGCTAGAAGCAGAGATAGTTGCACTAAGAAAGGAGTTAGAAGATGATAAGAAGTAGATTGATAGAGGTCTAAAGCTGAAAGGTGGCTCTGACATATTAGATGAGTTGATCAGATCACAAAATCCATCAAGTCAAAGATCAAGACCAAGAGTGAAGATTGACCTTGGTGACAAGAAAGGGAAGAGCTCTACTTCTGTAAACTTATATAATAGATTTAAAGCAAAAGAAAGATGTTGCAAAAATAATGAGAAAGCCTACACGAGTTATCCCAAAGAAAATACCTTTGGGAATAGAAGATCAAGAAAAGGCACTACTGAGATGAAGAAGAAAGTTGAAGAATAAAAGAGACCTACAACAAACAAGAAAAAGAATAATTATTCAATTATTTCTTATCAGAAGAAGATGAAGAAATCGGTTCCAAGGTGTCAAAGAAAAAGAAAAAACATTATGGGAGGTCATGCAAATGTAACCCCAAGGATGAGATATGCAAAGATGTCAAATAAAAGAAGATATCCTCATCCTCCACAAGGTAGAGCTATGACCAAGTATTCCACATATTTTAATGGTTACTATTATGGTTGTAATCAGTATGGTCATAGAGCTAAAAATTGTAGGGTTGCACCTAATGGGAGCACAAAACATATGCATATAAATTCATTTGCTCCTATAAGGAATATGTATGTAGTATGCTACAAGTGTGACAACTTTGGTCACATAGCTAAAGACTACAAACTAGATCTTGTAAGACTTACAGTACAAAGAAAGAGGAAGAATACAAGGAAGGATACTTCTCCCAAAGTGAACAATGGTTCACATATTCTTGGTAAGAAGGTTGACAAGATACAAAAGAAGCCTAAGAAGGTGTGGAGAATGAAATGTCAACAAGAGGCACCAAATCTAGTTGTTTCTACCTTACATCATTAGTTTGTAGTGATCGGGAATGAGTCCAGGCAGAGCTTCATTGGTATTTTATTCATCCCTAGAAATGGAGAGAGAGATCAAGTTAGGTAAAACATGTTTTAAAAATTTATAATGACTTGATGGTTGCAGATGTATGGTCACATTCTTGCTCTTTGAAATACTTGTGAAAGGGTAAGAACATCAGCAAACAATGGATAGTTTGTTGTAGAAATTGATATTGAAGAAAAAGTGGTGTAGATGCTTTGTTAAGAGAAATGTTTCTTTCCTACAAGGAGAAGAGATATGGCTAAAGGGGAGTTGTTCTATAGATATTGTTTTTAAATTGGTATAAAACTGCTATAAATTGTTTAGAACAGTCTAGCTAGTCTAAGAGCCCAAAGTGAAGCCCATGCACAGGTACACAAGAAGTGAGCATGGAGAAAGGTCTAAGGGGGAGCTGCTATGAGTATCAAATTATTGTTATACTTGATACAGTGTATCCAAGATATCAATTGGTACATAACATAAATTGAACAAATTCACAAATTGGTATCAGAATGATAATCGATATCAAGGCATGATACTACCAATTGGTGTCTAGAATATGATTCGGTTGGTACAAAGAATGAATTAGAATATCTACAACTAGTATCTAATGTGATCAAATTGGAGCATGTAATGGCACTCCAATTGTCATCAAATATTGTTAATTGTTACAGTGCGGTTGGAGAATATGGTTTTACCATTACAATAGAAAGGTTGAATGCATAAATTGGAATAAGAGTAAAAATTTGTCTTCAATTGGTATCAATGAAAGGGGGAGCTAAGTCCCTTTTCCATTGCTAAGAAGAAGTGAAGGCTATAGCAATATGGTGACCTAAGATAAATAAGAGGGGAAAGGAAGAGCAAGTGCTCAAAAGAATTGAGCATTAGAGAAAAAGTTGTGAAGATGCTCATAAGGATGAGAAAAGTAGAAGGAATGTAAAAGGAGGATATTAGAGAACAGCTAGACCCTTTGCACTACTTGTCAAAGGGGGAGAATACTTTCACGAGGAGAGATCCCTTTTCCACTGATGTCAAAGTGGGAGAAGGTCATGAAAATGCTCAAAGAGGAGCATTGGAGAGAGCAGTAATAGAATTATAAATTAAAAGATGATACTGGTACAAATGTTGAATTGGCTAATTGGTATCATTGAGCATCTAAAGTTTTGCCATCAATGACAAATGGAAAGATTTTTGGAATATGTTGTCATTGATGACAAGGGTGTGAGTAGAGTTACAATGATGATGATTTCTAGATGTTTGTATGTGAAAACTAATGCTAGATTTGATTTGGGTTTCTTGAGAGCATTCTAGTGATGTGCTCTGTAGGTCTAGAAAGTGAAGGACACACCTAGAAATGAATTATATTCACCTTCAGGTGTTTTAGGGTTTATCAGTTAAACCCTATGATTGTCATAGTCACAACGTTCAAATAGTTTCTATTTTGTTGGTAACTTGGTACTGCAAGTTGCAAATCACATAAGTAATAACTTATGTCATTCATCACATGGAGGTGATCAGCCCCTCTTCCTAGAACTTTAAGGTTATACATTTCCATCAGTTCAGCGAGACATTGGTGCATCAGTAGGAGTTTGAAGGATCTCTCACCAATGGAGTGATAAGGAGTGTGGTAGTGTTATCATTGAGACTAGAGATCGGTGAGACAATATGGTATCACTAGGACTATGGAGCTAGTCTTGATAGGGCGATAGGAGAATGGATGCCGACTGTGGGACCCAATAATGTGGATGTGGCAGTGAGACTTGGTAAGATGACGATGTGCATTGATGGTACTGTCATATTTAGCGAATGATAGGATGAGCACATGGTAGAAAGTGATGGGTTCCTTTAAAGATCAAATGGTGCACATTCAAATATGGAGCTTCAATGGCTATCGCTAAATATCGCACATCATGGATAGCTTTTAAAAATTGGTTTGTGGTTTAGTGATATGCAATGAACAGCTATCACTAGATCTCACACTTCACAAAAATAAAATTGAAGTTTGTTTTAAGATCAGTGATACACAATGGAGATGGTTCAATGGTCGCAATCATGATGGTCGAGAAATGTGCGATAAAGGGGAATAGATCCTTGGTGGGACCAGTGGCACGTGGCATCATATTGCCCCATTTCTTCACATCACTATTGTGAAGCAAAGAAGGTTGAAGATATGGGTGATAAGCGATAGTAATGGAAAATGAAGTCAACAAGGATAGGTGTCAAAAGATTATTGTATCACTTGGTGTTATTGTATCACGTTTATAAAAACTTTAGTCAAGATGATTTGAGTGATATGCGATGTATGGGTGAGATTGAATGAAAGAACATCCAACAGATGAAATTTCATTGCAAAGTCTTAGTTCATCATGGTTATGAGTTCAAAGTAAGTCTAGCTTTCAGCAATACACAATGAGTGTTGAGCAGTAGTGGAGAATGATGTCAGAGGCTAAAACTTGGCGTTAGCCCTCCAACCCATGGAGATTTGGTGGACCCGTTGTCAAAGCCAATGGGATAGCTATAAATGATGTCAATTGATCAATAGTTAATCCAATGGTGATTGCTACATTTTGGTGCATTGCAGATAGGAATGCTGATGATCACAACATATAGGTGATATGTGATGGATGACAGAGATTCAAAGGTATGTGATTAGACAATGATCGCTATGTTTCTTCACATCGCACAAATAGATGTGGATGTCCTAATTGATGTAGCAATATGCAATGGCTATGAAGGATAAGGTCATCATTGAAGGAGTATGCATCGCAAGTATGAAGTTGAAGGTCGAAGATAATTCTATGATACGTGATGGCTATGAAGGATAAGATCAATGGAGGAGATCATTGACATAGATTTTTTGGCAATCGATCCAATGGTGATCATCAGTCAATGGAAATTGATGGCACATGATTAAAGGTAATTTATCTGACAATAAGGGTTTGAAAGATATGACGTTCAATGTGAGCCAATGGATCATGGTGTAAAAGAGAAGATCATGTAGGAGTTTTAGTTGGTGTACTTGGGGGGTATTTGGGAGTCCTCCATCCTTCCCATTCTCACTTTTTTTATTTTTCATCTCCTTTTTGGAGAGGGGTTTTGTTCCCACTTGATCCAGTGGATATTTTTAGTGAAAATTGAAGTGTCTCATTTCTCTCCAGAATCTACACCATCAGACAAATCTCGGCGTCCTGATTCCAATGCAACTCGAATGAAGCGAAAAGGAGTCCCTTTGTGCAAGTTATGGCCAATCAAACCTTGGGTCAAACTGGGATTAGGGGCATCCAGGAAGCAAAAAAAATGATGTCGTCAAAAGTTGTCGAAGTTGGCATCATCACAAAGAGCTCATCGAGACAATTACAATGGCATTCATTTTGTCGAAATCTGACATTGTATGCTCAACTTATCAGCAGTCAAAGTTTTTAGTTGACTTTTGGGGTGGACTGTATGGATTGTGACGCCAGCATTCCGTATTGTATGGACAGTGATGTGAAATATTCTGCCTCTGACACGTGGCATCCCTGTCATCATTGTATGGACCCAATGGGAGGTTGACACGTGGCATCTGTCGTACAGTCAGCGTACTCGTCAGCAGGTCTAGTGAATTGGGCTTGGACATGTGGCATGATGAGTTGGTGGAAGGTATAGTTCAGTGGCATCCACAACATCGACACATCAGCACCCAGTCAACATCATAGTCAGTGTTGTCGGTGAATTACATCTCACCACGTGGCACCCTCCTGGTGCGGCACATGGCCTCTCCCTCCTTCGTCGGTGTTCGTTGTTTTTGTTAGCAAAATATTATACCGGCCTGCATGGGACTCGACCTCCCAACCTACGGTTCACAAGATTTTGGGCTGATCGGTAGAGCAAAACAACATCCGTTATTATGTATAGTGAGCAATTTTTTTTGGCGTTTGTTTGTTACAAAATTTGTTTTCAAAAAGGCCGGCGGGGGGTTTGAACCCCGAACCGACCGGGTAACAAAATATATAATCACCGATATACCACCAATCGCGGCCTATTATATATGTGTGTTCAATTTGTTTTGTTAGAGGTTTGTTGGCCGAACCATAATATATGGCTAGTAAAGCCAAAAATAAGCACAACTACCTTATCTATCAAAACCAAAAGCTATTAGGGGACAAAAGGGATGTTGTACGAGATGTTAAGGGGGTGGTTATTCATTTATTATCTTTGTTAAGCCTTATTTGGCTAATTTCATGTATAAAAAGAGTTGTAAGGTGAGAGCGGAGATTAAGTTTTTGTTTCAGGTGATGAAATCTTGAAGTTGAGGTGACACGAAAGAGAGGTCTTGTGGAGATTCTTTGAGCCATTCTTGCACGTCAGAGCACTGTTATGCTGCCAAAGTGCTTGGAGAATGGTTGTGGTTCTTTTGTAATTGATTTTGGAGTTAATCGGATCGGTCTCTCTATTGGAGTGGACCCAGAGACGTAGTCACATTTGTGATGAACTCTATAATCAAACGCTGTTTGCACTTCTCCTCTTCTCTCTCACCTTCTCTCAGTTTGTTAATTCCTTCATTTTGTTATTTCCTTAAGTTAATTTTTATTTAATCAACTTGGAATAATCATTGTAAAAAAATTAAGCATTCATTTATGCAATTTAGTCTAGATCCTATACAGATCAAGTTGGTATCAGAGCTTTTGGGTGACTATTATTGCAGTTGTTTTTTTGAATGCTAACAAGATCCAAGATTCAGAAGGGTGAAGGCAAGCTCGAAGACTTTGATCCTGAGATCAGGAAGCGTAGAACATTTCTGAAGATGTATGTTTCTGGAATGGAGGTTCCTGATGAAATCAGTGAGCAGGAATTTCAAAGAGCATTCCTTGAGATGAAGGCTAAGGTGGACATTCTTTTCCAAGAGAGACAAGAGCAAAAGAAACGTGAAGAAGGTTCGACGAAGCAAGAAGATTTCAAAGACAAGAAATGGAAACAACATGGAGATGGTGACAAGCAACTAGATCCACCCTCTTCTTCTTCTCCTCCCTCTTCTCCTTCTTGTCCATCTTCTCCTCATTCTATTTCCTCTAATCCTTTCAAGAGTGGGTATAAGCCTAAGATCAAATTGGATGTAAAATTTGACTTGCCTAAATATTGTGGTGAACTTAATGCTAAAAAATTGGATGATTGGATTTAGCAAGTAGAGGTCTACTGTAGAGTCCAAAACCTATTAGATGATGTTGATAGGATCCAATTAGCTACTCTTCGTTTAGGAAGTATAGCCTTAACCTGGTGGGAGAGTAAGTCTAAGGCAGAAGTTTCACAACATGGTAGAGTTAGTTTAACTTGGACAGAATTTATTAATGCTCTTAAGAAGCAATTTTATCCCCTAGGACATATGCAATAGTCAATGATGGATTGGCAAATGTTTAGGCAAGGGAAAGGTCAAACTGTCCAAGAGCACACCCATGAGTTCAGGAAAAGGGCTATTGCTTTGAATGTTCCTTTGTATACCCAGGACACTTTGTTGAAGTACATAGGAGGTCTTCATTCCTACCTTAGACATTCCATTTTGGTTTTGAACCCTTGTAATTTGGATGAAGTGTCTATTCAAGCTACACACTTAGAGTCAAGGGGTAAAGGATCTTTTATTGATAAGTTTGATAATGATGTAAATAAATCTTCTAAGAATGTAGAGACAAGGAAAGGAAAGAAGGCAGCTACAGTTAAGAAGGATGAGAAACTTTCTTGCACTCATTGTGACAGGAAAGGTCATGATGAAGAACATTGTTGGCAATTGCATCCCGAATTGAGGCCTAAGTGGGCTCAAAGACACAATCAGAAACATAAATGTAAGTAGAAAGCCATGACTGTTGTTATGGATCTTGGTTCAGATTCAAATGATGAGACTAAGATAACAGCTATGGGTTTAAAAGGTAAAGCTCCTATTTCTAGTGTTTATGTTGCTAGTTGTGCTTCTACTTCTAAAGTTGATGATTTATCTGAAGATGTGAAAAGGAATGAGCTTTTTCATTTAAGGGTTGTTGCTAAGAATAGTAAAATTGATGCACTCATAGATAGTGGTTCTCAAGTTAATCTAATTTCTGAAAGTGTTGTAAAGAACTTGGGATTAAAAACCACATTACATAAGAAACCTTATCCACTAGGTTGGATTTGTGAAAATGATAAGTTGCAAGTAACAAAACAATGCACCTTAAGGTTCACAATCACTAGTAAGTTTGTGGATGAAGTACAGTTTGATGTGGTTCCACTAGATATCTATGGGATAGTGCTTGGTAGCCCTTATTTATATGACAGTAAAGCTATTTTCTATAGGGAAAAGAACCATTATCACTTGTTTAAAGATGGCATTCAGTATATTGTACATTCTCACAGGGTTAAGACTGATCGTTCTTTTGCGAACACAGGGCAATTAAAGAGGGTAATTAATGCAAGTAAAGAGTTAACTCTTACAAGTGGTTCTAAACTTGAACTTGGAGTAGCTAACCAGGATCAGATGTTACAGGATGCACCTGCAGTACAACATGAGAAAATGATAACTGAAAGCATTGATGGATCCTTGGGTAAAAATGTTCCTGTTGTGAAGGATCGATATGTTGTTGACTTATTCTCTTTCATTTTTGCATTGTTGTTCAGCTTGATGCTAGTCAATTTTTGTTGGTTAGTGGCTACAACAGTTGATGTAGATGCTTATGGAGGTGATAGAATAATGTTTATGTTCAACAATGTTATTGCAGTCTTCATTGTGCTTGTGAGCTAGGTATTCAGATGTATAGAGGATACAGGACAAGTGGGGAGGCCAAGTCCTCACTTATTGTCAAATTAAATGCCACTTTTGGAGGTCCAAAAGGTCTTTAGTGGGGAGGCCTGATCCGGTGGATATTTTTCAGTGAAAATTGAAGTGTCTCATTTCTCTCTAGAATCTGCACCATCAGATAGATCTCGGCGTCCTGATTCCAACGCAACTCGAACAAAGCAAAAAGGAGTCTATTTGTGCAAGTTATGGCTAGTCAAACCTTGGGTCAAACTGGGATTAGGGGCATCCAGGAAGCAAAAAAATGATGTCATCAAAAGTTGTCAAAGTTGGCATCATCGCAAAGAGCTCGTCGAGATGATTTCGATGGCGTTTGTTTCGTCGAAATCTGACATCGTATGCTCAACTTATCAGAGGTCAAAGTTTTCAGTTGACTTTTGGGGTGGATTGTATGGATGCTGACATCAGCATTCTGTACTGTACGGACAGTGACATGAAATATTTTGCCTCTGACACGTGGCATCCCTATCATCATTGTACGGACCCAATGGGAGGTTGACACGTGGCATCCGTCATACAGTCAGCATACTCGTCAGCAGGTCTGGTGAATTGGGCTTGGACACGTGGCATGATGAGTTGGCGGAAGGTACAGTTCAATGGCATCCACGTCGTCAACACGTCAGCACCCAGTTAGCATCATAGTCAGTGTTTTCGGTGAATTACATCTCACCACGTGGCACCCTCCTGGTTCGGCACATGGCCTCTCCCTCCTTCATCGGCGTTCGTTGTTTTTGTTAGCAAAATATTATACCGGCTTGCATGGGACTCGACCTCCCAACCTACGGTTCACAAGATTTCGGGCTGACCAGTAGAGCAAAACAATGTTCGTTATTATGTATAGTGAGCGGTTTGTTTTGGCGTTTGTTTGTTACAAATTTTGTTTTCAAAAAGGCCGGCGGGGGGTTTGAACCCCGAACTGACCGGGTAACAAAATATATAATCACCGATATACCACCAATCGCGGCCTGTTATATATGTGTGTTCAGTTTGTTTTGTTAGAGGTTTGTTGGCCGAACCATAATATATGGCTAGTAAAGCCAAAAATAAGCACAACTACCTTATCTATCAAAACCAGAAGCTATTAGGGGACAAAAGGGATGTTGTACGAGATGTTAAGGGGGTGGTTATTCATTTATTATCTTTGTTAAGCCTTATTTGGCTAATTTCATGTATAAAAAGGGTTGTAAGGTGAGAGTGGAGATTAAGTTTTTTTTTCAGGTGATGAAATCTTGAAGTTGAGGTGACACGAAAGAGAGGTCTTGTGGAGATTCTTTGAGCCATTCTTGCATGTCAGAGCACTGTTATGCTGCCAAAGTGCTTGGAGAATGGTTGTGGTGCTTTTTAATTGATTTTGGAGTTAATTGGATCGGTCTCTCTATTGGAGTGGACCCGGAGATGTAGTCACATTTGTGATGAACTCCGTAATCAAACACTATTTTCACTTCTCCTCTTCTCTCTCACCTTCTCTCAGTTTGTTAATTCCTTCATTTTGTTATTTCCTTAAGTTAATTTTGATTTAATCAACTTGGAATAATCATTGTAAAAAAATTAAGCATTCATTTCTGCAATTTAGTCTAGATCCTATACAGATCACCACTAGGTTTTCCCCTTTTCTCTGGTTGTGGGAGATTTTTTGCATCTTCATATACATGGGTACCTAACATGGCCTCGTAGTTGAGACCCATTCATCTCATCATCTTGCATAATCATTGCATTGTCCTCCCTAAGTTGAACTTATGGGGGGGGGTGTTAGTGTAATTAAATTAATTATTACACTAGCATAAGTTAACTTAGGTCATACTTTATTTAGTCCTAGGTTAGATTTTAATAAATCATTTAATAATTGGGGTAATATTCCCTTCCTTGTTTGTAGGGATAAGATTCCTTCTACAAGATGAGTTGTCCTTCTAGAAGTTATCTCAACATTTAATAATTTCCTAGATAGGATTCACATGTTGTCACATGTTGTTAGATCATGACACATGGCAACATGTCATGCATATTAGGTTTTCTTTCTTTCCTATATAATTAGGTATTTTGTTCATTTGTAGCATATCAATAATATCATCAATAGAACCTCTATTATGCATGCCTAGTTGCAACACTTTCTTTGTGGTTGATTATCATTCCTAGCAAAGGTCCTCCATTGAAGATTGTAGCTTCAAGGACCCTGTGCATCCATAATCTCAATAGATCAATGTACCAGATTCAAAGATGAAGATCTCAAATGGCTAAGTCTATGTGAACATGGTTTCATCTAGTAACCAACACAAAGGAAGGAATTTATTGTTCTATTTGCACAAGCGACCAAAGTAAATGAACATTTGATCTTTAAGGAAGAAATATAGAGCGTAGATATGATCAAGATAAAATCTAATTATATGGATAGGAGAATTCATTGAATGCATAATCAGATTTTAGGGTTTAATAGGAAGAGAATGAAGGAAAATTATATGCACTAGATTTAATGTTGTGTGGCTTGATGAAAGATATGGCAATATCTGATAAACTCTATCATATACCTTAATTATGAGTTGGACAGTGGTGTGTGTAGCTTGAGGAAAAGGAATCTTGTTGGTGAAGTTAGTATATGAAGGAGACCCTTACAGTAAGTTGGAGATGATATAGATGGTTGAGAAGATCTCGAGGAAATGATAGGTCACTGGAGAAGGAAGACAATAAGATATTGTCGAAGTGAGATGTTTGCAATAAGTGTGTACAAATAGAGAGAACAACCTACAATTGTATTTAGTACGAAATAGAGTTACATTTTTTTGAGTATGTTGTAGAGATATGAGGAGTGGGGTGATGTTGTAAGTCTACAAGAAAGAGAGATTGAAGTGCAACAAATAGTGAAGGGTATGTGTAGGATCATGATGGGCCAAAAAGTGGGGATATGATGGGTATGTGTAGGGTATGTGGATGATGACTTTTTTGTATCCAAAATTGATGAAACAAAAAGGGTTTTTAAAGGAGATTCTCAGCTTTCCACCAATATAAATTATGATTTACTTTGAATTTAATAAATTATTATTATTCATTTTCTATTTCAATTACGATTAAAGTTCTAATTGATAGGTTGATTGAAAAAAATCTATAGCTTTCAAATGGTATCACAGTTTTTTAATCCAAAAAATGTGTCGCATTATATGCTTCACATACTATAGGATTAAAAAAAAAAAAAATTCATGAAGTTTTGACCAAGTTAAGGTGGTCAAACATACAAGTTTTTATATTTTTTAAAAGTTGTAATAAAAATTCATAATTAATTATTTACTTGGAAAAAAATTACAAAAAAATTTGGATCACATCGAGACATAAGTCCTCTACTTATATCTAAAATATTATAAGAAAATATTATCATTTTATTGTGGTTGGTGGGACAAACACCTACTTCTTATTTTTTCCTAAAATTTAAGTACTATTGCATTGAAATTTCAAATTCTCACCAAATAGTTTTTTTTTTTTAAATAAACCTAGTAGTTTCGAAACTACATTCAATTTTTTATAGATTCTATTCTTACATATTTTTGAAATAATATAGACAACTTATTCAAATTTTTACATCAATTCTGATTTTTTTGAATTTTTTGCCACTTAAGGGCCTGTTTTTTCCATGATGATCCTGCACATACCCTGAATTCTTTTTTGAAGTCCTAGACTGTAAAATAGAACATCCTCTAGGTGTTTGCATTCAAAGTGAAGAGAGTGTGCAGTGCAAAAAGAGAAGAGAGGTGCAGAGGTGTGAGTGTTGCAGACAGTGCAACTTTAGCAACAGAGTGTGAGTTACAGAAAGTGCAACATTGTATTGAATGTAATGATGCAGATCAGGTTTTGTAGAACCAAGCTTTATGCATACTTGTGTTTGTTATCACAAAGGTTGTTGCCTCATTGTAGTAAGTTGTAGCTCAAACTAGGGTTTTGTATCATCCTTGAAGATGTAGCTTCTAAAGTAGGGAGTTATTGCTTCCTTGGAGTTGTAGCTCTAAATCAAGGTGTTGAAGCATCCTTGGGTTGTAGCCCTAAACATTGGAAAAGAGATTTCATCTGTGATATTGGATTTGAGCAGTAGCCTCAAGCAACTTCTATCACCATGGTTTTTTCCCATCTTGGGTTTTCCACGTATATATGGTGTTATGTGATGATTTTGTGTGTGTGCATATTTTTGTCTTTGTATGTTAGTATCTGCACATTAAGTGGTTAAGGAAGCAATATGCATAAAGGTTTTGAAGGCCAAAGTTTTTAGTATCTACTAATTCACCCCCCTCTCAATAGATCATTATGTTCCAACATCATGGTTATGCACATCACCATGAGACCACATTTCTCTTAGGATTTTTTTCAAACACATCACCATGAGACCACGTTTCTTTGAGGAATTTTTTGAAATAGTTGATAGACAAGGAAATCAGTTGTTTTGGTAGAAATTTTTGAAAAAATGCCTCAATGAGATATTTCTTCATGGACTATAGTGATTTTACTATATGCAAAAAATGGATTTGTTGAAAAGGCTTTAGAAAATTTCAAGAAAATGCAATTTCTAGGTGTAAAACCAAAGTCCACTAAATTTTCCAAAATCCCCCATGCCTATACCAAAATGGAAGCTTTGGAAAGGGGTATGCAAATCCATAGAAAAGGATTGAAAAATGATGTATTATATTACATACTTATAACTACTCTCATATATATGTGTATACAAAATGTGGAGCATACACAAGGTAGGCCAATTGTTTTAACAAAATGCCTCAAAGAGATGTGGTTTAAAATGTAATTGGCAAGTGTAAAGAATTGTGTAGTTTAAAATGTGCCAAGAGGGGATAAGGTTATAATGAGAAACACACAATGATGAACATGGAATATACATAAGAAAAAAATCAAAGAATTATAATAATCATGTATGATAAGGGATGATAAAGAAACATAATAGAATTAAGGAAAATGTAAAGAAAATGTGTAAAGACTTCACATACCTAATAAATGGAGATTCAAATGGAGGAGTTATATCCAATTATATAGTCTCTGTTCCTTCTTGCATCAAACTCCTCAACAATTTGAGTTTTTCACAAGATCATTTCCTTTTCAATGTTCAATTGTATATCACTCTTGAATAGAATTACTAACAATAATACAAATAACCAATGTATAATGTAAAATTCCTACAATTCAATCACAATTAACATTGAAACACTACAAAAATTGAGAATTGAATTGATATATATCAAATTTGATGTGAAAACTATGTTATTTCCTCCTTCCTAAGTTGGAAAACCATAAAAAGGTGGTGGAAATTTCATGCAAAGGTGGTAGAGTATGAAAACTTTGCATGTACACTTCCCAATAGCATCAAAAAGCTTTTTTTGTTAGAACGCACATAGAACCAGGAGAATAACAGAGCATGTGGGCCTAGATCATGGGTTTTTTTACTTTTTAACCATTTTTAAATCAAGACAAAATGCACTCATGTTATAGCATGAGTGTGTTTTGGCTTGCTATACAAAATTGTTATATCTAACCTTCTTCAAAATGTGCTCACATTATAAAAAAGTTGATTTTATAAAGGTTTCCTCTCTCTCTCTCTCTCCTTAGCCATCCATCCCTCCTTAGAAATCTAGGTCTCTCACTTAACCCTATACCCTATCCATAAAACCTCAACCTTGGACACTATATCTTAAACCATAATCCCTCAACCCTATACCCTTAAACCCTTAATACCTTGACCCTTAAACCCTAAACCCTAATCTCTCTATCTCCCTCTATCTCTCTCCCACTCCCTCTCTCTCACTTCCTCTCTCTCCCACTCTCTCTCTCTTTAGTCTCTCCCTCCCACCCCCTCTCCCTCTCTCACTCCCTCTATCTCTCTACCATCCCTCTATCTCCCACTCCCTCTCTCTCCCTCTCTCTCAACTATCTCCCTCCCACCCCTTCTCTTTCTTCCAAGTCTCTCCCTCAAGCACCCTACCTACATAGCTAGATAACTCTCCCTCTCCCCCTATCTCTCTCCATTTACCTCTACCACTCCCTCTCTCTCCCTCTCTCAACCATCCCTCCCACCCTATGTATATAAGTCCCTCTCACTCCAACCCATCTCTCCCACTCCCTCTCTCTCCCCCTCTCTCTCATGTCTCTCCCTCCCACCCACCTCTCTCTCTCATCCCTCAACCCTAATCCCTCAACTCTAGACCCTTAAACCATAAACCCTCAACCCCTATACCCTCTACCCTATACATTAGACCCTCAACCCTAATCCCTCAACCCTATACCCTCAACCCTCTATCCTCAACCCAATACCCTAAACCCTCAACCATATACCCTCAATTATCAACCCTCTACCCTATATATTGGATCCTCAACTCTCATCTATATTTCTCCTTCCCTCCTCTTGTCTCCTCTCTATCTCACTTCTCCCTACATCCCTCCCTCTCTACCCTATTCCCTCAACCCTATATCCTCAACCCTTAAACCTTTAAACCCTCAACCCTCAACCCTTGAACCATCTACCCTCTACACTCTTGACCCAATACCCTAAACCCTCAACCCTGAACCTGTAATCCCTAAACCCTTAATCCCTCAACCATAATCCCTCAACCCTATACCCTCTACCCTATACATTGGACCCTGAACCCTAATCCCTACACCTTATACCTTCAACCCTCTACCCTCAACCCACAACCCTACACCCTCAACCCTATACCCTTAATTATCAACCCTCTACCCTATTCATTGGATCCTCAACCCTCATATATATTTCTCCTTCCATAATCTTATCTCCTTCTCTCAATCTCACTTTTCCCTCCATCCCTCCCTCTCTACCCTAATTCCTAAACCATAAACCCTTAACCCTTAATCCCTCAACACTAAACCCTCAACCTTCACTCCTTAAACCCTAAACCCTCAACCCCTATACCCTCTACCATATACATTTGACCCTCAACCCTATACCCTCAAACCTCCACCCTCAACCTAATAGCCTAACCCTCAATTTTCAACCCTCTACCCTATACATTAGATCCTCAACCCTCATCTATCTTTCTCCTCTCTATCTCACTTCTCCTTCCATCCCTCCCTCTCTACCCTAATACCTCAACCTATACCCTCAACCCTTAAACCATTCAACCCTCATCCCTAAACCCTCAACCCTCAACCCTCAACCCTTAAGCCCTCTACACTCTACCCTCAACCCAATACCCTAAACCCTCAACCCTAATCCCTCAACCATTAAACTCTCTACCCTAAACCCTTAACCCTCAACCCTTAATCCCTAAACCCTAATCCCTCAACCCTCAACCCTTAAACCCTAAACCCTTAATGCCTATACCCTAAACCATAAACCCTCATCCCTCAACCCTTTCACCCTTAAACCCTCAACCCTCTACCTTGTACATTGGACCCTTAACCCTAATCCCTCTACCCTCTACCCTTAATCCAATACCCTAAATCCTCAACCCTATAGGTCCTCAACCCTATACCCTAAATTATCAACCCTCTACCCTATACATTGGATCCTCATCCCTCATCTCTCTCTCTCTCCTTCCCCCCTCTTCTCTCCTTCTCTCTATCTCACTTCTCCATCCATCTCTCCCTCCCTCTATACCCTAATCCATCAACCTTATACCCTCAACTTTGAAACCCTTAAACCCTCAACCCTTAACCCTAAACCCTCAACCCTCTACCCTCTACCCTCTACCCTTAATTCAATACCCTAAACCCTCAACCCTATCCCCTCAAACCTAAGCCCTCAACCCTTAAACCCTTTAAACCTCTACCCTAAACCCTCAACCATCAACCCTTTGTTGCAAGAATGGAAAGATTGAAGGTGTTGTTATCGATGTGAACTGGTCACTTGGTTATCAACTGATTGTTGTTTTCATTAGTGTCATGGATACAGGTTGTTGGTTGTATATGTTGAGGATACTGAGAAAATTGTAAAGAAGATATGTTGCAAGTGTTATGTGGTTGCTTTAGGTTTTGCTCTAAATTTTATTCTATATTTGTATGGTTCAAATATATTGCTCATGGTTGTTAGAAGGTGTTATATCCAGATTTTTAGTTGTTAATTCATTATACAATGGGATTTGTGTTCACTAGTTTTGAACTGTGGTTTTTTGTGTTTCTAGTTGAAGTTCAGGAGAAATTTTGTTGGTCCAAATTTCTCTTTGATGAAGTCTTATGACTTGTGGTTCGAGAGTTGAGTTTCCTTGATTGTATTGAAGATAATTTCAGCATTTGGAAAGTTCGTGCTTAATAGTTCTATGTGTTTTACATTGGTTTGTTTGACCTTGTGTTGAACACTACTTTCGGAGTAGATGAAGCATGTGTTTGGGTCACCCTCATTCTAATTCCACCCTAGGATGTTTTGGTGCTGACCTAATTTAAATTTGAATTTGGATGGCCAACTTTCAATATGCTTCAAATTTGAAGATGGTATAAATATAGGATGAGTTAGTGATGGAAAATACACAAGAATGAAGAAGAGAGATAAGTGGAAAAGAAAAAGAATAGATAGATGTGACACTAATGCTATCCAGTGAGTTTTTATAATGTGAATGTCGAAAATAAGTGTGAAGCCTTAATGTTGAGTTTCTAGAAGCAGTGAGTTGAAGGTGAACTTTATCATTCATGAATGTTTGCGAGTGATTGTGGTGGAATCCTTTGTTGTAGTGATATTTTTTTCTCTTTGTAACAAGTCTTCTTTGTCTTCTTTGTATCTTCATGGCAGTGATCCCTCTGGGTTGTTAGCCCTGTTGGACAGTGAGTCCTTATTTTTTCAGTGAGCCTTGTTTCATAGGCAATGGGCCTTTTATAATCAGTTTTGATATTCTCTATAGTGTGAGTTAATCCTCACCATGGTTTTTCCCTTATTGGGTTTTCCACGTAAATCTGGTGTTATTGTGTTTATGTGTTGGATTTAAGTTTCTACATTGGCATTTGATTATTAATCATTTAAGCAGTTTTAAGAATTAGTTTTGGTGATTGAATTAAAATATTAAATCTATGACAACTAATTCAACCTCCCTCTTAGTTTTCCTATTCAAAAATTGGTATCATAAATTAATCGATTGAGGAAGGTCCAAGATGGCTGGAAAAATGATTTATGAGTATCCAAGGTTTGATAGAAATAATTATGCTATCTGGAAAATACCGATGGAAGAATATCTAGAGTATTGTGGATATGATGTGGACAAAGCTTACAAAAATCCTTACACTCCTCCTACTAATGGTCTGAGTACGCCTGAAGAAATAAAAGCACATGAAGCAGAAAATAAGGTGAAGTACATCTTGAAGAATAGTCTAGTACATTCCAAGTTGATTAAAGTTCAGAATTTGAAGACTACTAAGGAAGTCTTGGATACTTTGGAAAGAGCGCATGAAGGTGATGAAAGAGTTAAAGAGGTGAAATTGCATATTTTGGAGACATAGTTTGAGCTTCTAAATATGTCTGAAGATGATAATGTTAAATCCTATGTACATAGATTGGACGAGATTGTGGTTGGAATGCGAGGACTTGCCGCTACTATAGATGAAACCAAGAATGTAAAGAAAAGTCTCAGAACTCTCCCTAATGCTTACAACGAGAAGGTGTGTGCTATTGAGCAGAGTATAGATTATAAAACCTACACTAAAGATCTATTGTTGGGATTTTTGATCTTATGAGATGAGGAAGCCTAGTCTGATTAATGGATGCAAATCAAAGATTGCTTTTAAGGAGACAAAAGCTGAAGATCTAGATGAAGAATACATTGATCAAATAGAAGATAACGTCATAAGAAGGATGAGGAAAATCTCTAGTAATTATGAAGGTAGGTTTCCCTTTAAATGCTTTAGTTGTGGAGAAACAGGCCATTATGTTGCAAAGTGTCCAAATAGAGCTTTAACGAATAAAAAAAATTATGAGAAATAAAAGAAAGGAAAGAAGATTAAAATAGCATACTATGTGAATGAGAATGCTAGTATATCTGATGAAGATTCTAAATATGAATATCTTGATGACAATGAATGCTTGTTCTTGGAAATTAAGGATGAACCTACTTTTGCTAATTCTGAAAAATAGATAAAAGAAAGCCCTCCAGAGAAGGAGAAAAATGAAGGTACGGTTATCTCTTCCCTACATGCTAAAAAAAAAAAGAATTACTAGGTAGTTGATAGAGGTTTCTCACATCACATGATTGGCAATCAAAAAAATTTAAGCTTGAAAAATATGATGGAGGCTTGGTTATGTTTGGAGATGATATTGGTGCTAAAGTTTGTGGGATAGGTTTAGTAAGTTTTGATGGCAAGCATAATACTGATAATTTCTACTATGTGAGATCCAGAAAGGATCCAGAACATTGATTGTTGTAGGAAAGAAATCTGAAGGAAATATCTATCAACTTAAGGGTGTTGATGGGTGATGCTTTATGACTTAGATTAATGATAGTTGGTTATGGCATAGTAGAATGTTTCACATGAATTTTGATAACTTGGAAAGGATTAGTTTTGTTTAGGCCATGAGAGATTTACCAAGAATCACAAAGATTTTTAATGCTATGTGCAAAAATTGTCAGTTTGGAAAACAAGCAAGAAATCATTATAGATCAAAGGAACAATCTATCACTGGAATACTAGATTTAGTTCATACATATCTTTGTGGTCCAAAAAGAGTGAGAATTATACTTGGTGAAAGGTAATCTATTATTTAATTGATTATTATTCTAGATATACATGGGTTACATTTCTTAGAAAGAAATCAAATGCATTAGATAAATTCAAGACATTCAAAGCTATGGTTGGAAATGAAGTAAACTTGAAGACAAAATGCTTAAGGGATAAAAGAGGTGGAGAATTAACCTCCCATGAGTTTAATATGTTTTTTGAAGTGCATAGAATAAAGAGATAGTTATCTACCTTGAGAACTCCTCAGCAGAATGGAGTTGTTGAAATGGAAAATAGAATGGTTCAAGAGGCTGCTAGATCAATGATTACTGAGGCTAGTTTACTAGAAAGAATCTATTCATATTGTTGTTTATGTATTTAATCAAGTTCAAGAAAGAGAAAATAGTGCAAAGACTCCCTATGAGCTATGGAATGGAATAATACCAACTGTTAAGTATTTCAAGGTATTCAGCAGCAAATGTTATATCATAAGAGATGAAACTTTGGGTAAGTTTGATGCAAGAAGTGATGAAGGAATTTTTCTTGGATATTCTACTAATAGCAAGGCATATAGATGTTTCAATAAAAGACTAAGAAATATTGTAGAAATTTCAAATGTCAAGGTTGATGAGACAATGAAGAATTCTATTGACATTGATGGATATGAATCTGATGAACCTGATTGCCTAAGAATTGAAGAGATTGTGGAAGAACAAGAAAAAGGATTAGCAAGAAGAGAAGATTGAAAGAGAAGATGCTATGGTGATGTCCCCTAAGACACCTAGATATGTACAGAAGAATCATTTAGAAAATTAGATTATTGGTGACAAGACAAAAGGAGTATTAACTAGAAGCAAAGCTGAAGTGAATTTGTCTTTACTTTTTGAGATTGAACCGAAGACTTTAAGTGAATCTTGTAAAGATGAACATTGGATGGAATCCATGAAAAAACTTATGCAGATTAAGAATAATCAAACTTGGGAATTGGTCCCAAGATTGGTAGATAAAAAAATCATTGGATCGAAGTGGGTGTTTAGAAATAAGTTGAATGAGAATGGATAAGTTGTTATAAACAAAGCAAGGCTTGTGTGTAAAGGTTACTCACAAGTAGAAGGCATAGATTTTTAGGAAAAAAATTCTCCAATAGCAAGAATGGAAGCTATAAGGATGCTCCTAGAATTTTTTTCTTATAAATATTTTAACGTCTATCAGATGGGTGTCAAGTTAGCATTTTTGAATGGTGAGCTAGAAGAAGTCTACATGGAACAACCAGAAGGATTTTAGTTGGCAGGTCAATCAAATATGTTGTGCAAATTGAAAAAAAAATTATATGGATTGACACAAGCTCCCAAAGATTGGTATGCAAGGTTAGACATGTACTAGATTCAACAAGTTTTCAACAAAGGTACAGTGGATAGTAATCTGTATTTTAAGATTGAAAATGATAAAATATTGATTATAGTTGTGAATGTTAATGACATTACCTTTGGAGGAAATGAAAATATGTGCAAGATTTTTGCGGAAGAGATGCATAAATAATTTGAAACGTCTATGTTTGGAGAGATGAATTTCTATCTTGGGCTAAAAATCAATCAAACAGAGAAAGGAATTTTCATTTCATAGTCTAAGTATGTGAGAGAAACGTTGAAGTTTGGGATGGACGATTCTAAAACTGTATGTACTCATATGGTGACTAGTTGCAAATTAGGTAAAGATGATTATTCATCTAAGGTTAATCAGAGCAAGTATAGATCTATGATTGGTGGACTATTATATTTGACTGCTACTAGATCAAATGTTATGCATGTTGTCTGTCTTGTGGATAGATTTCAAGAAGTTCCTAAGGAAAAATATGTTATTGTTAAAATAATTTTCAGATACTTGAATGGTACTCTGGATTATGGATTATGGTATCCTAGAGATGTTGGCTTTACTTTAAGTGCTTATACAGATGCAGATTGGGATGGATGTCTAGATGATAGAAAGAGTACAAGGGGTGGTGCATTCTTTCTTTGATGTGGATTGGTGGAATGGTTGAGTAAAAAGAAAGATTCAATTTCCTTGTCTACTACTGAAGCTGAGTATATTTTTGCTACATCTTGTTGTACACAAGTTCTATGGATGAAACAAACATTGAAAGATATTGTAGTGGTGTATGATGATATTATATCTATTGTCTATGATAATACAAGTGTAATTAACATTTCAAAGAATAATGTGATGCACTCGAGGAAAAAGCATATGTCTATCAAATATCATTTCTTGAGAGAGAAATTCATGGAGAATGAAGTAAATCTTAAGTATGTTTCGACGAAGGATCGGGTGACTGATATTTTCATCAAGGCTCTTCCTAATAATACTTTTGAGTATCTCTGAGAGAATTTAGGGGTCATTTCCCCTCCATTATTGAACTAGATGCATATGGAGATGCATCACTCCAGTGGATCTATGGATCTATCTTTCTTCTGGACTAATGTTTTGGTGGCTACCTCTAAGGGGGAGCAGGTAGTATCAGGTGTTGTGATTGTGTGTATTATGTCTTTCATGTCAAAGGGGGAGAGGAAGCATGTGAAAAAGTAAAAAAACCAAGGGAAAAAATTTCAAAAAAAAAGAAAGAAAAGGAGAGGAAGCATGTGAAGAAAAAGAGGAAGAATACAAAAGATTATCTACTAAGGGGGAGAAACAAAAAGAAAAAATCTTGAGAAGTGTAATCAAAGCTATTATGTTGTCTTTGGTGGTTTTTCACATCATGTGTTGCCATCAATGAAAAGGGGGGAAATTGTTGCAAGAATGGAAATATTGAAGGTTTTTTCATTGATGTCAACTAGTCAATTAGTTATCAACTTATTGTTGTTTTCATTAGTGTCATGGATATAGGTTGTTGGATGTATATGTCAAGGATATTGAGAAAATTATAAAGAAGAGATATTGCAAGTGTTTTGTGGTTGCTCCAAGTTTTGCTCTAAATTTTCTCCTATTTTTGTATGGTTCAGATATGTTGATCATGATTGTTGGAAGATGCTATATCCATATTTTTAGTTGTTGATTCATTATACAGTGTAAGTTGTGTTTACCAGTAGTGAACGATAGTTTTCATTATTTCTGGTTGAAGTCCAAGAGAAATCTTGTTTGTCTGGATTTCTCTTTGATGAAATATTTTGACTTGTAGTTCTAGAGTTGAGTTGCCTTAATTATATTGAAGATAATTTCAGCATCTGGAAAGTTCATTCTTAATAGTTCTATGTGTTTTACACTTTTTTGGTTGACCTTGTGTTGAATACTACTTTTAGATTTGATGAAGTGTGTTGGATCTATTTGGGTCCCTATGAAGCATGTGTTTGGGTTTCCCTCATTATAATTCCACCCTAGGATGTTTTTGTGCCTACCTAATTTGAATTTGAATTTGGGTGGAAAACTTTGGATATGTTGCAAAATTGAAGATGGTATAAATATAGGATGAGTTAGTGATGGAAAATATACAAGAGCAAAGAAGAGAGATAAGTGGGAAAGAAAAAGAGGAGATAGATGTGACATTGATGCTATCCTATGACTATGTGTAATGTGAGTGTGGCGGATCAGTGTGAATCCTTAATGTTGAGTTTCTGGAAGTAGAGAGTTGAAGGCAAACTTTATCATTAATGCATGTCTACGAGTGATTGTGGCAGAATTGTTTGTTGCATTTAGATTGTATTCTCTCTATAACAAGTCTTCTTTTTCTTCTTTGTGTCTATGTGGTAGTGAGCCCTCTAGGTTGTTATCCCTTTTGGATAGTGAGTCCTTGTTCTAGAAAATGAATCCTTATTTTGGCAGTGAGCCTTGTTTCATAGGCAGTGAACCTCTTGTAATCAGTTTTGATATTCTCTATAGTGTGAGTTAATCCTCACTGTGTTTTTTACCTTTTTTTTCCACATAAATTTGGTGTTATTGTGTTTATGTGTTGGATTTAAGTTCTTGCATTGGCATTTGATGATTAATCATTTATGAAGTGTTAAGAATTAGTTCACATGAATGAATTAAAATATTAAATTTGTGACAACTGATTCACCCCCCTCTTATTTGTCATGTTCAACACCCTTAATCACTCAACCCTAATACCTCAACCCTCAACCCTCAACCCTTAATCCCTCAACAATAATACCTCAACCTTCAACCCTTAATCCCTCAACCCTAATACCTCAACCCTCAACCCCTATACCCTCTACCCTATACATTGGACCCTCAACCCTAATCCGTCAACCCTATACCCTCAATCTTCTACCATCAACCCAATACCCTAAACCCTTAACCCGATACCCTCAATTCTTAACCCTCTACCCTATACATTGGATCCTCAACCCTCATATATCTTTCTCCTTCTCTCTATCTCACTTCTCCCTCCATCTCTCCCTCCCTCCTTCCCTCCCTCTCTACCATAATCATTCAACCCTATACCATAAACCCTTAAACCCTCTACCCTCTACCCTCTACCCAATACCTTAAACCCTTAACCTTAATCCCTCAACCCTATACCATTAACACTTAAAATCTACCCTAAACCCTCAACCCTCAACCCTTAATACCTCAACCCTAATCCCTTAACCCTTAAACCATAAACCCTCAACACTTAATCCCTCAAACATCAATCCCTAAACCTTCAACCCTCAACCC
Source organism: Sequoia sempervirens (assembly GCA_007258455.2). Classification (NCBI taxonomy): domain Eukaryota; kingdom Viridiplantae; phylum Streptophyta; class Pinopsida; order Cupressales; family Cupressaceae; genus Sequoia; species Sequoia sempervirens. The sequence continues at coordinate 301,058,168 of VDFB02270651.1, read as the reverse complement.
TTAATCCCTCAACCCTAATCCCTCAACCCTCAACCCTTGAACCCTAATCCTTCAATCATTAAACCCTTAAACCCTCAACCATCTACTATATACCCTATACATTAAACATTGAACCCTCAATTCTCAATCCTCTACCCTATGCATTGGATCCTCAACCATAATACCTCAACCCTATACCCTAAAACCTATATACTCAACCCTATACCCTCAACGGTCAACCCTAATCCCTCAACTCTAAACCATTAAGCCCTCAACCTCATCCCTCAACTTTTAAATGCTTAAACCCTCAACCCTTAACCCCTCAACCCTAATCCCTCAAACCCTATCCCTCTCTCTATCTATCTATCTATCTCACATCTCTCTCCTTCCCTCTCTCCTACCCTCTCTAATTGTCTCTATCTAACCTATCCCTCTTACTATGTACCTCTCGCTCAATCAATCCCTACCACTCTCTTTTTCTCACTCCCTCTCTCTCCCTCTCCCACTCTCTCTCTCTTAGTCTATATCTCTCCCACCAACTCTCCATCACTACCTCTCTCTCTCACTCCCTCTCTATCATACTCCCTCTTTCTCCCTATCTCACAGGTCTCTCCCTCCCACCTCTCTCTCTCTCTCTCTCTCTCTCTCTCTCTCTCTCTCTCTCTCTCTCTCTCTCTCTCTCTCTCTCTCTCTCTCTCTCTCTCTCGCACCCTACCTAGATAAGTCCCTCTAACCAACCCCCTCTCTCCCACTCTCTCTCAGGTCTCTCCCTCGCATACCCTCTCCCTCTCTCAAGTCTCCCTCTTTCTCACTCCCTCTCTCTCCTACTCCATCTCTCTCCCTATCTCTCAATCCTCTCCCTCTCACCCCCTCACACTCTCAAGTCACTCCCCCTTGTGTTGGAAAATGTGTCTCAAACTTATTGATGTGAAACCTCTGAAAAAGCAAAGTTAGTGTGACATTTTTTCTGTCTGGCCGACTAGCAACTGTGTAACCTTGTGGAATGCTCAGGTCACCAAGATATTGTTTGTCTTGCCGATGGGAGTCATTGGCAAGACATTTCAATCGTTGTGAGTTTTCCTACCTCTCTTTGCCCGGGGAGATCTCTTGCCGATAGTTTGGTTTCTATTGGACATCGGGAATACTCTTTGTGACGAGTGGAGTTGGGGAGAAATGTGAAATTTTGGAATGACTCATCCTAATAGTGTATGTCTCGCCTATGGTTATTCACAAGGATGTCTTCGGTGAGACTCCTAGTGACAGGTAGCATCAAGGAGAGGTGTGACCTTCAGAGACTCTTAGCGACTGAGGATCTCTCACTGATGGTTTAACTTTTCGGTGTGATACAGAGGCTCCCTAAGACCTTGTTTCAACTTGTTGGTTTAGCCGATGGATGTGTTCATGTTGGGTGTAGGGGAGACTCTTGCCAATATTCTGGTTAGAGTGATATCTATTGTCGGGTATTTTCACTATGATCTCTTGTCGATGACTGTTGGTCTCACCGACAGGTGTATTGACATCGGTAAGACTTAAGGGCTCTATATGACTCATAGAAAATGCGATAGTCTTGCCGATGAGTCTATTGTGGGCTTCGGTGAGAGGTCTCACCAATCTTGTTAATAGCGATAGTCTAGGCGATGGTCTTGGATATCAGTATGACTCTTGCAGCTCGTTATGACCTCTTGCCGATAGGGATATTCTAGGCGATGGTCTTGGATATCGGTATGACTCTTGCAGCTCGTTATGACCTCTTTCCAATAGTTGTAAGTTATGCTGATAGCGTCAATGGAGCATTGTAGCATTGGGGAGACACGGCTAGTATCTCACTGACATGCAATTATGTTTGAATGAATTTTGACTATTTGAAGATCCTACGTGGTATGTGTTTGACCAATCAAAGGAAGCTGAAGATGAACCATTGGCGGTTAGGCTGTTGCGGCCACTCCTGTGAGGAAGATCAACAGATCCTGAATGACATGGATATACTTTGAAATTGAAGATGATGTTCGGTTTGATGAATAGTTTCATGGATGATCAGTGTGTGTGAATTCAATTCAGAGAGCATTATAACTGGGATGTTCTGTACAAGGTTGATCATTGAATCTGCTATTGTAAATTGACATTAGAAAGTCAAGTCTAAACTCTGTATGTAATTTTGTTTATTGTAATACAAAGAGGCTTTTCTTGGTGTGGTGGGTTTTTCTCCCATAAGGGTTTTCCCACATAATTATGGTGTTCATTTGTGTATGTTAATTTCTTTGTTTCAGTTATTTCTTTCATTAGTATCTTAATTGGACTATAATTGAAATTTTAATGTCACCTCTACATTCTTCCCTAAGGTTTTGATGTTAGGAGAGTTTGTTCTGCACCTAAGCTTTCCCTACAAGTGGTATCAGAGCCTAGCTAGTTGTGTTATCCTTGTGGGTACGTTGGGTTTTTTGTGTCAATTCTATTTTAGTGGGAGTCTTGTAGAAGTTTGGTAATTCAAATTACAGATTAAGATGGAAAGCATGTCAGGAAAGATTGAAATTGAGAAATTCAATGGCAGTAATTTTGAGTTGTGGAAACTCAAAATGGAAGATCTATTGGTTGATCATGATATGTGGCTTGTTGTGTCTGGAATGAATCCTACAGGAATGAAGCAAGAGGATTGGGACCTTGTAGATAGAAAATCAAAGGGGTTGATAAGACTCTGTTCTTTTGAATGTTCAGGAAGAAAAAACTGCATCTTCCTTGTGGAAAAGATTGGCAGCTATTTATCAGGGCAAGTCCTTGGTGAATAAATTATTCTTGAGGAAGAAGTTGTACACTTTGAAAATGTAGGAGGAAGGGTCTGTTGCTGATCATTTGAACGCTTTCAACATGATGATTGCACAATTAGCATCTATGGGTGTGAAGATTGATGAAGAAGATCACTGTATGATGTTATTATGTTCTTTGCCAGATTCTTGGGATCACCTAGTGATGGCTATTGGTAGTACGACATCCACTTTTAAGATGGAAGATGTTGTTGCTTCTTTCTTATCAGAAGAGATGAGAAGGAAATCTTCTGAGATGGTGAAGGAGGCTCTTGCTGTTAGAGGCAAATCAAGAGAAAAAGGAAAGAAGAAGGACAAGAAGTCCAAATCAAAATCAGAAGGGAGATCAAAGTCTCCTGGCAAGAAGCCCAAGGTGAAGTGTTGGAATTGTGGGCAACCAGGTCATGTCCGAAAGGATTACAAAGAGGAGAAAAATAAGAAGAACAAGAATTCTGACAATGATTCTTCTCAAAGTGATGCAGATGCTTTCATTACATCCTTGGCTACACAAGCATCAGATGATGTCTGGATGATTGATTCTAGAGCATCTTTCCACATGATTGATTCTGGAGTGATTCATCTTTGGAAATAGTTGGTCGTGGAAGAGTCAGAATTCAATTCCCTAATGGAAGAGTGAAGGGAATCAATAATGTAATGCATATACTAGGTCTAGCTCAAAATTTACTTTCTGTTAGTAAGCTAAATGATATTGGAGTGCAATTCATGTTCTCTAAAAATGGCTACAGGATGACTAGAGGCTCTATGGTGCTAGCAAAGGGTGCTCGTATTGGTACCTTGTATAAGCTAGATGCACATGCTGTGCAATGCAATAGTGTCTCTGTAAAGTCACAAAAAGCTACTCATGGAGAAAAGAAGGTAAAAGTTCCTATTGGTGTAAACTCTATGGAAGTTAAACTTCCAGTAGAAAAGACTATGCTCTGGCATCATAGGCTTGGCCATATTGGAGGAAAAGGTTTAAATACCTTGAAGAATAAAAACCTGGTTGAAGGGCTTGATGATTGTAACCTTGAATTCAAATTTTTTGAACATTGTATATATGGTAAACAACACCGTGTTTCATTTTAATCTAGTCCTCAAAAATATTTTGGTTTACTTGATTACATTCATTCTAATATTTTTAGGCTAGTAAATGTTTCTTCTTAGTCTAAATCAAGATATTATACATTGTTCATTGATGATTATTCAAGAAGAGCATTTGTTTATTTTTTGAAAAGTAAATCAGAAGTGTTTAGTCATTTTAAGGAATTTAAAAACCTTGTAGAAAATCAGACTGGAAGAAAAATAAAATTTTTAAGGACTGATAATGGTGGTGAGTTTTGTTCTGATGATTTCAAGAGGTACTGTAAAGATCATGGGATTAAAAGACATAAAACTACACCTTACACTCCGTAGCAAAATGGAGTTGCAGAAAGGTTCAACAGGGCAATGATGGAAAAATAATGAAGTATGTTCAGTAGTATTGGCTTGGAGGAGAAGTTCTGGCTGAGGCAGTTGCAACAACATGTTACTTGATAAACGGTTCTCCTAATTCTGCTCTTGTTGAGAAAACACCTTTGGAAGAATGGTCTGGAAAGAAGCCCTCTCTGAGACACATCTGAGTCTTTAGCTGTGAGGCATATGCATATGTACCAAATGAAAAAATATCTAAATTGGAAAACAAGGCTGTCAAATGTATTTTTATTGGTTATAGTGTTGGCATAAAAGGATACAAGCTTTGGAATCTTGATAAGGAGAAGGTTTTATACAATAGAAGTGTTATCTTTCGTGAGTTAAAACCTTCTACCTTGGATCTGCGGTCAGAGACAAAATCAGAAAACAAAAAGGATGTAGTTGAAATTCCTCCAACACCAGATAAAGAGGAATTGAAAATTCAAAATGTACCTAAAACTGAGGAGAGCTGAAGTAGTTCTGAGAGTTCTAAAGAAGAAGAACAACCTCAGCCTCAACAAGTGAGGAGGTCAACTCATGAAAGAAAGCAACCTGATAGGTATGGGTTTTCTTTGATAGATTCTACTTGTGCCTATGCTTTAATTTCTAGCACTAATGAGCCTAGGACTATGAAAGAGGCATTTAGAATGTCTGATTCAAACTCTTGGTTGGAAGCCATGAATGAAGAAATGGCATCATTAGAAAAGAATGATACTTGGATTTTGGTGCCCTTGCCTGAAGGTAGAAAATATGTTGGTTGTAAATGGGTATTTAAAAAGAAAATAGGTCTAGATGGCAGTGTGGAAAAGTATAAGGCAAGGTTGGTTGCAAAGGGTTATTCCCAGGTAGAGGGAATTGATTATGGAGAAATTTTTTCTCCTGTAGCTAAGCGATATCTATTAGATTCCTTTTGTCACTTGCAGCAACGTATGACTTAGAGGTTGAACAGATGGATGTGAAGACAACATTCCTTCATGGTGACCTTGAAGAAGAGATTTATATGTCCCATCCTGAGCACTTTGTGGAGAAAGGTAAAGAAAAACTAGTTTGCAAGTTGAAAAAATCTTTGTATGGATTAAAGCAGTCTCCTAGAATGTTGTACTAGAAGTTTGACACTTTTGTTTTGTCATTGGGATTTGCAAGATCAAAATCTAATCATTGTGTGTACTACAAAGCTAAAAGTGATCAAGTCCTTATTATTGCTCTCTATGTTGATGATATGTTATTCATAGGCAATAGTAAGTTAATGATTTATGATCTTAAGTTTCAGTTGTCTACAAAGTTCAAAATGAAAGATCTTGGTGCAACCACGTATATTCTGGGAATGGAAATGACCAAGGACAGGAAGAGTAGAAAACTTTGGCTTAGTCAAAGTACGTATATTAATACTATTCTGGAGAGATTTTGTATGACTGACTGCAAGCAGCTAGTTGTTCTAGTTTTGCAGGGAACGAAGCTATCTGTTGAAAACTATTCAAAATTTCCTACTGAGATGGAGGACATGACCAGTGTGCCTTATGCTAGTGTAGTTGGTAGTCTAATGTATGCAATGGTCTATACAAGGCCAGACATTACCCAAGCAATGGGAGTACTTAGTCAGTTTATGGCTAATCTTGGAAGAACACATTGGGATGCTGTGAAAAGAGTTTAGATATTTGAAGGGCACTTCTGAATATGCATTGTGTTACCATGGCAACTTGGTTGAATCACAGAGGAGTCTCAGCATTCGAGGTTATGTGGATTCTGATTGGGCAGGGGACATTGATAGCCGAAGATCCACTAGTGGATATATTTTCATGATGAATGGTGGTGCAATGAGTTGTATGAGTAAGCGGCAGGCTACAGTCGCTTTGTCCACTACAGAGGCAGAATACATGGCAACAACACATTCCTATAAGGAAGCAATCTGGTTAAAACATTTTTGTTCTAACATTGGGTTTGATGCATGGAAAATTACAATTTATTGTGACAGTCAAAGAGTTATTTGTTTGGCAAAGAATCCTACTTTCCATGCCAGGAAAAAACATATTGATGTGTAGTATTATTTTGTATGAGATATGGTGGAGGATGGAAAGGTCTCTTTAGAAAAAGTGGATACTCTGGAGAATGTTGCAAATGCATTGACAAAGCTTGTGAGCGCAGACAAGTTTAGGTGGTGTGCCAGTTCGATGGGCCTCAGTGCCCATGAATTTTAGTAGTTTTGTTGTGCTCTGAAGTTGTTAGTAAGATCTTCATCAAGTGGGAGATTGTTAGAAAATGTGTCTCAAAATTACTGACGTGAAACCTCTGAAAAAGAAAATTTAGTGTGACATTCTTTCTATCAAGTTGACTAGCAGTTGTGTAACCTTGTGGAATGCTCAAGTCATCGAGACATTGTTTATGTCTTGCCAACAGGAGTCATCAGCAAGACATTTCGATCATTGTGAGTTTTCCTACCTCTCTTCACCCAGGGAGATCTCTTGCCGACGGTTTGGTTTCTATTGGACATCAGGGAGACTCTTGGTGACAAGTGGTGTTGGGGAGAAATGTGAGATTTTAGAATGACCCATCTCGACAGTGTATGTCTCACCAACGGTTATTCACAAGGATGTCTTCAATGAGACTCTTGGTGACAGGTAGCATTGGGGAGAGGTGTGACCTTCGGAGACTCTTAGCAACTGAGGATCTCTCACCGATGGTTTAAATTTTTGGTGTGACATGGAGGCTCACTAAGACCTTGTTCTGACTTGTTGGTCTAGCTGATGGATGTGTTTGTGTTGGGTGTAGGGGAGACTCTTGCCAATATTCTGGTCAGAGTGATATCTATTGTTGGGTGTTTTCACTATGATCTCTTTCCAATGACTGTTGGTCTCGCCGATAGGTGTATTGACATCGGTAAGACTTAAGGGCTCTATATGACTCACAGTGAATGTGATAGTCTTGTCGATGAGTCTACTATGGACTTCGGTGAGAGGTCTTGCCGATCTTGTCGATAGCGATAGCCTAGGAGATGGTCTTGTATATTGGTATGACTCTTGTAGCTTGTTATGACCTCTTGCCAACAGCGATATTCTGGGTGATGGTCTTGGATATCAGCATGACTCTTGCAGCTCATTATGACCTCTTGCTGATAGTTGTAAGTTATGCCGATAGCATCAGTGGAGAATTGTAGCATCAGGGATACACGGCTAGTGGCTCACCGACATGCAATTGTGCTTGAATGAATTTTTACTATCTGAAGATCCTACGTGGTATGTGTTTGACCAATCAGAGGAAGCTGAAGGTGAACCGTTGGTGGTTAGGTTGTTGTGGCCATTCCTATGAGGAAGATCAACAGATCATGAATGACATGGATATACTCTGAAATTGAAGATGATGTTTGGTTCGATGAATAGTTTGATGGATGATTAGTGTGTGTGAATTCAATTCAGAGAGCATTGTAATTAGGATGTTCTATACAAGGTTGATCATTGAATCTGTTGCTATAAATTGACATCAAAAAGTTAAGTCTCAACTTTGTATGTAATTTTGTTTATTGTAATACAAAGAGGCTTTTCTTGGTGTGGTGGGTTTTTCTCCCATAAGAATTTTCCCACATAAATCTGGTGTTCATTTGTGTATGTTAATTTCTCTATTTCAGTTATTTCTTTCATGAGTATCTTAATTGGACTGTAATTCAAACTTTAAAGTCACCTCTCCATTCTTCCCTAAGGTTTTGATGTTAGGAGAATTTTTTCCACACCTAACTTTCCTTACACCTTGCACCCTACATAATAACTCTCTCTCTCTCTCCATCCCTCCCACCCTACCTAGCTAAGTCCCTCTCTCTCCAAACCCTTCTCTCCCACTCCCTCTCTCTTAGGTCTCTCCCATCCACCCCCTCTCCCTCTCTCAGGCCTCTCTCTCTCACTCCCTCTCTCTCCCACTCCCTCTCTCTTGCACTCCCTATCTCTCAAGTCTCTCCCTCTCACCCCCTCACACTCTCAAGTCTCTCCCCCTTAGCACCCTACCTAAATAACTCTCTCTTTCTCTCTCCCTCTCTCTCTCTCTCTATCTCTCTCTCTCTCTCCCTATATCCCTTCCACCCTACCTAGCTAAGTCCCTCTCTCTCCAAACCCTTCTCTCCTACTCCCTCTCTCAGGTCTCTCTCACTACCTCTCTACCTCTCTCTCTCTCAGGTCTCTCCCTCCCTCTCTCTCTCCCATCCTACCTAGACAAATCTATCTCTCTCTCTTAAAATTCTCCCTCCCTTTAAAGACATACATTGATACATACATACAGGCATACATACATACATACATACATTCATACATGTATACATACATAAAGTCATACATACATACATACATACAAGCATGCATATATACATGCATACATGTCATACAAGCATACATACATACAAACATACAAATATATATACATACATTTAATAGAATAGAATTTAACACAAAGCAAGACATAACGTGAGCACATTATAATTTTCTCACGTTATGTCTTGCTTAGGAAAATCTTGAGAACAAATGCAAAAAAAATGTCAAAACGATGAAATAACGCAAGCATGTTATAATGCAAGTTCATTATAGTGTGCTCGGGTTATAATGCACTTGCGTTATTTCTTGCTTTGGGAATCCCCAAGCCTTATGCTTGGTATTTTCTTTGGAATACCAACCCAATGTCTCGGAGTGCCTTCCCAATGTCCAAAGACGTGTTTTTGCAAATTCTAGAATATTTCACATAATTGCATTCATGCTAAGCATCAAAGTTTGCATTTGTTTCAAGGTCAAAAAAATTGAACACTTGGGTAATATTAGGCTCTCTCTTAGCTATCTAACGATGTAATTTTTTCAAATTTTGAAAATGTTAAGTCTTTGATCTTTAATTTCTTTTGTTTTTGTATCTGTTTTTTTGGCAAAAAATAGTGTTTGGTATTTTATTTCTTTATAAATTAACTGTTCATTGAAATTTCAAATAAATTACATTTTTAGAAACTACACTCCATAATACACAAAAAAAAAAAAACTGATTTTCAATTACTTTTCAAAATTTATAGGGGTATCACAACCAAAATTCTATTTTTTAGGAAGTGTCCACTTTGAAAATTAGTAAAAAAATACAATATTCATTAAAAAATTATTAGAAAATTTGGGCATAAACTACATCCTATTAGCTAATTTCTCACTGAAGTGATTTTAAAAATACCAAAAAAAGGTTAACCTTTTGAGGGAGCCACAAAATTTGCCATGTTATGTTTTTTTGACAAAAATAGCACCAATTTTTGTGGCTCCCTCTTTTGAACCCCTTAATCTCTACCATTTTTAGAAAAAAATAGTAGTTTAGAATGTAGACTTGGAGCACTACGATCCTTGCTTTTGTTGAATCTAAAAAATTTTAGTGTAAATATCCTTAATTTCACATCCAAGGTCAGTATTTCCTAATCTTAGAAAAAAGTGGCCACTTAAGACCCCTTTTTGGCCCCCCATCTTTTTGCACTTACCCTCCAGCTAAACCCTAACCCTATCTAGTGTTAGAAACTAGCTGAAATTCATCCCAATGAGAGTTGAGGTGACCTAATCATGAGAACCATTCTAAAGGATGAGCTCAGGATGCACAAAAACCTGCACACCATGCCCTTGCAATAAATGTCGTCTAAATACCCCTCTATAAATGTACTCGTGAAATAAACAATTAGCATGTGGGGAAAGAAAGGGAGGAAAATAAACAACAATAAATGGCCATGGGCACCCATGAAATCAATCATAACCCTCAAAAAATTCAATAAATGTTGTCCTCGAGTCCCAAAAGTTAAATAGGTAGGTGAGAAGGTAACTCAAGCATTAATGGTGCCACCACAAAAAAAATGCCAAAATGCAAAATGTTGGGGCATCGAGCCCAAAAGGAAACCCTTGCTAGATTTAGAATTAAATGGCTTGGAAACCAAAATAAGTTTTCCTACGAATGTTGGGCATTGAGCCTACCTCATACCACTAGATGCATGGCATTGAATGTCGAACCTCGGGCGTCAAGAGTACTGCTTGCCACCTGTTGAAGATGCGTGTTGAAGACTGGGAGAAAGTATGCTAAAGCTGTGAAGATTGGAACTGGTCGGGGGTTGAGGGTTAGCCTATCATCTTACCTCATACCATTGGATTGTAAGAGGTAAGGTAAATCTCCAACCTCTAAACTTTGAAAATCTACCACTTAGCTAGATTTTGATGGAAGGAGCTAGGGAGAAAATGGGAAGGCAGGAGGATGAAGGGAAGGAAAAAATGGGAAGCCCGATCTCAAACCATTGAAATGTGAGTTCTGGGATCGAGTGTCAGGGGAAGAGGTTACCTCTTACTGAGAAATGTTATGAGGTAAGATGAAATCCTAAAACCTGACGCTTGATGCTTGAAAGAGACGTTGAGAATCAAAGTTTGAGAGAAGTGAGTGAAAAGTAGAACGATAAGCGATAAGAGGGAGACCTGACCTCTGAAGTCCAAAAATATTATACTTAGGAAAATTTTTAAAGGACTTATTCAGACTTTGGGAGTCAAGCCAAAGGCTTATTACTTGCGAAGAGAAGTGGTAAGGCTAAAGGGGTAAGGCTGAAAGCTGACACCCAAAACTCTTAAGGGGAAAAGAAAGGAAGAAGGTGGAAGAGATGAAATATCATGGGCGATGAAGGAAGCATGCTATAAAGGAGGGAAGTGACAACCTAAAAACCCTAAACACTTAGACTTAGCCAAATTTAGGACTTTCTCAAGGGGGACTCGTAGTATGCCCCATGGGAGATCTCTCGAATCACTTTTCAATAATGGGTCATAAGGGTGGCATAAAATGGAAACAACAACAAGAGTATGTGGACATGGATAATATCTCTCTATTGCACAAGCTTCACTTGGGTGATGTGTTTCATGCTTATAAACGAAAAGAAATTGTTGAGACACATTAGAAGAGTACAAAGATGATTGATGAAGCAATAAAAATTCTACAAGAAAGCATACCCAAAGCAAGTATTGGAAACTCCTTATCTGGTATAGATAATTTGAAGCTTTTAATTGATTTGTTTAAGGGGTATTCTAGTAGATTGAAGGAAAAATTGGAAAAAGAATTAGATAAAAATGTGAATGAGAAAATATTGTTAGATATAACTAAGAAGTGTGTTGCTGCACACAACAAAATTCAAGACAATATTAAAGGAGTGCAAGAGTGTGTGGCAGAAGCTAAAGTTTCATTTTAGTTATGCATGAAATGGCCGAGCTCTACAAATAACATAAAAGATGAGATGCACTCCATTGAGTCCCAAATTGACAAATCTTCCAGTGCTTATGATCTAGCACAAGATTTGGATGGAAGCACAAGGTCTTCCATTGAGAACCTGCATGAGTAGTTTTTCCAACTAAAAATTCAAAAAGAGAAAATTATAATGTAGTATGGTCATCTCAGAGATCTGTGAATGCTACTTTCACGCTTATTTCTAGTTCCTTGACGAGTGCTGAAAAATGCTTCAAAGTTAAATCTGGTACCCAACACTCTGGATGACAGTGAAGAACTATTGATGGAGTTGGAGACCCTGAGTAGAATTCTTGGCCTATCCAAGAATATTTAGGAGGAAGGAAAGCAAGAGTGGCAAGCTAACTTAGAGAAGCTACAAGTGTCAAATTCTTCCTTCAGGTGACTATATTTTTCTTTTATGCAATTTAGTTTATCATTCATATTTCAATGTACATATGTAGATGGTATAAGGTAATTTTCTAGTGCAATTTTTTTTTATCCAATAGATTTGGATAACACCCTTAGAGAGATTCAATAAATTTTTGAGTTTTTATATATGCATATCAGTTAGGGGGAATGAATGAGCATGTGTAAGTATGTGTGTAATCTAGTAGATACAAAATCATGTAAAGGGGGAGAATATATGCAAGTATGCACCCTTTACCCTTGATGTCAAAGGGGGAGAATAGTTTTGAGAGATAGTTAAGGAATGTTTCCATCAATGACAAAGGGGGATATTGTTGGAAGAATAAGAATATTTTCATTGATATGCTTACCGAAAACATGAGCATGGAGTATAAGTACACGTTGTACAGTATGTAGTTTAGTGTTGTCATTGATGTCAACATTGTATTATGGTATGAAGATCATAATGTAGACAAGTTTGTATATCTTGATAATGTTTGAAGATGATTATCTAGTGAAATTTTTCAAGAATATTTGATCCACTATGGCCAGTTGAAGTGAGAAATTGACTAAGTGTCAAAAAAAGTAATTTGGTGTATAGGACATCCAATATTTTGGTCTGCATCGGTTTGCTATGTATAGTATTGCTTTATTGATTTGGGGTAATTTTTTTTTATGTTGGAAGAGTTTAAATATATAATTTCATAGTGTTTTAGTTTCTAGTGTTGAAGATATGAATGGCAGTATATCGGTCTAGCAGTAGTAGAAGTTTCCAGTTTAGTGCGTACGTGTTCGTTAATCCATACTTCTTTGTGGCTAGGTTTCTTGCTTTGCATATTTATGGAGATGTTTACAGGTGTTATTAGAGTTTGAATTCCAAGTGCCATCAATTTTGGAGGTCCGCGTGTCAAATTTTGGTTGTACATTTGGAAAATTTTCATGTTAGGTCATTACCAATGCCAACCTAATAAGTCTTGTGTATTGTGGAGATTTAACAACTTTTGATCCATTATGTGGGAGCTAGTATAGGTCCATTCCGACCTATTTGAATGTCTTATAAGTTTTGAATTTTAGCACAAAGTGTGTATGTGTGTATATTGAGATGACAAGATATAATTTGTATGATATATCCAATTATGCTAACCTAATTGATGTTTTATGTGTTTATGGGTAAAGTAGATATATATGTATGTTCTTTTTGGTGTTTTGGAGATAGAATGTAATGCAATGTTTAGTTGTACAGTTTAAAAAATTGTACTCCTTTTATGTGTTAGTATAATTTCACACTTAATTTGGACCTATTTTAGTGACCTCAATTTTATGCACTTTACCCTTCATAAATAGGCCCCTAAACCTCCTTATTATGCATCCCAAGGCATGTTTTATCATTCTTTGACATTGCAACATGTATTGAATAAATGCATTTAATTAATTTAATGCTCTGAAATTCATTAATCCTAGATTTTTAGGCCAATACCCATTCTCCCAAGGGTGAATGGGTCCCCTTTAAGATCCAAATTCAAATTTTAAACATATTTTTGGTGGAATTTTAAAGTCCCAAGTTCAATTTTTAAACGTCAGCTTTCAGGATTTAATAATCAAGAAATTGGAAAGGAAGCCTATAAAGCCTAGTCCTCTCACCATTTTACACTAGATTGAGAAAAGATTGAGAATATATTCACAAGATTAACACTCAAGAGCAAGGAGAAAATTCAAGAAACAAAAGTTGAAGTCTTGGAGTGGAATTTCAATTGTCTTTTTAGGTCTTCAAGCTCATTTTTTCAAGATTGATCATGCATTGTTCATGATTCAAGATTGATGCCTATGGTGGATCATGATGGATTATAGGTTTTAGGACATGCAACTAGCCATTTCCCTTGATCTAATGACTTGTTTCCTAGTGATCCCATCTTCTATCTTCATTCTACTAGCTACCTCAAGCAAGGTATAATTAGATTTTAGATCTATTAGGGGATTTGACTTCTCCCTAATTAGGTCTTTGTTTAATTATTCACGTTCATTTAAGGATCTTATTCTAACACCCTTGAATAATGTTTCTTTTCATGTTGGCTCTAAAAAATCTTATAAACACTTAATATTAGGGCTCACACACACTTTTAGGTTTCGGATCTATATTTTTCATCAAGGTTTAATTACCAAACTTGGGGTTTAACCAAGGAAAGCCCCAATACAAACAAACCAAAACTTTTAGTTTTGATACAAGCCCAAATCCGAAAGTAGAGACTGAAAGGTATAAGAAGAAAGTGTACATCAAAAGCTACAACTCCAAATTTTGAAGTTTCAGAAAATCCTAGCAAGACCCATTCACCCTAGGGTGAATCTGTCCTAGGAGGATGCTCAACAGATACTTTTTGTGGTAGGTGTGTAAATTCATACTCATCTCATATCTACCAGAATTTTGTGGATTTTTTTAGATTAAGGTTTTAAATTGATGTTTCAAGTCTTACATTGCACAATTGGATTCATTTAGTATTTTTCATTTATCTCCCAAAAGTGCATTTCATGTTGATTTACCATGTCCTCAATCATAAGGAAACAATAAGATCTCCATTAAGGTTGACTCACATAAGGGTTGAAAGTCAATATTACCCTGGGGGATCTCTTTTTACTAATGAAATTAGAAAGATAGGTGTATTTCCCCATCATTTTGGAGAAACCCTATTTTCCTACATTTCATTATGGAAACCATAAAATACCTCAAAATATTACACAAATAAACTACATATTAATGGTCAACCTTGGAGAAAGCATAGCTATTTGATAATGTCAGATATTTTTCTACAAGTTAACATATCCCTCAAGCCCTTTAGTAGTGATGACTTTGATATGTTAGATGAATCCCTTGACGATTTCATCTCACAAGGATCATCCACTAAGGCTTGTTATGAAAAAACAAAATAGAGATAATTTAATGTAATCACACCTCAATTTATCATTTATCCACCCTCACATCAACAAAAAAAAGTCAAACCAAACTTGTGCTCATCATAGGACTACCTCAAAACAAGTCTAAACCATTGGAAGTATCCTGAATTATGTAAGGCAACTTACTAGTAACAATTTTTTGCATCAACCAAGTTATAACACTACTTCGCATACATATAACACAAGGAACAATAAGCAACCACAAACAATACCTACTTCATTACCATCGCCTCAACTAATTTTTCCAAGTGCTCCTCGCTTTCCTTTAGACACTAGAAAGGATTATGATCTTATGTAACAAATTAAAAACACTCCTGCTAGGATTTATTTATGGGATCTCATTCAAGCTTCACCTAATTACCATAGAATGCTTCAAAATTCTTTCCATCATTATTTATCCCTCCTAATGTGCAACCAAATGATGTGGAATCCCTAATTCAAGGTATGGATTTCGTTAACATTGATATTTTATTTCATCAAGATGAGTTACCTCCATTGGAGATACAAAAACAAATTGAAGCCTTCATGGTAATGATTGTCATTAACAAATGCAAAATAAAACAAAATCTCATTAACAATGGTTCAACTCTTAATGTATGTAGTGTGAATATCTTACACAAAATCAGAGTGGATAAGGCTATGATTGAACCTGATTCTTTAGCTATTTTTGGATTTGATTATGTGGGAAAACAACCACTGGGTGTGATATCATTACCTATTATAGTTGGAAAGGTCATTTTTCAAACTCCTATCCATGTCATGCCTCAAGATCTCTCATACAATCTTCTTTTGGGTAGACCATGGATCAATGAAATGAATGGGTACCTTCAAATCTTCATAATTTAATGAAGTATGTCTGTATCAACAAGGTTTATACAATCAAGGCTAACTCTCACCTAGAAAGTTGTTTGCACTCTAAGAAAGACAAGGGAAAGTCCTTTGAAAAATTTTATACCAACTTCAAAAGTAGATCCCATATGAGGAACAAAAAGAAAAGAATATTGAATAAGTCACAAAGTTACTAGATGATGATTGGGGTTCATTGGATTTCACACCTACATTCATGGGAGAAAACAAAATCCAAAGAAAAAAATATGAAAAGGGAAAAGAAACAATGGTGATTTCAAAATAAAATTTGGAAGAACCTTCAGCAAAATATATTTCAACCACTTTAGAAGAGGAAACAAGTTACACAAAAGGCTATGATGAAGTTGATTATGAACAACCACCAAATCCAAAAGAAATGGAAAAGATTTATGGAAGAGGTTACAAACTTTTGAAACAAATTGGATATAGTGGAAAAGGATGTGGTGTGAAAGAAAAAGGAATTTGTATCCCTATAGAGCCTAACATATAAGAAACAAAAAATGGTCTTGGATATTGCCATTTTAAGATAGAAAAAGTCAGAAAAAGGTCTTCACTTAACATCAACACCATCATGCAAGATTCCTCTAAGGAAACTCTAACTTTATAGCATCTTGAATTAATAGATGCAAGTGATGGATCATTAGATTATTTTGAACATGATGAAGCCTTGGAAGAAATGCTAGGATTTTATGGTAAATCACAAACTCCTCACCTCAAACAAGGATCTCCTTGTGCCTTATTAAGTATAGGATACATCAGCAATGAAAAGAAAATAAGTGATGCTGAAGAAGAAGAAATCCCTAAAATTCCAAATCAAAGTGAATTACCTATATAGGAGATACAATTAACATACTAATGGATACATCTGATAAAGAAAAATGATTCAAATAGGAAATCACCTTGATGAGGATGAACAAAAAAAACATACAATACTATTACATGACTTCCCTGAACTTTTTTCTTGGACTTATTTGGATATGTTGGGTATGACACTAAGATAGTTACGTATAAGATTGTCCTTGTGTGGGATGCTAAACCAATAAGAAAAAATATACGCAAGATGAATCCTAAGATAGCATTATTGGTTAAGGTTGAAATTGATAAAATCCTAGATGTTGGCTTTATTCATCCTATTGATTATTCACCATATATTTTAAACATCGTAGTGGTGGCAAAAATTGACAATCGTATTAGGATGTGTATGGATTTTTGTGATCACAATAAGGCATCTTTAAATGATGATTTTCCACTTCCTAATATTGACATGATGGTCGATTCAACCATCGGTCGTGTGTTATTATCATTCATTGATGGATTTTTAGGATATAATCAAATATTTATCAACCCTCAAGATCAATACAAGACAACATTTAATGTAGCTTGGGGAACGTTCTATTGGGTTGTCATGCCTTTTGGATTAAAGAATACTGGTGCAACATATCAAAGAGCTATGACATTGATATTTAATGATTACATAAATAAATTCTAGAAGATTGTGTTGATGATATTCTAGCTAAATCCCTAACTCGTCAAGATAATGTTAAAATCTTTCAAAAGATATTTTAAATAATGCGTAAATATAACATGAGATTGAACCCGAAAAAGGGTTTCTTTGGTGTGGATAGTGAAAAACTATTAGGTTTTATATTATACCATAGAAAAATTGAGGTGGAAACAAAGAAGATTAATGTTGTCATTAACATCCCAAATCTTAAGAATATTTCTCAATTATGTACTTTACAAGGAATGGTTCAAGATTTTCATCATTTTATGGCATTGTTGGTAGATCAAACTTTACCTTTTACACAACTTCTTAAGAAGGAATCAAATTTTAAATGGAGTGAGGATTGTAAACAAGATTTTGAAAGTTTGAAAGAGTACCTCACTACACCTCCCATTTTACAACCCTCCATTCAAGAAAAACCATTTATCCTTTATATATCAACATTTTCCCATGCTTTAGTAGCATTGTTAGCTCAACAAGATGATAATGGTAAAGATCATCTTGTTTATAACATTAGCCAAACTTTAATTGATTATGAAACTCGATAAACCATTATAGAAAAACATTTTTTGGCTCTTGTGTTTGATACTAGTAAATTGAGACATTATTTACAAAATGCAAAAATTTATGTGATTACAAAGTTTGAACATTTAAAACATCTCTTTGATAAAACAGACTTATCAGAACATTTAGCTAAATCAATTATGTTTTTAACTGAGTTTGATCTTAAATTTTTCTCTCAAAAGGAAATCAAAGGACAAGCCTTAACCAACCATCTAGTTGATGCTCCTTCTCCTTTGACATCACCTAATATGGACTCATTCCTCGATGAAAGTGTGTTGATAATCAAAAAAGAAACATGAGAATTGTACTTTGATAGCTCTAAGTGTTGAACTAGATCTAGAGCAGGGGTAATAATAATTCTACCCTTTAGAAAGCCTATTCCCTTATCTTACTAATTAAACTTCTTATGCACAAATAACATTGTAGAGTATGAAGCCCTAATCATTGGATTACGTGCAACTTTATCCTTCGGTGTGGTGGAGCCTCTAAATTTTGAAATTTTGTGATGGTTCCTTGCCTTGTCATTATCCTTTGTGTCTATGCATTGGGGTTGGGTTTAGGGTTTTGGTTCAAAAGAGCTCGTTTCAAATTCCATGATCTTTCACCCTAGGCATACTATTCCTTCATTGACTTGTTATACCCAGTTGTAGGTCACTTTAGTCATGACTTAAGCCATAAAAAATGTATTCTCATTGGCCCCTTGGTCTAGGTTTGTCAGTCATCAAAATGTTATATCATCGCATTAATATTTCCTAAGTCGGGTGAACTATTTCTTGTTAAAAATGACTTAAGTCTTAAGAAAGTATTCCCATGGGTCTTGGTCCCATCAACCAAGTTGGTCCCCTTTATTAAGACTAAAATTTTTGCATGTGCAGAATTTCCAAGGGTTGGATCTGAGGATTTGATCCTAATCATTCCCCACTACCCCTGCAGGAATAAAATAATAATTTCTAAAAAGAAACAAGGTTAGCAGGCTAAGGATATGTGTACTATTGTAGGTGTGGGGCCCGGTCTACACTTATATACCTGACATCATAAGCTTTTAAGCTAATGGCCAAGATGCATTGTTGAGATTAAATCTCAACCGTTCCCTACTAACCCCGTCAGAATAAAATAATGTTATATTAAAAGTAGTGGGGCTAGTGGGCGACTACCATGTGGATTCTCCCATTGCTTGGAAAGAAAGTGGAGCCTATAGAATGAATGATCTAGAATTCTAGGTGGTGAATTATTATTGGCACAGGATAGGTGAACGAAAGCAACAAAAATTCAAACTTTTTTGAATCAATCTAAGTTTTCCAACAAGCCATCTCACAAAGCGATCAACAAATGACATTCCAAATTGAAGAAGTGGCTATGGGAGTCATTCTGCTTTGCACAGGCAAGCAGTAATGGTGGAAATGACATCCATACCTACCCAAATCCAATCTTAAGGCACATAAAAGATTGTTTTTCACATAATTGAAGATTGCAAATAAGTTTCAAAGCATCTAGGAGATCGAAGTGAGTGTTCCAGAGTTTAGGGTGATTAAAATTATGGCTTTCTTCAAGCATAGAAATAGTAAGTGAAAACAAACATTCTTCTCTATTTTTTCTTTAAATTTCCTTAGATTAGGGTAGAGGTATGATGTATCTTTCATCAAGTTATTCTGCATACTATTGAATTGTTATTTGGTAGTTTGAGCTTCTAGGGTTTAAAATTCTATCGAACCTATTAAAATTATTCCTTCAAACCATGCCCTAGGTTTTAAAGAAAAAATGTAAGTTTTGAACCTCTCTGGTGTCAAAAACCCAGATTAATTAGAACCTACCTATCACCAACGGCTCCCAAAGCTCAAGTTTCTAGTTTTGAAACTACATCAAGACATTTTTCCCAAGATATCATTGACCAATTGAAACCCCCAACCAACAAAAAAGCTAAGAGAAATGCTTTGTTTTATGGCCCTAGAATTAAATATGGGTTACTAGACAAAAAATGCTTTATCAAGGATGTCGATGTGTCATACACAGGGTGGAAAATGTTCCAAAATTGGTTTGGAAATAGAAATTGTGGAGTTCATGTCTGCAACACATAGAGATTGGATATGGGGAAGCTAGTTGTGCCAAACATATACGTGGGTGTAGATTTGTTCAAGGATATAGCTATGAGGTATGATCCTATTTCTAGAGTGATCAGGGCATATGATGGTGTTGAAATGGTTAATATAACTAGAGAGGAGATTGCAAAAAATTTCATGTTGAATGAATGGAGTCAAGATATGATTCCCATTAACCTTGACACTTTCAGAAAAGAATATGAAAAAAAAAGGATATGTTTAGGTTAATAATGTTTCCTGTGCATACTCCAAGTACTAAGGTTGGGAAATCTAGGAAATATATAAAAATTGGCAAGGATGAAATGGAGCCTTTTCCCATGTAGTACTTTTCTAGTTACTTCAAGAAAACAATTTATTCCTTGTGCCAAATTCTTGGTTTTGATCTGCCATCCACCATGCCAAGGGGTTTCATGTATATGGCAGCACACCTTCAACACCCAACATATAATGTAGTATATGACATTGTCACATATCTGGTAGATAACATTCATCAGGGTTTGTTTATGCTAAAGGTAGGAAAATATTGGGTAAAGTTCTAGTGGTATTCTCTCCTGATGCTCATGTTCCTATATAAGGGAGAGAATACTTTTTGTGAAGACATGACACTAAAGAAGGTAGAGGGGGATATTGAGCTTCCTATCCAATGTTAGAATCAAATTTTGGACAAGGATGATATGAAGTTTGATTATGTTTTTTTCCACAGCGTCTTTTCCTCCAAGTTGAGAAGGTTTTTGGTTTATGACCCATCAAGAATTCCCAAGGAGATACATCATTTTTTGAGGCCCTTGGAAACAAGGCCTAATTTAAAATTGAATCACAAACTAGCGGTCATAATTCCATACCCTAGTACAACAATCTTCAAATTTTATGGCACAAATGTGAACCCACATGCATTTCCAAGAGATGTGCCACTAAGGATTGGATTTCTTGAGAATATGAGGAATTCGAAAGAGAAAAAATGGTACATCTTCCTAAGGAATAGAAGAAAGGCTCATTATTTCCAAAGTGGATGGTGTTTGCAAATTTTTTGATGGATAAGGGAGGATGGAAAGACTTGGAGCAGGTTCTTACACCATACAATTTAAAAATAATGTGCCCAAGGAACCATGACCCTGAAGGTTTCATTGCTACTTTGAAAGCAAAAAATAGAAGTGGCTCCTTCGTCCATAATTTTTACTATCCTAAAGATGTGATTAGAAACATTTTTTATTTTCAAGTCTAGGATGAAAGAAAGGAAATGTATCTTTCCTTCAAAAAAATGGTAGATAAAGTTAAAAATTTAGATCCCAACCATGACCATCTTCCCAATATTAAGGGTGATTTGAATAGAATCATGTATTTACTTGACAATTTTTAGAGCATAGTGGGTGTTTTAAGGGAGGAACACACCATAACTGATAAAGGGAAGGAAATAGCTATTGAAGAAGAACCAGCAAAAGCAATGGAGGAGAGACCTTCCTATCAACCACCACAAAAAGTTAGAGTGTACTCTAGGAAGAAGGAGGTAATAAAGAAGCGACAAACACTTCCAACCCCTATTGCATCAAAGGGGTCAAGAGTATCTTCTCCTATGAGGTCAGCACCATCTCCTCCCAAAAATGTTACCCCTATCATAATTAACTTTGATTCACCCCGTAGAGGTCCATCTCCATCAGAGCAACCACCACCCATAAGGTAGCAAATTGAGGTGAGAGGGGTAGTTGATTACCTTGAGACAAAAGAAGATGCAATAAGGAATACCTTCTCCCCCAAGGGGGGTTGCATCAAGCACAAGAGAGAGAAGCCTTAGATTAGGAAAGGAAGATGTCAATGGTTTAAGCAATGTTGATGATCTAAGACATGAGGCTTCCAAGACATTTTTGGAAGATAATTCATTTATGGAAACCAAGGATTTTAAGGATTTTGTATGGAGAGCTAATGATCAAGAATATGTTGAAAATGTTGCGAAGGAGAGGAGTTTGCATCTAGAACTTCCAAAGGAGGTTATGCAAGATAATGTGAGGAATATGATGAGGAAGCAATTCCAAAATATTACACCTGAAGAAGGAAGAGCATTAGTGCATAAGATTGCGCTATTATTGCTTCCAAAATGGTATATTATAGATGCAATTGTTTTGGACATAATAAGAAGGCCTGAAAAACCCTTGTTTCAAACAAAGGAAGAGCCAAATTGGCATTGCAAGGGTTGGCCTTCAGTGAAGAAAGGGATTCCTTGTCCCTCTGGTCACTATCTCTAGGTTCTAGAAGGCCAAAAGTTACAAAACTAGTTGACTTCAAGGGATAGTTGATCATCAAAAGAGTCTCTGACACTACAACATTTGAAGCAGCAAAAATGGTAGTTAATGTTGCTAAATTCACTAAGGAAACAGTGGATAATGTCACTGCAGAGAGAGACTTGTACAGAAGCAAGCATAATGAGATTATTGATGAATATAACAAAAGTCAACAAAGGATTTTTGAGCTAGAAACAAAGTTGGCATTTTTCAAGAAATAAAGAGAAACATTAAGGACCCAAGGCCCATTAGCTTCAAGTTATGTTGCACCTACCTCCCCAATGGAACATCCCTAATCTTCTCCTCTACCTGAAAAATCCTTGGAAATAATGCCATACAAATTGGGCCAAGAACCAATTGCAGTTGAGGAGCCAAGCACATCAGGTGCAACTCCATCAAATGAGCCCACAAAGGAACAATTATTGTTGCAGATTGAAGTATACAAGAATTTTTTTTCACAATTTTAGGACATGAGAATAGTTCAAAGATTGTTTATACAGTTCTAGAGCATATGAATAATTCATGGTAAGTTGAACAGTATCAATTCTAGTTATTCTTTAATATTGCAAGCAATAAAGTTGTCTCAAAGAGACAAGGATTTAGCTAGCCCAATCATGGATAGATGGATCCCCAAGGTTGATAATTTGAAGCTCACAACATTTGGGTTTGCACACTAGAAGGATAAATATCTTAAGATTTTCCCAACGTAAAAATTTGTTAATGAAGTTAAAGAACAAAAATTTAAGGGTATGTTGCTCCTCTGGAAGTAAAAATAAGAGAATTAAAGTCAAATTTTGATGAGGCAGAATTGGTATTGTTACCTAATATTGAACACACATATGATGAGGTAAAATCTCTACAGGTATGGAAAGATCAAGTGGATACAACTATTGTTGTTCAAGCATCCCTGATATGTGAAAATATTGATATTGATGTATTGAAAAATACTCTTGAAAACTTGTCTTTCACCATTAGTCTCCTGGAAGAATATGACAAAGAAGCCAATTCAGTGATGGATAAATATGCTCCTTACAAAAATAAGATGGATGAAATCTTAGGTTTCCATTGGCCTTTTGAAGAAAAATATGAATTGTGGAAGAATAATTGAATTGATGAGTTGGAGTTGTAGGTACAGGGATGGAGAACACATATACATGGTTGAGTATACTGTAGGTTTGGACTTAGATATTGTAATGCATAAAAGATATGTTTCTCCAAATTCAAATTATGATAGGTAAATGTTGATTATTGGTGACTTGGACTAATTTTGGATGTTGATCTAGATATTGATCTACGTTTTTCTTTCCTTTTGCATGCTTTTTTCTTTTGGTGAAGAGGAAGATAAAGATGCTCCAATGGTTTGAATACCACTCTCTTCAACAAAATACCTTTTGGAAGGTGCAAGAATCTCTACTAACTAAAGTGCAACCTTTGTCTCATATGAGAATATTTTATCAATTGGTTGTAACCATTCCTCATGGAATGATTGGTTTAGGTTGTCAAATGAAAATGTGACAAGTGTACTATTGGCCTGAAGCTTTTTTTGCTCCCTCTTTTATAATAAAAGGGAATTCATGGCCATTTGTGTGAGTCTCTTTTTGAATTATGGATCTAAGAAATGCAAATGTATAACATAGAGAAAATATATTTTGATTCTTTATGTTAGGTTTTGAGTTAAGCAAGTAAGTTTTGTAAATTGTATGATTTTCAAGAAAGTCTGAATGAACAATGTAAGCCTTTGAGTCTATTGCCTCTCCATCTGTAGCATTTTATATTAATTATTAATGAAAAACTGATCAATGATCCTTCATTAATTTTTATTGTTTCTTTGTAGTGAAATATGTTTTAATTTCGGCTCTAATTTAATGAATTAGTTAAAATACCTTAATTAAAGCATGAGTTCATATGAATGTTCTATAGATTTTGATAAGTAGTCCTAGAATATGAGCATTTAGTATGTTTGTTGTAATGTAATTAAATAGAGACCATGGTTATTTGAAATTAAATTCACCTTATAGATCAATTTATTATGGTTTGACTCCTTTCCCTAAGATAAGACAATGATCTAACAAGTGCTAAAGCATTTCCTATGGTTCTGATGTTTCATTTTGAGAACAATATTCATAAACAAGTTTACAATCACTTTATTTTGTGTGTAGTTGGTATTATATGGTATTCTTAGCTTTAGGTGTTTAATCCTCTTTAAAGAATTACCAATTTCTTGAAGGATTTCATCTATTTAGCATTTCAATGGGAATATATTTGCTTAGTATACAATGTGTGATATTTTTTAAAAAAATTGCAAGATGCACATTGTGGGATCACCCTCTCAGGTTTTGTAGAGCCCAAAGTGCAGGAGGGAAGCATTTTAGCTTCCTCACATTCGTTGTCCAATCACCTCATGAGTATTCAAGGAATGAATCTGGAAAATTCATAGATGCTCAATGAGATTTTCTTGGTTCTTTAAAAACAACAAACAGATTGGAAACTCTATTGGGGATCAAAGTTTGATAGAATATTTGTTCTCCAGAGTGCCTTGTCTAGGATCACTATGATATACAGTGGTGTTTATCCATAGAGTCGGTCTATTTGAAGTTTCTGTTAAGTATTGTTCATATTTGTTCTAGATTTCCTACCATTTTTGTGTTTAGAATTTGTCAAGCTCAAAGTTCAACCCAAGTTGTCTCATATTTGGAAAGGCATGTTTGAGTTCGTAAAGATCGATGTTAAATTTCATATAAATTTGAAGGGTCTTATAAATTTTTTCATAAAATCATAACATAATTGTTAAAATTTTGTCCCAATCAATTTGGGTGGTGACTTTGAATTCTTTGCACTAGTGCATTCCAATACCTGAAGTTATCAAAGAGATTAAGCTAAAAAATAGAAGAAAATTGAAAAGATTGATAAGAGAAAAGAGAGTACAAGCACAAATGCGAGGAACCTATGCCAATATGAAGAAACATCTAGATCAAATATTGGAGGGACAATTGTCAATGGACACTCATGAAAAATGGAAAGCAAAGGATACAGGAACAAGTAAGTCTACTCCTCATCCAACTCCTGAGTATGAAGTTCATTATATTTCTAGTTCTAAACATGAAATAAATTTGTTCGACTTAAGTGATAATTCTTCTTCTGAAAGAGGGAAAGTTATAATGAAATCTGTTGTGAGTGAGAAACATTCAAATCAAGGCTTAACAGCTAAACCAAGAAGAGAGAGGGAAAGGATACAACAAGATAATGTAAATGCTAGTAATGCTAGGGTTGTGAGGCATTTGGCTTTAGCTTCTAACACAAATAGTCCCCTTCCTCAAGACTTGTTGACTAGGTTTAATGAATATTCTCATAACTATGGTGGAATTATAGAGACATCATATTCTACTACTATCTTACCAGGAGAGGAGGAAATTCTCAATGATGTTCATCAACTTAGAAGAGAAGCATTAAGGTTAGATAAAAAATAGGAGAAGGAGGGATAAGGAGAAAGAAGAAAGGATAAGGAAAGCTATGGTTGAGAGAGATGCTATGAAGAAAATTTGAGCAAATGAAAGAACTAGAACAATTAGCAGTTCAATCTACCCATACAACTGGTCCTATAGTTAAAGAGGTTGTATGTAGGGAGCCTATAACTACCTCAGTTGACAATTCTTGTGTAAATACATGGACCAATCCTGTTGTGAAAGCTTTTATTGTTATTGATCCTATCCTTGGTAATACAAATGATGTTTCCTAGATAGTTGATAAGGGAAAGAAACTAGTAGGGGGTATAAAGATAAATGAGGGAGGTTCCTCTCAGAGGGACACAACACAAAATAATACTATTTCATTGGATGATAGGTTAATAAAAGAAAATGAGTAATTACAAAACAAGAGTGAATGAGATGGAACTATTAGCTATGAACACAAAGATGAAGAAGAAACTAGGTTTCTTAGAATCTACCATAAAGACCTCTATTCCTAAAACCCAAATCCCTCATCCCCGTGCATCATCTTCAAATCCCTATTTGAATAATAATCATTTTTCCAATACAAACCATACCACTTCATCTTCACAGCCAAAAAATAGGGCTAGGACAACTCAACAACATGATCAAGATGATTCCCAATTGAGAGTGTTTGACACTAGAAGGACTAAAAAATAATTATGATGGGAGAAGGAATCATGACAACCAAAATGAATAGGAGGGACCCTTTCCAAGAAGAAAAATGCTTACTGATAGATATAGGAAATTATGCTTTGATACAATCCCAAGGTATCCAAATCCTATTCCTAATAATGCAAGAAAAAATTTCTCTAAGTTCACCGGTAACAATACATTCAATGATGAAGATCATCTAAAAGATTTTCAGAGTTTTGTTGAAGATTTTGAGCTTTGGGATGATGATGTTGCAATGAATTATTTCATACAATCCTTGATTGAGGATGCTAGATATTGGTACCGAAGCTTGCCTAATGCAAGCATTGATTCAAAAGATGTTTTCTCCAAAGTTTATAGAGAGCAATATGAAGACAAGAATGATTCTATGTATAGGCTAAATTACTTCAACATCATAAAAGGACATAATGAAATGGTGACTAAATTTATTGCAAGGTTTCAGAAGGCCATGAATAGAGTTCTAGCTTATTTAAGGCCTAATGAGAGTGCATGATTAGTGGTATATTGTAATGCATTTGATTCAAAAATATGTTATTTACTTAGAGACAAAGATCCACAAACTCTAAGAGATGCTTATAAAATGGAAGTCTACATAGAAAACAACAAAAAAAGTATTAGGAAAGGTAGGGAGAAGAGATGACCCTAAAACCTTGAAGAATCCTAGAGCTCAAAATGAGAAAATTGGTAAAGCTACAATGCCTAATGAAAAATTGGATCATATGGTCAATTTGTTGCAAAAGGTGGAATATAATGAGAAACATTAGTTCCAAAGAAATGATAGGCCACCTAGGTTGCAAGGTTATCCCTATCACACTAATTAGCACAATGGAAAGAAAATTCACAACAATCAGAAAAATGTTCAAGCTCAAGGCACACCTGACCCATTGCAAAAGAATTATATGAATGTTATTGAATATTTTCCATGGTGCATAGTGTGTCAATTACCTCATTCATCACAACAATGTGATGTTGCAAGATCTGTATAGGAGTTACAAGATGATCAAGGAGATTTTGATCCACCTCATGATCAAGATGAAATAGTGAATGTTCTCATGACTACATCAGACTTTGCTTGCAATGATTATTCTTTTGATTATGATCCTTATAGAGGTGATGTGGATGTGCAAAGGTAGGAACTGAGTGTATACCATCAGCAAGTGTTCTTAGATGAAGAGAGAGACAATGATTGTAACATTTACAATCTTTAATTAGATGGAATTTTTTTGAGAAGACAATCAAATGAAGAAATCCAAAATATAAAAATTGCATTGGCCACTCAAGCAAGGAATACTTATCATTTGAGAAACAAAGAAACAAAGTTGTGAATGGTGATCAGGGTAAGCCTGGCAGCATGTTCATCAAAGAAAAGAAGGTAGATGATAAAGGGACCAAGACAGAAACAAAGAAAGAAGAGGGAAAACCCAAAGAAAGTAAAGGAGCTAGAATTTGGGATAAAAAGGTTGACAAGGTTAGGATGAATGAGGAAGTTATTTCCCTAGCTATAAAGGCTAAAGAATGGAAGCATAGTGTTGAAAAGGGTGAAAAATAAAATGATAAGATAATGGACAAGGATGTAATACTTCCTGAATTACCAACTTATGCTCATGTGGACATGTTTCAAATAATGTCCCAAGTTAAGGTTACAGTCCCATTATTAGAGATGATGAGGATTGATGAACATAAAAATAATAAAGTTTCCTTTATTAATGGTGTAGTTATGGCCTTTAATGACAAGATGCTAATTAATCCACCCAAAGTGAGAAAATTTCAAGAAAAGAGTTATCAAGTATAGGGAGTAATTAGTGAAAACCCTCAAGTATACTTGGGTACTACAATTACTGCATGCCTAAGTTAGGTCAATCCATTTTTTCTAAGTTTTATTATTGATGGGAAGTTTCTCAAGAACTGCATGATTGATTTAGAGCCTCTTCTAATTTTATGCTAGTGGAAATTATGAAGGAAATGGATCTGAAAATTGATAGCACTTATGGAAAATTTTATGCTATGGATTCAAGAGAAGTACCAGTCATAGGAGTAATTAATAAGGTCTCATACAAGCTTTCAAAATTCCCTGAGAAGAAATTATACATGAATTTCATAGTAGTTGACATTCTGCCAAACTATGGAATGTTTTTTTCAAGACAATGGAGTGCATCCATGGGTGGGAGCATGCAATGTGATTTATAATATGCTACCTTTTCCATTGATGAAAAGAATGTCAAGATTGTTAGAGAATCAAGAGCTTTCCAAATTATTGAGTATATAGAAGAACCAATGAGAATTCATTTTTTGGATACTGGTTTGGATACTTTTAGAGTTGAAGAATTGCAATAGGAAGTAGAAGTTTGACTTGCACCAATTGATGAATAAGTCATAGATGTGTCACAAGAAGATGCTCTTTGGACCATGTATTTCGATGGAGCTTGTTCTAAGGAGGGCTCAGGTGTAGGAGTTATCCTGATTTCCCCACAAGGTAATACATTCAAATACTCTTTCTTGTTGAAATTCACTTGCACAGACAATGTAGTATAATATGAAGCTTTTCTACTTGGTTTAAGGATAGCCTCAAAGCATGGCATTAAAATGCTAAAAGTATGGGGTGATTTTGAATTGTTGATATCCCAAGTTAGGTCTAGGTTCATTTTCAAAAATGAAAGACTTAAGAAATATAGGAATGCAATTTGGGATACCTTTAAAGCTTTTGATGCATTTAATATTGATTGGATAGAGAGGGGAAAGAATGTGAGGGAATATTTGCTGGAAAACATTGCTATTCGACTAGATGATGTCACTTTTGATGGTATTTCAAAAGTAGAGGTACAAACGTGGCCTACAATACCTGATAATATCTACAGTTGGAAAGTATTTGATGATGAAAAGGATATTTTGAAATTCTTGCAATGTATTGATCAGTATGAAAATCAAGAAATAGACTTTGGGGCATTGGTGGTGGAGGTTGATGGTAAAGAGACAATGTTTGGAAATGAAGTTATCCAATTGAAAACAAACAAGATTCCTAAGGGGTTGGTTGCATTGGAAAGGGTTTTTGATGTCCCTAATAAGATTGATGTCCCTAATAAGACAAATGCTAAGCAGACATCTACTCACAAGGAATATTTGTAAGAGATTAATCTTGAAATTGAGAATGCTCCTAAGAAGGTATATATAGGGAATAAAATGAAACCTTGTGTCAGAACCATGTTGATTGCTCTGCTAAGAAAATATAGACATGTTTTTGCTTGGTCATATGATGACATGAAACCTTATAGGGAATATCTTTTTCAGCATGAGATACCATTAAAACCAGATACCAAACCTTTTAGGCAGATGAAGAAGCCAATAAATCCAACATTGCAACCTAAAATGCACGAACTCATGAAATTAAGGGATTCTAGAATTATCAAACCTATAAGACATTCTTTATGGGTTTCTAATTTGGTTCCAGTTAGGAAGAAGAATGGTGACCTAAGACTCTGTGTGGATTTTAGAAAATTGAATGTATCATCCTTGAGAGACAATTACCCACTACCTAATAAGGAGGCTATGTTGTAGAAGGTGATAGGGTGTGAGTTGTTATCCATGATGGATGGCTTCTCAGGTTATACCCAAGTTATGGTAAGAGAATCTAAACAATATAAGACTAGTTTCACTACACCATGGGGAACCTATGTGTATGTCATAATGCCCTTTAGTCTAATCAATGCTAGTGCTACATTTCAAAGAGTCGTGGATGTGGTGTTTGTTGACTTTATTGATTTATTCCTAGCCATATACCAAGATGAACTCATAGAACATAGCAAAAAGGAAGAGGATCATTGTACACATTTGGAGAAGATATTTTTTAAAGATTTGGAATATGGAATTTCCTTGAATCCTAAGAAGTATATTTTTGGGGTTTAGGAAGGTAAGATTATAGGGAAAATTGTCTCTAAATATTGGGTTAGGATTGATCCTAAGTGTGTGGCAGCAACAAACAAAATTCCACAACCTAAAAATGTAAAGGGGATTCAATCCTTCTTTGGGAAAATTAATTTTGTGAGAAGATTTGTCACCAACTTTATTGAGATTGTTAGACCTATTTCCAAAATGTTGAAGAAGGGAAAAACTATAGCATGGATAGAAGAGCCTACCAAATCCTTTCAAGATATAAATCATGCCATCAAGGAGGATTCTATGCTCAAGTCTCTAGATTACTCAAATCCATTTCAATTATTTACTTTTGATTTGTTTCATACTATGGAAGGAGTATTACTACAAGAAAAATAATGAAGGCTTTGAGCAGCCTATTTATTTCTTTAGTAAGTCTTTGCAAGCTATTGAGCTTAAGTATTAGATGATAGAAAAGTAGGCCTACACCTTAGTTAAGGGTGCAAAAAATTATAGAAAATATCTGATGGCATCTATGGTGGCATATGTTCCAAGTACTGCAGTCAAGGATATTTTTACCTAGCAAGAAACCACAGGCCGAAGATGCAAATGGATCAACAAGATCCAGGGGTTTAATATTGATGTTCAGATTGTGAAACTAGTAAGAGGTCAATGTTTGGCTAAGTTGATGACTGAAACCAACTTAGAATCAAAAAAAAAAAATCAAGTAGAACATGTAAATGTTGCACCTATGTGTGACACCCAGACATATAGGTGGTATAGGAGAATTGTTGAATACTTACAAACTATGAAATTTCCTAAATGCATGCCTAATAATGAGAAAAAAACATTAAATCTAAAGGCTATTAAAAGCATCATTATTGATAATGAACTTTGGTGGACAATCCCAGAGGGTGTATTGCTTAGGTGTGTGGATGGAGATTAGGAAAAAGAACTTCTAAATGAAATCCACAATGGAGCATGTCGAGGTCATTACATGGCAAAGACCACTACTAATAAAATACTAAGAGAAATATTTTGGTGGCCAACTATGTTTAAAGATGGTCATAGATTTTTCAAGAAATTTGATGCATGCCAGAGATTCACTGGCAAGTTGAAATTCTTAGGTAATTTTCCACTTAGACCGATTTTAGTTTAGGCTCCTTTTCAACAATGGGGCATTGAATTTATTGGTGAAATGTCAGTGAAGTCTAGTGGGGGGCACTCTTGGATACTTTTTGCAACAAACTATTTTACAAAGTGGGTGGAAGGCAAAAAAGATTATTTTTTACAATGCCATGTATTTTAGATTAGAAGAATTCACTGATTTTTGCAGTAAGCATGGAATACATATCTCTTACTCATCCCCTTATCATCTCCAAGGAAATGGACAAGCAAAATTTAACAATAATATTTTGATGAAGATCATCAAATGAGTGATTGAGAAGAACAAAAAGGCATGGGATTCAAAGTTACAGCTTACATTATGGGATGATAGGACTACTATAAAAAATTTTATTGGACAATCTCCATTCAACCTAGTGTATGGCATAGAAGCAAGGATACCCCACAAATTGTTGAAAATGTAAAAGTTTCTTTAGGAATATGGCACAGATATCTATGATGAGATGCAACACATAATGGAGGAGTTAGTTGAGCTTGATGAAACTAGAAGAGAAGATCATCAAAGAAATGAAAAGCTAAAACTTCAAGTTAAGAATCTATATTATAAGAAATCCATTGAAAGGAAGTTTGAAGTGGGAAGAATGGTCCCAATGTGGAATGCAAGGTTAGAAGATAAAGGAAAAAATGGAAAATTTGACCCTTTTGGCTGGGCCCATAACTGATTGCAAATACACATGAGAAGATTCATACTTCTTGCAATCATTAATGGGGGAACTTCTTGAGCTAGCAATACATGGACAGTTCTTGAAGCCCTATTTATCTTTAAATAGGTTGTTTTCCATGTACATTGTATATTCTTGTAATTATTGTATATAGGTTTGGCGTGTTTGCTTCTAGTTGTGTTTGCTTTCTCTATCCTAGCAAGCTCCTAGTTTTTTGTTTCTCTATGTCGGTCTACTTCAACCTTGAGATCTAAATTCTCACCATACCCACCAGTGATATGCATCCCTGAGCTAGAACCACTAGAGGAGCTTTTAAATTTTGAAAATTTTGTGATGGTTCCTTGCCTTGTCATTATCCTTTTTGTAAATGCACTAGAGTTGGGTTTAGGGTTTTGATTCAAAAGCCCTCATTTCAAATTTCATGATCTTTAACCCTAGGCATTTTGTTCCTCTGTTGAGTTGCTATACATGGTTGCAGGTCACTTGATCATGACTTAAGCCATTAGAAACATTTTGTCACCGACCCCTTGGTCTAGGTTTTTCAGTCATCAAAATGTTATATCATCAAATTAATATTTCCTAAGTCAGGTGAAATATTTCCCGTAAAAAATGATTTAAGTCTTAAGTCATTATTCACATGGGTCTTGGTCCCATCGACCTAGTTGGTCCCCTTTCTTAAGACTAACTTTTTTGCATGTGTAGAATTTCTGACAGTTGGATCTGAGGAATTTGTCCTATCCGTTCCTCGCTACCCCCGTAAGAATAAAATAATACTTTTTGAAAAGCAACAGGATTAGGGGGATGAGAACACATATACTATTGAAAGTGTGGGGCTTGATCTTTAGTTACATACCCAACATCATAAGCTTTTAAGCCGATAGCCAAGATGCATTGTTGATATTTAATCTCAATTGTTCCCTACTAACCCCGTAGGAATAAAATAATATTTTATGAAAATCAGTGAAGCTAGCGGGTGACCACCACGTGGATTCTCCCATCACTTGGAAAGAAGGTTGAGCTCGTGGAATGAATGAGTCAAAATTCTAGGTGGTGAAATATTATTGGCACAGGATAGGTGAGCGAAAGTGATGGAAATTCAAAAAAAATTGACTCAATCTAAGTAATCCAATGTGCCATATGACAAAGCGATCAACGATCGACATTCAAAATTGAAGAAGTGGCTATGGGAGTTGTTATGCTTCGTACAAGTGAGCATAAATGCTATAAATGACATCTAGACCTATCCAAATCTGATCTAAAAGCACATAAAAAAAAAAATTGAATAATTGAAGATTGCAAACAAGTTTCAAAGCATCCAGGAGATAGAAGTGAGCATTCTAGAGTTCAATGCGATCAGAATTAGGGTTTTCTTCAAGCATAAAAATAGTAAGTGAAAACATTCTTCTCTAAGTTTTTTTAAATTGCCTTGGATTAGCATGGAGGTACGTTGTATCTTGCTATCAAGCTATTATCCATATTGTTGAATTGTTAT
The DNA here is from genome assembly GCA_007258455.2 of Sequoia sempervirens. NCBI lineage: Eukaryota > Viridiplantae > Streptophyta > Pinopsida > Cupressales > Cupressaceae > Sequoia > Sequoia sempervirens. The sequence continues at coordinate 301,024,685 of VDFB02270651.1, read as the reverse complement.
TTGGTAGTTTGAGCTTCTTTTAGGTTTTAAAATTTTATCGAAGCTGTTGAAATTCTGCCTTTGAACCATGCCCTAGGTTCTAAACAAAAGGGTTAGGTTTTGAACCCCTCTGGTGCTGAAACCCTAGATTAATTTGAATCTACCTGTCACTAATGGCTCCCAAGGCTCAATTTTTTGGTTCTAAAGCCACATCAAGAACTCTTGCCCAAGATATCATTGACCAATTGAAAACCTCAACTAGCCAAAAAGACAAGGGAAATGCTCTATTTTATGGCCCTAGAATTACAAAGGGGTTACTAGAAAAACAACGCTTTATCAAGGATGTCGATGTTCCATACACAAGGTGGAAAATGTTCCAAAACTAGTTTGGAAATAGAAAATTTGGAGTTCTTGTCTACAACACCTAGATATTGGATATGGGGAAGCTAGTTGTGCCAAACGTATACATGGATGTAGATTTGTTGAAGGATATAGCTATGAGGTATGATCCTATTTCTAGAGTGGTCAGGGCATATGATGGTGTTGAAATGGTTAAAACAACTAGGGAGGAGATTTTACAAATCTTCAAGTTGCATGAATGGAGTTAGGATATGATTCCCATTGACCTCGACACTTTCAAAAAATAATATGAAAACACAAAGGCTATGTTCAGGTTAACAATGCTTCCCATGTATACTAAAAGTATTGGGGTTGGGAAATCTAGGAAACAAATAAAAATTGGCAAGGATGAAATGGATCCTTTCCCCATGAAGTACTTTGCTAATTACTTCAAGAAAATAGTTTATTCCTTGTGCCAAATTCTTGGTTTTGTTCCACTATCCACCATGCCAAGGGGTTTCATGTATTTGGAAGCACACCTTCAACACCTAGCATAGAATGTAGTATATGACTATGCCACATATCTGGCAGAGAACATTCATCAGGATTTGTCTGCGCTAACGGTAGGAAAAGATTGGGTAAATTTTGGTGGTATTATCTCTTGATGCACATGTTCCTATACAAGGGAGAGAAGAGTTTTGGTGAAGAAATGACACTAAAGAAGGTAGAGGGGGATATTGAGCTGTCTATCCAATGTTGGACTCATATTTTGGATAAGGATGATATGAAGTTCAATTATTTTTTTTTTCCATAATGTCTTTGCCTCCAAGTTGAGAAGGTCTTTGGTTTATGATCCATCATGAATTACTAAGGAGATACATGATTTTTTTATGCCCTTGGAAAGGAAGCCTGATTTGAAATTGAATCACAATTGGGGGGAAATAATTCCATACCCCAGTATAAAAATATTTAGAGTTTATGGAACAAATGTGAACCCACATGCATTACCAAGAGATGTGCCACTAAGGATTGGATTTCCTGACATTATGAGGCAATTGGGAGGAGCACAAATGGTACATCTACCTGAGCAACAAAAGAAAGGCTCATTCTTTCTAGAGTGGATGGTGTTTGAAAATTTTGTGATGGCTAAGGGAGGATGGAAAGACTTGGAGAAATTTCTTCCACCATACAAGTTGAAAAATATGTGCCCAAGGAACCATAACTTTGAAGGTTTCATTGTTGCTTTGAAGGAAAAAAATAGAAGTGGCTCCTTCATCCATAATGTTTACTATCCTAAAGATGTGATTAAGAACATTTTTGTATTTTAAAGTCTAGGATGAAAGAAAGGAAATGTATCTCACCTTCAACAAAATGGTGGATAAAGTTAAAAGGTAAAATCCCAACTATAACCCTCTACCCAATATTAAGGGTGAGTTGAATAGAATCATGTATATACTTGACAATTTTGAGAGCATAGTGGGTGTTTTGATGGAGGAATGCACCATAACTAATAAAGGGAAGGAAATGGCTATTGAAGAAGAACCAACATAAGCAATGGAGAAACCTTCCTATCAACCACCATACAAGGTTAGAGTGTACTCTAGGAAGGAGGTAATAAAGAAGCAACAAACACTTCCAACCCCTATTGCATCAGAGGGGTCAAGAATATCTTCTCCTGTGAGGTCAACACCATCTCCTCCCGAAAAATTTCCCCCTATCACAATTGACATTGATTCACCCCCTAGAGTTCCATCTCCATCAGAGCAACCACCACCCAAGAGGTAGCAAATTGAGGTGAGAGGGGTAGTTGATTACCCTAAGATAGAAGAAGATGACATCCTGGTCACACCTGAAGAGATGCAAAAAGGAATGAATTCTCCCCCAAGGGGGGTTACATAAAGCATAGGAGAGAGCATCCTTAGATTAGGAAAGGTAGATGTCATTGGTTTAAGCATTGTTGATGATCTAAGGCATGAGGCTTGCAAGACATTTTTGGAAGATAATTCATTTATGGAAACCAAGGATTTTAAGGATTTTGTATGGAGAGCTAATATTCAAGAATATCTTGAAAATGTTGTGAAGGAGAGGAGTTTTCATCTAGAACTTCTAGAGGAGGTTGTGCAAGATAATGTGAGGAAAATGATGAGGAAGCAATTCCAAAATATTACACCTGAAGAAGGAAGATCATTAGTGCATAAAAGTGGGGTATTATTACTACCAGAATGGGATATTGTAGATGCAATTATTTTGGATACAATAAAAAGGCATGAAATACCCTTGTTTCAAACAGAGGAAGAAGCCAAATTGTCATTGCAGGGGTTGTCCTTCAACGAAAAATGGGATGCCTTGGCCCTCTAGTTACTATCTCTAGGGTCTAGAAATCCAAAAGTTGCAGAACCAGCCTACTTCAAGGGACAACTGATTATCAAAAGAGTCTATGACACTCCAACACTTGAAGCTGCAGAAATGGCAGTTAATGTTGCTAAATTAACTAAGGAAATAGTGGAGAATGCGACTGCAGAGAGAGACTTGTACAGAAGCAAGCATAATGAGATTATTGATGAATATAACAAAATTCAACAAAGGGTTGTTCAGCTAGAAATAGAGTTGGAATTATTCAAGCAACAATTAGAAACATTAAGGACCCAAAGTCCATCAGCTTCAACTTATGATGCACCTATCTCCCTAATGGAACATCCTCAATTTCCTCCTCCTCCACCTAAAAAATCCTTGGCAATAATGCCATACAATTTGGGCAAATAATCAATTACAGTTGAGGATTTAAGCACATCAGGTGCAGCTCCATCAAATGAGCCCACAAAGGAACCATTATTGTTGCAAATTGAAGTATACAAGAATTTATTTTCACAAGTTCAGGACACAATGTATGTGAATAATTCAAATATTTTTTATACTGTTCTAGAGCATACGAATAAGAAAATTAAAGGTAAGTTGAATAGTATCCATTCTAATTATTCTTTAATGTTGCAAGCAATAAAGTTGTCTCAAAGAGACAAGGATTTAGCTACCCCAATCATGGATAGATGGATCCCTAGGGTTGATTATTTGAAGCTCATAGCATTTGGGTCTACACAATAGAAGGATAAATATCTAAAGATTGTCTCAACGTAAAAATTTGTTAATGAAGTTAAAGAAAAAAAAATTCAAGGGTATGTTGCTCCTTTGGAAGTAAAAATAAGAGAATTAAAGTCAATGTTTGATAAGGTAGAATTGGTATTGTTACCTAATATTTAGCACACATATGATGAGGTAAAACCTCTACAGGCATGGAAAGATCAAGTGGATACAACTATTGCTGCCCAAGCATCCCTTATATGTGAAAAATATTAATGTTGATGTATTGAAAAATACTCTTGAAAACTTGTCTTTCACCATTAGTTTCTTGGAAGAATATGAAAAAGAATCCAATTCAGTGATGGCTAAATATGCTCCTTATAGAAAGAATATGGATTAACTCTTGGGTTTCCATTGGCCTTTTGAAGCAGAATATCAATTTTGGAAGAAGACTCTCATTGATGAGTTGGAGTTGTAGGCATAGGGATGGAAAAAACATATACATGGCCAAGTATAGTGTGGGTCTAGCCTTAGAGATTGTAATGCAGAAAAGATGTTTCTCCAAATTCAAATTATGACAGGTAAATGTTGACTATTGGTGACTTGGACTAATGATGGATGTTGATCTAGATATTGATCCATGTTTTTATTTCCTTTTGCACGCTTTTTATCTTTTTGTGAAGAGGAAGATAAAGATGCTCCAATGGTTTGAAGACCACTCTCTTCAACAAAATTCATTTTGGAAGGTGTGAGAATCTCCACTGACTAAAATGCAACCCTTATCTCATATGAGAATATTCTTTCAATTGGTTGTAACCATTCCTCATGGAATGATCGGTTTAGGTTGTCAAATGAAAATGTGACAAGTGTACTATTGGCCTAAAGCTTGTTTTGCTCCCTTGTTTCTAATAAAAGGGAATTTAGGACCATTTGTGCAGGTCTCTTTTTGAATTCTAGATCTGAGAAATACAAATGTATAGCACAGACAAAATGCATTTTGAGTCTTTATGTTATGTTTTGATTCAAACAAGTCAGTTTTGTAAATTGTATGGTTTTCAAGCATGTCTAAATGAACAATGAAAACCTTTGAGTATATTGTCTCTCCATTTGTATCATTTTATATGAATTATTAATGAAAACTCGATCAATGATCCTTCATTAATTTTCATTGTTTCCTTGTAGTGAAATATTTTTTAATTCTAGCTATGGTTTAATGAATCAATTAAAATACCTTAATTAAAGCATGAGTTCATATGAATGTTCTATGGATTTAGATAAGTTGTCATAGAATATTAGCATTTAGTATGTGTGTTGTAATACAATTACACAGAGACCATGGTTGCTTGAAATTAAATTCAGCTAATAGTTCAATTTATTGTGGTTTGACTCCTTTCCCTAACATAAGACATTGATCTAACAAGTGTTAAAGCATTTCCTCTGGTTCTGATGTTTCATTTTGAGAAAAATATTCATAAACAAGTTTACAATTGCTTTATTTTTTGTGTAGTTGGTATTATGTGGTATTCTCAGCTTTAGGTGTTTAATCCTCTTTAAGGAATTGCTAGTTTCTTGAAGGATTTCATCTATTTAGAATTTCAATGGGAATATATCTATTTAGTATACAATGTGTGATATTATTTTTTAAAATACTATAGGATGCACATTGTGGGATCACCCTCTTAGATTTTGCAGAGCCCAAAGTGCAAGAGGGAAGAATTCTAGCTTCCTCTTGTTTGTTGGCCAATCATCTCATGAGTATTCAAGGACTAAATCTAGAAATTTCATAGATGCTCAATGAGATTTTCTTGGTTCTTTAAAAACATCCAACAAGGTGTTCAAAAAAATTCCATATTCGGTGATTCTCAACTGGTCATTAAACAAATAAATGGATCATTTCAAGCAAAACATGAAAAACTATTTCAATATAAAAATCTCACGATGACATTATTAGAATGATTTGACTTGTATACTATTGAAAATGTTCCTCTAAAGGATAATCAACATGAAGATGCAACAAAAATTGTTTCTTCCCTTGTAGCTCCTAATGTTCCTTCTATAGATTTTATGTTTTTCGTACATATGATAGTTAAACCATAAATAGACAGAAAAGTGAAAGAAGCATTAGTGACTAATATTGAAGCTTCTACTAAATGGTACACACAAATATTCAACTACTTAAAAGAATGTACCTTTCCTGAACCAACCACCAAAAACACTACAACCCGTATCTAGAAAATTGCTACTTAGTATGTCATCCTAGCAGATGTCTTATATGAATGGTCCTTTGAGGGTCTTTTACTTAGATGTCTTAAACAATGAAAAATCCCTATAGCCCTTCAAGAAGCTCATGTGGGTGCTTGTGGGGGACATTTTGGAGGAAGATCATTAGTTCAAAATGAATCCACATGGGATATTATTGGAGACATATGGAACAAGATTGTTTCAAGCATGTTAAGAAATGTCACAAATGTTAAGAATATAACAATTTGATCCATGCTCCTACTTCTAAAATTTGTGCCCAAGTTCCTATTTGGCCATTTTTCAATTTAGGTTTTGGATCTCATTGGAAAGATATCTCCTCCTTCCTCTTTTGGACACACATTTATAATTACTAGAACAGATTATTTCATGAAGTGGATAGAAGCAAGTCCTTTTTGTTCCACAATAGCTGATGCAATTTGTGATTTCATATTGGAACACATTATTGCTCGCTATGGCCTTCCTTCTACGTTAGTTTTTTATAATGTAACCCCATTTAAGAATAATGATGTGAAGCATCTTTTGGAAACATTCTACATTCAACACCGTTTCTCAACACCTTATTACCTACAATCCAATGGTCAAGCGGAGTCAACAAATAATACTCTCGAAGAAAATCTTGAGAAAAATAGTAAGTAAACACAATAAGGACTGGAACACTTGGTTATCTTATCTATTGTGGGCTTATCGCACTATTATTCAAACACCTATAGCAAACACACCTTATAACCTTGTTTATGGTGCCGATGTAATAATTCCTTTAGAGTTAGAAATTCCTTCATTAAGAATTTCTCTTAGATGGCTTATTGATGGCACTACTTGTAAAAAGAAATGATTACAACAACTTGAAATGCTTAATGAAAAGTGTATTAATTCTCTTGAGCTTCTTCAAGTCTATTCCAAAAGGATGCAAGATAGCTACAATGATAATGCCATCCCCCTCTCATTTAACAAAGGTGAATTTTTGTTATATGAGAATCAACACAATATCAATGTTGTCTTGAGTGAAAAAGAAAATTTAGTTTGAATTGGTTAGGACCCTACGTAATTAGTGAAAGCTATGGGTCTGGAACATGCACATTAATAGAAACAAATGGAACACCTCTCAAAGATCCTATTAATGTTACTCATTTGTGCAAACATTACATTTAGTATTTCCTTTGAATAGCATGTGTATTAAAGTATGTTGTTAGATTAAATAGATATTTATCCATTTTATCTCACATTTCTTCATTCTTGACAAACATTCCTTGTGTGTCTTAATTATGAAGAGTAATTGTTCATTGTGTTGAATTATTAATTTATTATTACATAATATTCAAATCTCATGTGTTTTGTGTCAAATAAATATCATTACATGTATTTAATTTATTAATTAGATCATAAGTGCATTTTAGTTTAACACATGACACTTAATAAAAATATAGTATCCAAGTTCAACTTAGATTTTTATTAGATCACATAAAAACTAGATCATGGGGATATTTATCAAATATTCTTATAAAAACTATTTAATATATCATATTGAAATCTAGTTAAAAAAAAAACATAAAATGCTCATATATTAACATATCATGAAAATTTGGCATACATGTCATCTCATATACAACAATGCTAGTGTGGCCTATGGCTACTAGACTTCTCAAGGCCTAGTGGTGGTGCTCATTGTGAGATGATTGATTGTGATCTATTCATGAAATTCATCTAATCCTTTAGGCCCCATGCCTCACATAAAGCAATCCCCTCTCATACTAGAGTTGCGACATGCTCTTGATCTATGCAATCTTTGTCAACCTACACTCTAGTGATATCTCCCTGCAACCTGATGAGTTCCAACCCCATGAAGGCCTAAGCCTCACTGTGAAGCTTGAAGCTCCTCATATATAGTCTAAATATATGCAATATTTCCTCTCGCTAGCTCCTCCCAAGTGACAAATAGATTAGCACACCTTGTGATCTCCTCCTACATAGTCCTCCAACTCACTAAGGTATCAAAAAGGTCAGCATGAAGCCCTGCACTAGGTGGTGGCACATGCTCTGCTTGTATGTCTAGATGTGGGGGAAAGGAAGGGTCCATCTTTGTAGTAACTCAATTGAAGAGGTCTTTCCACTCTTGAGTGCACACTGCCAAAAAAAACCATAAAGAACATTAGAACATGCCATGGAAAGTAAATGAGAATATACATAATCTTAAAAACATAATAAAGTTATAAAACATATCATTACCTTGATCTCCAACTCGCCAATTGAGGTCTCACTATGGGATGATAGGCCCCTCATGTTCTAGTAGCATGGAAGGTGTGGTACCATTGCCCTCCCCATGCTCATGGGTGATGATTCCTAATACGGTTGTTGACTGTGCTCGGGTAACTCGTGAGTGAGATATATGTCTCTCTTCAAGGGCATCTTTGGCCTCATCTAGCTCATTATAACCATCACTCATTAGCTATAAATACTCCTCATCCTCATCTACTAAGTCATCTGCTTTGTCATCCTCATTTTCATATCCATTAACTAGTCCCTCTCTCTCACCTCCATGACCTGGAAGAGGTCCAACATTTCCTATGAGATGATGGGAAGGGAAGACATGTGTCTATCAAGCTCTCTCCCACCAATGCTCATAAGCTATAGTGGTTCCTACATCATCCATGTCTGATGTTGGGGGCACATCATGGTCCTCATCATCTGATTCATTGAAGTACACATCATTATCCATGGGATGTTGAATGTCTCCAAGTCTAGAGCCACTCTGTGTTGATCGTAGGTATGTGGGTCATGGCCTCAATGGTACTTGAATCTATCCAAACTATTTCATGACTCAATCATAATAAAAATGAATCACTATATAGTCATTCCAACCCAATAGGAGACTATCATACTACATCCTAACAAGATAATGTGTGTGGTTTTTCCACTAGGGTATGGTGAGGTAGGGCCTCCATACTACCTCATCCTCTAGGTAATCAAACTAAATCCTCTAGCATAGAATATCCCCAAACTCCCAGGCTCATCTCAGAGTATAGTTGAATGTTCAAGGGTACCCCACAATCGCTACTATGGGATAACCTATAGTCCTAGTGTATGTGATATGCTCGAAGGACCAAGCCTACAAGAGTGTACAATGTACTATGTTGTCCAACTCTCGATAAACAAACTGCTTGAGATCATAATAAAGGAATGATCCAACATACTATGACCCCATGCATAAACATTCTAATGATGCTCCATATCATAGATAGTCTAAATGAGGCCACCATCTATGTGTACACCTCATCCATCAGGAACAAGAGATAGTGCCATAATGACAACCATGATCTACCACATCAACTATGAGTGTGCATGCAAAAGACAATTAATATCCACATGTGCCCTAATCTTTACTAGTATAATAGGACTACTAGTACAATACTCAATCTCCCATTGCATCTTCTTATGTGTGTGATCCTCCTCAATATGGATGGTCTCACCCTAGATGGGTAATCTCAAAATGTGGTGTACATCCTCCAATGTCACATTCATATCCCTTCAAGGTAGATGGAATGTAGAAGTGTCTGCATCCCATCTCTCCACTAATTCCATTAGCATCGCATCATGATATCTCATTGGTGGCATAATGTATATCCAAGATAATCCTATCTTACATAGAATGTCCATCTCCTTTGTGGTTAGTCAGGTAACCTACTCTTTGAGAAATGTAAATTATCTACCTCCTAAATGTTGACATGCACAAGGTGGAACCTAGAAAAGAAGAAATAATTCATCAATAACATGCATAAAAATATTCATCAATCAATGAAAATAAATTAAAGTTGATCTAGGACACTTGGGCCATTTTTGGACGGGGGGTCCTAGACACTTTGGCCATTTTGGGATGCTTTGCGACATTTTTGGATTCCAAAACCTCCTAAAAATGCATAAAAAATTATATAAAATAAAAAATTTAAACATAAACTAGAGAAAAATGGACTAACCATGTCTTGGAGCATGTCGGATTCCACCTCATCTCACAAAATAGTCAGTATAGAGGGCGCATATGGTCGTCAGCTCAACATTTTCAATCACTCAACAACAAGGTAATTTATCGAAAGGTAAATGTAATAAGGATAATTATAAATGTCATTTTCATTCATATATAATCAACTTTATTAAAGAAATCATATTTTATTCCAAGTACATTTCATTCAAACCAACATAATGGGGGCTATAGAACTCCATTTTCGATGCCATTTGTTGCATTGGATTCATGGTTCCATCCTTGAAATTGTATAATGTCTATCAATATGTGGTGTTGTAGACTCAATAACCTATTGTAAGAATTCACATCATCAAGAAAAAAAAATTGATGCAGTTAGATTTCTACCCTAATTTCACTTCCATAAAGTAATCAAAATTAGGGGGCATACATCTACCCTCAAATTCAATTCTCTATATAATTTTGATAAGATGATTTTGAACGGCTAACAAATTGGTTTTGCAGTTGACTATATAGAGGGCTTCATTCTCCCTCTTTTTATGAATAGAACCATATGAGCATCCTTTTTATAGTATAAGTTACTTTCTAAGTCCTTTAGCTTGCATATGAACGTAGTGTCATATGGATGCTAAAGTGAGGGCTAAATGTAGTGTAGAAAATTTTACTCCTTTTATGTGATAGTACAATTTCACATTTAATTTGGAGCTATTTTAGTGACCTTAATTTTATGTGTTCTACCCTTCATAAATAGTCCTCTAAACCCCTTTATTATGCATCCCAAGGAATATTTTATCATTTTTGGACATTGCGACATGCATTTAATAAATGCATTTAATTAATTTAATGCCCCAAAATTCATTAATCCTAGATTTTTAAGCTAGGACACATTCACCCTTGGGAGAATGGATCCCCTTTAAGATCAAAATTCAAATTTTAAACATTTTTTTTGCAGCATTTTAAAGTTCGAGGTTCAAGTTTTAAATGTCAACTTTTGAGAATTAATAATTGGGAAATTAGAAAGGAAGCCTATAAAGCCTAGTCTTTTCACCATTTTACACTAGGTTGAGAAAAATATTGAGAATATATTCACAAGACTAGCACACAAGAGAAAGGAGAACATTCAATCAATTAAAGTTGAAGTCTTGGAGTAGAATTTCAATTTTATTTGTAGGTCTTCAAGCTCATTTTGATATTTTTTCAATATTGATCAAGCATTGTTCATAATTCAAGATTGATGCCTATGGTGTATCATGATGGATTCTAGGCTTTGGGACATGCAACTAGCCATTTCCCCTTATCTAATGACTTGTTTCCTAGTGATCCCATCTTCTATCTTCATTCCACTAGCTTTATAAAGCAAGGTATAATCATATTTTAGATCTATTAGGGGATTTGACTTCTCCCTAATTAGGTCTTTATTTAATTGTTCATGTTCATTTAGAGATCTTATTATAGCACACTTGAATTTAAGGTTTCTTTGTATTTTGGCTCTAAATCTTAGATACACTTAAGATTAGGGCTCAAACATGCACTTTTAGGTTTTTGATCTATGTTTTTCATCAAGGTTTAATTACCAAACTTGGCATTTAACCAAGGTGAACCCCCATACAAACAAAAAAAAAATCATTTTTGTTGTAGCTCTAGATCTAGAAGCAGAGATTGAAAGGTACAAGAAGAAAGTGCAGATCAGAAGCTACAGATCCAAATCTTAAAGTTTTAGAAAATCCTGGCAAGACCCATTCACCCTAGGGTGAATCTGTCCCAGGAGGATGCTCAACAGAGACTTTTGGTGATAGGTACATAAATTCATACTCATATTTGATCTACTAGAAGTTTGTGGATTCTATTAGAATAAGATTTTAAATTTATTTTTCAAGTCTTACATTGCACAATTAGATTCATTTAGTATTTTTCATTTATCTGCCAAAAGTGCATTTCAAGCTAATTTACCTTGTCCTCAATCATAAGTAAAACAACAAGATCCCCATTAAGGTTGACTCAACTAAGGGTTGGAATTCAATATTACCCTATGGGATCTCTTTTTCCTAATGAAAGTAGAAAAATAGGTGCATTTCCCCATCATTTTGGAGAAAACCTATTTTCCTACATTTCAAGTTGATGTGAATTGTGTGAGTATAAGGTGAATATAGGGTAGAACCAAGTGTTAGTGCAGATAAGTATGAAGTGTGTGAAGTTAGTATATTGAGCTTTAATGGAATTTTAATTCATGCATATGTCAAATGTAACTACAACAGTTCAAATATTGGTTGTGTTCACAATATCTTCTATCTTTTCTTCTTTTAATGGGTAGTGAGTCCACTAGGACAATGAGTCCAATTGTAGTGAGCAATTTTTTAATATCTTATAACTAGTTATAATATATTTTGATTTAATCCTCACAGTGGTTTTTCCCATTTTGGGTTTTCCATATAAAAATTTGGTGTTCATGTGTTATGTGATGTTGATGGTTGTTTTCATTTCCTACCGCAAAATGAATATGCTATGTGGAATGAACATTTAAATGTTTAAGTGGTTCCAAAGAATACTGATTCATCCCCCCTCTCAGTATTCTAGTTGTTCAAAAGTGCAGACATGTAGAGCTCCCTATACCTAGGTGGAGTTTTTTTCACAATGGTACAATAAAAGGGCATGTAGGGTTCCCATTTGTAATGTTTGGACATATGACCTTGGAAAGTTGATTTTATCCAATGTTTTTATGAATATAGATCTCATTAGAAACATTACAAAGAAATTTGATGAAAATTTCAAAGTTATTTGAGAAGCAAAAAGGGGAGAATTGGTGACAATATACAAGGCTTCTATATTTGAGGCCTTTGGTTTGAATTTAGTTGCCAATAAGGTCATAGATTTTGACCTTTTGAAGAAAAAATATAAAGATAGATATAGATACAAGATATTTTGGCTCTGAAAATATAGGCTAAAGGGAATTGATAAGAAATCTACAAGAATCCCTACAAGCAAGGAAAATCCCTTCAACTTGAAAAAAATTGAAAACTATTTCATTAAGACATACTATGCACTTTTACAACTTTTGGGAGGAGATTCCAAAACCAAACTCCCTATTACATTGATGTATATGACAGTAGACATGCAAAATACCCTAGTCAATAATGAGTTTGATTTTTCCACTTATATTTCAAATGGTATTCACAAAAAACTAGTGGAGATAAGGAAAATATACATGGTAGTAAACTTGAAATGGAATTCCTTGCTATGCCATATATTCTTGTATGGAGGCAGAACAAAGTGGGACAAAGCTCTACATGTTAAAATCCCAAATAAAAAGGGAAAATATCTCCCTATCCCATGTTAGACCCATGTATGGGACATGCATTGTGATGCATCCAACTATGTAATCTTTGAAAATCATTTTTTCAAGAGAGTTCTAACACTCATGGTAGTTAAGAAGACAAATTACAAAAGGAAGACCCAAAGATAAAGTTCCAGAATGGGGTGTGCAACATAACTAGAGAGATTTATGTCTCTATTTAGATTCTATGGTGATAGGGGTATATGGATTCCCTGTGGGACCTTGTTTCATGCCCAATTATGTCCCCTTTATATTGGCATACTTGGAAATAATCTAGTAGCTTAATGAAGCTTATAAGGCCTACCTTAAGGGGCAAAAGAAAGGATCTTTCTTTCCATTCTCCATAGTTTTTTAGACTTCACAGTAACAAGTCAAGGCATGGAACTAATATATTCAATATTTCAAGCCATTAAGATGGTTCAAGAAGGCCCAAGGGCCTTTAACCATGAAGGATTTATTAATCAGGTGAGATTAAGCATAAAGAGATCGTCCTTTGCACATCAACTTCTCTTTGGTGAATATGTTCTTAGGAATTTCCTTGATGAAAAAGAGGTAAATTAGAGAAGAATTAAATGGATTTCCTTTAGGAAGGCAGAGGATGAAAAGGCCAAGAGGATATAAAATTATCCTAAGGATTATGTTGATATTAAAGATCCTATCACTATAATCCAAATGATACTAGGGAACATTGATAAATTGCTTGGAAAAGACCCAATGATGCAAGAAAGGCCATCTTATCAACCCAAGATGAATCCTTTTGTTTATTCCTTTATTAGAAAGGAAAAGGGACCTATAATAAGGGATGATATCCCTCAAGAGGAACTATCTATAGCACCACCATCTCCTCCTAGAGAGAAACCATAGAAGAAAAGAAAGGTTGATCAACCACCTTTCGTTGATTATCCCCTTGGTCCTAATGAAGAGGAGGTGAATCAAATAATGTCCTCCCCTCCTAGGGTGAACATTGCTATGATTCCTTAGAGAATATTGGGCATACATAAAATAGGGGGAAGAGATGAGGAAAATGATGTAAGGGCCTTAGCATGTGCACAATTCATCTTTGATGATGAATTTATTAAGTCAAAATAATTTAAGGATTTTGTCATGAGGATTAAAAACAGAAGAGTTCCATGAGAAAATAAATAACACAAAAGTAGATTTTCACCCTTCCAAATATGAAGAGTTCATATAAAGGGTGTTAAAGGCGATGAATTTTGATGTTAAAAATATCAACCCTAAGGAAGGGAGAAGGCTAGTAAGAGAAAGTGGTCTGCTACTATTACTTGAGTGGGATATTGCTTCTACAATAGCCCTAGATACTATTAGAAGGAAAGATGAAGAGGTATTATCTTCAAAATAATAGACAGAGAAATCATACTCATGGTTTTGGTTCAATCCTAAATGGGAAACCCTATATATATGGGATCTTACACCTAATAATAAACCTCAAGTTATATAAGTTGTGTAAGAAATGAGGGGAAGCCTAATAATAAAAAGAGTATCAAATAATTCTACTCCCCAATCTATTTCATAAGTAGTCAACACTACAAAATTAAGTGAAGCTATTGCAAAGAAGTTGCATGATGATTATGATCAGTTGCTAAAAGATCATGTAAAGCTCACTATAGAATACAATGGGTTAAAGATGAAGGAGAAACAAGTAGCACCTCCACCAACTAGGAATAAAGAAGCATGTTCGTTAGTATCAAGGATTGTAATTTTCTTGATGAAACAAAAGGAGGAGCTTACTAAAAATGTTGAGAAGCTATAGGAATAGGTGAATAATGCTCAAGACAGGAAAATGAAGAAAATGAGAAAAATTGTGGATGAATTCTTGAAGCATAGAGTATCAAATATTCATGAGAAATTAGAAGATTTACACCAAGCTTACTCACATATAGAAGATTCCTATGCTAGAATCTAAAGGAATCCAGGTAATTGGAAGTAGCTTCCTACACTAATATAAGTAGGGTAGAGATGCAAAAATTTCTTTTAGCACCTTATACCATTACAAAATGTAGAGAAGGGGGATTTGTTTCTCCCAAGTCTCTTGGTCACCAAAAGAACCCCAAAGAATGAAATTCCCTAAACTACCCCAGGCTACCTAATAAGTTGAATCAAGAAGATGAAGATGAAAGTGATTGCAAAACATATGAAAAGAAGAGTTTTAAGAGTGATAGAGGTAAACAACTTTGGGGATTGGAAGAGAAAATCACTAATATTTTTTAGAAAAAGGGAGATTCTCTAAACCAAAGGATGATAGTGTGGGAGAGGGATGTTATCATGGTGCACTAAAGTCCTAGAGGTGCACTAGTGTTCTGTACAAACAAAGCACTAGACCCTTAGACAAAATTTCAAAGGATTTGTTGACTATCTAAGATCTGAGGTATGTTTGACCTATTGATTTGAAAGATAGTAAAAAATATTGATAAATGAAAAGGGAGACAAAGAGCCAACTCACAAGAGGTCCTATACTTTGAAGCCTCCCAAAAATCACCACATGATCAACTTGCACACAAGGCAAACAAGGAAAAATGTTGAGGTAGTTTCGGGGCTGGCCACATTCAAACCATTGTTTTGGTGTTCCCACCTCCATAGACTGACAGATAGATAGATAAAAATAGACACAAAGTAAAATAGACATAAGAGTGGAAAAATCAAACCCCACTATAGAGGAGAACCCATACCATGAAATAGACACCTGAGTGATAAAAGAAAACCCTGCTATGGAGAAGAACCCATATCATGAAATAGAGACATAATAGATAATATGTTATCAGATTGAAAAGAATCAAGAGAGCATCACCAATAGTCCACAAACCCCTCTTGGCTTGATGGACACAATATTGAGCACTTACAAGAGAGATTTGGATATTGGAGAGACTTCAATCCGACATAGCTTTGTTGTAAGAATGAGATGGAGAAGAGAAGATCAAGAAGAGCAAGTTTGAGTGAGAGAATGTTGCAAATGAGAGTGAAAAGAGAGGTTTTTTCAACTACATGGGTGGGAAGAGTCGTTTCTCTTAGAATCCTCCCATAGAGGCATGTGTCACAGGTCAAGAATTCTAAGATTCCTCATTTGAACTCACCAAAGTATGGGGATGCTAGCATGCCACATGGACACCTGCATTGAGAAACGAGGTGGCAGACTAATGCCACTTCATCATTGGTCCTTATGGAGTTTAAATTGTGAAATTATGACTCATAAAGTTCTTTCCATAAATGTAGCTAGGCACCATAAATGCAAGGGTCAAATGCACAAATGTGAAATTTCCACAGGGTGCAATTTTGTGACATTACATAGAAATGAAAGATGCACATTCAAAAACTTAAACAAGTATGCAATCTTCTTCAAACCTATCACCATCAAAATTCACTAAGTTTGTAAGTATTTCTAACCTTTCAACATCAAATAAGGCACCCAAAACTTTCCATAACCAAATCCCATGCCCAAGGTGTGAACATGAGTTCATTGTGACACACCGTCATAATCATAACTCATAATTATAACAAGCTTCCATAATCAGCCCTTATTCCTTAAAATTAGCCACTACTACACATGAAATGAGCTTACATGAATGAAAATACCTTACATGTGTAGGTTCCCTTATCACATGGGTCTCACCTATCATAGTTAATTGGAAATTTGACATTCTTGACTCTTCTAGGGTCATAGTCAGTCATAAACTAACATAGAAAGTTATCATAGCTTGTTACATAGTAACCTATGACAAATACCACTAATTTTGGCACAAATCTAAGTCCTCCAAAGTGTATTCCCACCTCTAATTTATCTTCAAATTGTACATGTCACTTGACATGTATGATGCTACATCATTGTCAAGTCCCATAAAGTGACATCAATTTGGGTAGGCAATTAAATATTATAATAATAATAAATACATCACAAAATAATAAATAAATTCTAGGACTCAAAGGTTGAGCCACCCTAATCCCAAAAATCTCCCACTTGTTGAAGACCTATCAAGAGTCATTCGAAATCATCTACTCAGAGCCCCAAGGCCCTTGGAATCAGAACACCATCTGAAATTCTCTATGCTCACTGGTTTCATCACTACATCTACATCATTTTCCAAAGTGTCAACCTTCTCCAAGTTTAACTTTCCATCTACCATATCATGAATAAAATTATACTAAACATCAATGTGCTTTGTTATGGCATGGAAGGTAGGATTCTTTGCTAAACAAATGGAACTCTAACTATCACAACAGATAGTAATCTATCCTCCATCTAAACCAATATTTGAACACAATCTCTTAATCAAAATGGATTCCTTACAAGGATGAGTAGCTGACATATACTCTACTTCTATCGTGGACAAAGTGACTACAACCCACCACTTACTCATCCTACTGAAAGCACCACCAAACATCATAAACACATAACCATTGTTGGATCTTCTATTTTCAATGTTACTTACCCAATCAAAATCCACATATCCATGAATACTCATAAAATTTTGAGGTCCAATAGGATAACCATGAAAACATAGGGCATACTCGAAAGTACCCCGCAAGTACCTGAACACTCTCTTAACTACATCCCAATGTACTCATCTAGGATTATCCATAAACTAAGGAATCCCACTACTTGAGAATCTTTTTGCCTTGTATAGATCATAGCCTACATTAAACTTCCAACAACACTCACATATGATAATGTGGTCATATCCTCCATCTCGGTATGAGATTTTTGATAATCATTCATAGAAAGCTTCATCCCCTACATCATAGGAACAACTAACTATCTACAATTTGTCATGTTAAATCTCTCCAACACTAAGTTCACCTACTTGCTTTGGCTTAACCAAAGCTTTTTGTTATCTCTGTCTCTCATGATCTCTATCCCTAGAATATACTTAGTTGCACCTAGATATTTCATCTCAAAATATGCTAACAACTAAGACTTAAAATATTAAATCATACTTTTACCATTCCCAAAAACAACATATCATCTATGTATAAAATAATAATTAGAATGCAACCATTTTTAGATTTATAATACACACAATGTTCATATTTAGATCTCAGAAATCCCAATGACAACACATAGGTATCAAACTTCTAGTACCATATTCTAGGAGACTTTTTTAAACCATACAGAGACTTCTCTAGTTTAAAAACTATATTTTCTTTACCTTTGATAACAAAATGCTCTGGTTGTGACATGTAAATCTCTTCCTCTAAATCACCATGAAGGAATGTTTTCTTCACATCCATCTATTCTACTTCCAAATCAGATGTTATTACAAGTAATAGCAGGAATTAGATAGATGTCAACTTCACAATTATAGGAGAGAATATCTCACCATAGTCAATTCATTCCATCTGAGAATACACCTTAGCGAATAACCATGCCTTTTGCTTCTCAACAATACCATTAGGAACACAATTCTTCTTGAACACATTTTACAACCAATGGGTTTGCATACGTCAAGTAAGGGTACCAGATCATAAGTATTATTTTTCTTCAAAGCATCCATCTCCTCATCCATGGATTTCATCCATGAATCTGCATCACTCGTACTCATATCCTCTCAAATAGTCCTAGGCTCATCAATGTTAGCAATCAAAGAAAAAATGTAGCTAGAATCCAACAAGGAATAACCAAACCTTTATATTTGCTTCCTATAACATGTAGATTTTCTCAATTCTGAAGGTTGAGGCTCTTCTTATTCTTCAGAACTTTCAAAGCTTCTCAAGCTCTCCTCATCATCAGGTCCAACAAGAGTGCCTAGTTCACCTTTCATTAGAGTAGGTGGAACCTAACTGCCTCCTTCTCTTTCTCCTCTTTCTCTAGATGCAACTCAATAGTGGAAGGCTTCATCTCTTTGAAAATTACAATTCTTCTATAGAGAACCTTCTATGCATCTAGTTCCCAAAGCTTGTACCCTTTCACATTGATACCATAGCCGATGAAGATACACTTAGTCACATTGTTCTCCAACTTAGACCTCTTCTCAATCAGAACATGAATGTAAGCTTCACACCAAAATACTCTAGGATATCTTAATGAAGGATTTTTACTAGACCATGCCTCCATGGGTATCTTTTCAACAAGCATCAATGTAGGAGATTTGTTGATCAGATAACATGCAATGGCTACCACTTCTTCCTAGAACTTCAGCTCAAGGCCAACACCACTCAACATAATTCTAGGCCTCTCCATCAATGTCCTATTCATCCTCTTTGTAACTCCATTTTGTTTTGGGTGTATGGAGTTGTCTCATGTCTCTCATCTTTATAGAACTTGTTGAACTCTGCCAAAAAAACTCACCACTATTGTTAGTCCTCAAACATTTAATCTTTCACCAAGGATTTAAAATCCTTAAACTGACTAAAGGATTCATCTTTACTTCTGAGAAAATAAATTAATATAATCATCTATGAAATAAACATAATATATAGATTTTGACAATGAAGGAACATTCATAGGCCCAAACACATCTGCATGAACATAGTCAAAAACCCTAGAAGACTTATGAGAACTAGAGTAAAAGGAAACACAATGTTGTTTTCTATATACACAATATTCATAAAAGTCAAACTTGAGATTGCAATCATCAAGGCCTTCTACAAGGCTCTTATTTTTTAGGGCTCTAAGACCCTTCTCATCAATGTGACCAAGTCATTGGTTCCATAACATTGTCTTCTCTACATGAAGCTTCATCTCCAATGAATGAGCACCCTTAGGTACCCAAAATGCATGACCATCAGATGTAGCTACTACCAACTTCTTCTTTGCATGATTTGATGGTGAGGATGAAGAATCCAAAGGAGTCTTCTTTGGTGTATTAGAAGAACTATTACACTAAATTGTGCATCCATCTAGCTTGTACAAGGTTCCAATCTGGAATCCCTTATCCAACACCATAGCTCCTCTCATCATCTTACATCCTTTACTAGAGAAAACAACTTGCACTCCCACATCATTCAATTTACTCATAGAAAGTAGGTTTCATGCCAAACCTGGGATATGCAAGACATCATCAATCCCCTTCACTCTCTCATAAAGCAATCTGATTTTGACTCTTCCATTACCAATGATCTTCAAGTGAGATTCATCACCTAGATATACCTTCCCACCATCATATTCTTTGTACTTAAAAACCTAACCTCTATGAGAGGTCATGTGGAAGGAAGAACTTGAGTCTATCAACCACACATATTCTGATGCATGGGTTTCCAAGGCTGCTACAAATTCATCTGCATCATCTTGAGAGGATTTTTTAGAGTCAAAATTGTTGATGATGATGTCACTCACAACAAAAGTGTAGATAAATTCCTCATAGGAAAACTGTGAAGAGCCTATCCTTCTTAAAAAACTTAACCAATGGCAACCTAGGGGCATTCGTTTAATAGGAAAAGGTTGGCTTAGTTCAATCCCAAGTCTTTGGTAGTTAGGTCTTGACCATACTAGGTTCACTTCAGGGTATGATGTGATATTTTTTTTAATCTCAAAGGGAATATGGTTGTTTGGAATCATACATACTAGATACCGCATTTTAAATTCGATCATAAAATAGTATCATGAAATTGAAAGATTTGAAATAATATTTCATGAACATCAACAATTTTTTCTATATCACTTAAGTAGATTTAGCTTTAAACATTCAGAAATTTCATAGAAAATGAAATATTTTCAATAATTTTCCATCCATTTGTCTATTTTTTGAAACATTTTCAAGAATTTAAACATCTATTCTAAAATAAAGCATAAAAAAATACTAAAAATTAAAATTTCTCTTGGTTATTCTCCATGCATTCCCCAAAGAGTTAATCAAATCAAAGAAAACCGCTTTATACTTCATCAGATTGCTTCATAGCTACATATAAAATAATGTGAGCTTTTAAAGAGAGGGGTTTTAGTTTGGACACCGAGTAGGTTCTATATGCACCCTTAAATAGCATAGCGCACAGTCTTGTTTGACTAAACTAACAAAACTAGCTACAAAGATACATGAGATAGGTAGCTAAAAAATTGGCTTTGATATACATTAATTTCTATGTACATACAAGTTTTTAGTCTGGAAAGATTCAGAAAACAAGAAAAATAACAAAACTTAAAGAAGTTTTGGATCGTCCGACATCCATAAATTTTGAACTTAACTTAAAAAAGGTATCCCTTAGCCTTTTATAGAAATAAGACATAGGTAGGATAAGACAAATACATGAGAGGGAATTCAAGGGATGAATCACATCAAGGCATGTGGAATGTAGTTACTGGTAAGAGAATTGTAAATGAATTCAAAGAAGGTTACCCTCCATCTACACGTTGAAGCACTTTGGGTTTTTTATCCTTTTATTCTCACCAAGAAAATATCTTGAATCAAGATAGTGTGTAGGAACTTTCCCATTTATTTAGAATAATCACTTTATCACCCTCTTCCTACACTTTGTTCTACCTCAAACTTTCTACGCTTGAGAATGGGCTTCCCTGAAGTTGGAATTTATCTCCACTACAAATGTAATATTGGGATCTCCATCATTCTGGTGGACTCAAAGCCCTCTACATTATAGCATCCCATAGTATGCAACCTGATTTGGATATAATTCTATCCATGATTTAGATTTCCTGACCATCCATACCTCAACTCTGCATGGCAATTTGAATCTCCTGCAATCACAAATTCCACTCATTAAATCCCTTTTTGAATAAACAAATATATATTTTAAAAAAAATATGATGTAAATAAAACCATCATTATATCATTAGCATATAAATTTCTCATAAATAACACACTTTCCAACATATCAAAAATCTTTGCATGGTTATCTTTTATACATTGGGTTACTAGACTATCGGGCTCATTGGATAACCTTAATATTTTAAACCTCACTTTACATCATTATCCAATACCCGGTACTTGGTGTTCATCTTTACCCCTAGCATCCCCAAACTTCGGTTTTACTGGAACTTTCATCTTTACCAGACCTCGACTATCGTACCGAAACACTTTTCTCAACATTTGCATTACCTTTCTCCTTTTTCAACATTCTCGATTCCCGATATCTGATACTTGAAACACTTTACTTGACGAAGTACTTTTCTATTAAAAATTTATCTTTGCTCTTCACTTCTGGTGATCTTTCAACTAGCCAGCACCTGCTATAAGTGTTAGTTTTCACTTGGGGTATGTTGTGAGACCACACAACTTGCAAATAATAAAACCAAATTTAAACCAAAACTTGAGATTAAATCACCAGTTGTAAATTATAATTTATGCATATTTTAAAACAATAACTTTTACCTTTACCTATATTCTAGCATAAAATAGTAAAACTTCTCCAAAAATATCCATGTGTGCATTGATTAATTTTAGTTTTCAAAATTTAGTAAAACAAGATTAGTTCATTGACATTGAACTACATAATATGGTAATCCTCCAAAGCAAACTAGGGATAGAGCCTTGCTGCCAGTCAAGCATCCATAGCCCCAACAAGGTTATCTTTGTAATTCCCCCAACCATAACTCTACTACCAACTAGGCATCTATAGCCCCAATAGAGATATTTGGATAGCCTAAAGAGTTGATTTCATATATATATATATATATATATACCTTTTGATATTTCATTGATAGCTCATTTTTCTTTTGATATTTCGTTGATAGATCATTTCAAATTGCAAGCAATGAATCCTGCAATTAGGTTGGGAATTACAGTGGTAGTGAATGTTACCTTTTGATTTTTCATTCAATGCAAATCCCTTCATATTTTCACTACTTCCCAAAAACTCATTTAATAATTCCCTGTTGGTGTGTATTTCCAACTAAACTTTACCACTTTATGCTAAATCCTAGCTAACTATAACTTGCTATCTATTAAAAGATATGCATAAATTGAAATTTAGCAAAAAACAACTTAATCACCAAATTTAAATCTAAATTTAGAACCATTAGTTGCCACCCTTCTGATTAAATTTTATGGCAACTACAAAATATTCGGCTAGCAATTCCAATTTGATGGCAGTGCACCACATTAATGGATCAAGAATATCATGATGACACTAAAACGTGATCACATTATTTTACATTAAATTCACATGCCTCAATGCGCACGTATTATTTCCCTTGAATTCCCAAGTGATGACGTGTGTTGTCTTACTGACTTAATTTCTTTTATGCTTCGCACACATGGGCACCCTCATAATTAATACGGCTTAATAAAAACACAATGAAATGACCACCATTAATTTTGAAATATTTAACTTTCTTGATTTGTAATCTTCATACTGGGCAAATTTGAAGCAATTTATCACCAATTGTGTGTAAAAAATTAATTTGATTTAACATTCCACTCTAAAGAAACTCATCTAGTTGCCACTTCACTTGCAACTTCCAAGACTTTCATCTAGGCAACTATCTACTGCAACTTCCTCACATATTTCTATATATTCCGCACTTCTCTCGAATTCCTTACACTTTTACTTAGCTTTCTTGTTATTATGAATTTCTTGTTCTACTTTTTCTTGCTTGCTTCTAGGTCATGGATACTCCAATTTTCTTGACCTTCTCTCATCGCCAAAATGTTTTCTTAGGTAGTATCACACCTCAAAGGCTTGAAATTTTTTTCTTCATTCAAACTTCTAGTTTTACTGTGCCAAATTTGTGCTTAGTCCTTTGGGAAAGTATGTAGAATCCATTAGCTACTTTCGGTTCTATTCCAACATGGTTGCTCACTTTGTAGCATAAGTTAAGCAAAATTTGCTAATGCAAAGGCCAAATAGAAAAAAAAAAAAAGCAACAACAAAGAAAAACATAACAAAACAAAACAAACCCTATAAAAGAAAAACTAACCCTAACTAACCAAACTTCTAATCTAACAAGTGATTAACCCTAACAAAAAAATTTAATTTAATTTTGATGACTATTTCCATTCTTGTTTTGGTATGAATTACAACAGGTTTATCCTTAAATTCATTCAAAGAAATTTCAAATGTCCTACTGTAACAATGAATTCTTTTAAATTTTTTGTGTTTAATAAACGTAAATTCAAAGGTGTACTTACCAATTACTTGGATCATATGTATGAAAATGACCTCATTAAAGGTTGATTGCACACACTTTGTCTGATGCAACCATATTTTACCTTCTTTTAGCCCCGGTTCATGATTTGTTTCTTTACTTTGTTCATTTTCATGAACGGTTGTGTCCATTTCTTAATTTTCTTCTCCTCTAAAAGTTTTCAAGTCTTCGGCTCTATCTTCACTTTGCACTTTGTTAGACCAAATAATATCACAATTTATATTGTTATCAGAGAGAGAAAAATTAAAGGTTTGATACTCTGTATCTTGCATAAAATTAGGAAAATTTCTGTTTTTAGCTTGTGGATTTTCAACTTGGAAGAAAAAACACACATCTCCCACTCAATTTTCCCACTCCTCCTCATTTGTGTTTTCCATGTATAAAGAGAATGATGACTCATCAATGTCGTTTCCTCATTTATGATGTGATGTCTTTGAATCTTGGCATTCTCACCTATTTCCTGCAAAATGTTAAGATCTTTATAACAATTGCAGTTATCCAACCATTTTGATATATCAGTTAATTTTTTAACATTTTCAATTCCACTAGGGTTAAATGTATTTCTCATTAATAGTTCATTTCTTCTAGTAGTTAGAACTTCTTCCATTAATGGAATCACCTTACACAGCCAAAATTACCCTAGTTAAAAAAATTCACAATCAAGTTCACCATGATCAGTTGTATCATGAACTCTACACTTGATGACTCTACCAAAGGTGAATAAACTCAAAGGATGTAATCTCTACTTAAATTTTTTTTTAAGTTTCTCAACTTCCATTTTGAAATACTGGCTTGCACTAGGATTTTTCCTTACAAGATACTTTTCAAATCTAAGACTAGTACAAATTATGGATATTGCCCTCCTTCTAGCACTAGTTCTTGTTGACGACAATGTCACTTGCAACAAAAGTGCAAATAAATTCCTCACAAGAAAACCACAAAGAGTCTATCCTTCTTGAAAGACTTAACCAAAGGTGACCTAGGAGCATCTATTTAATAGGAAAAGGTTGGCTAAGTTCAATCACAAGTCTCTGGTAGTCAGGTCTTGACCAAACTAGGTTCACTTCAGGGTATGATGTAATATTGTTCTTAATCTCAAAGGGAATATGGTTGTTTGGAATCATACGTATTAAATACCGATTTTTCAGTTTGATCATAAAATATTATCATGAAATTGAAAGATTTGAAATAATATTTCATGAACATCAACAATTTTTGCTATCACTTAAGTAGATTTAGCTTTAAGCATTCAATAATTTCATAGAAAAGAAAATATTTTCAATAAATTTCCATCCATTTTTCTATTTTTTGAAACATTTTCAAGATTTTAAACATCTATTCTAAAATAAAGCATAAAAAATACTAAAAATTAAAATTTCTCCTAGTTGTTCTCCACGCATGCCCCAAATAGTTAATCAAATCAAAGCAAACTGCTTTATAATTCACCAAATTGCTTCACAACTACATATAAAAAGGTGCGAGCTTTTAAAGAGAGGCATTTTAGTTTGGACACCGAGTAGGTTCTGCATGCACCCTTAAACAACACAACACACAGTCTTATTCAGCTGAACTAAAAAAACTAGCTACAAAGATACATGAGATAGGTAGCTATCAAATTGGCTTTGATATTGATTAATTTCTATGTGCATACAATTTTTTAGTCTAGAATGATTCAGAAAATAGGAAAAAAGAATAAAACTTAAAGAAATTTTGGCTCTTCTGACATCCACAAATTATGAACTTAACTTAAAAAAAGGTATCCCCTAGCCTTTTATAGAAATAAGACACAGGTAGGATAAGACAAATACATGAGAGGGAATCCAAGGGATGAATTAGATCAAGGCACGTGGAATGTAGTGACTAATAAGAGAATTACAAATGCAGTCAAAAAAGGTCAACCTCCATCTGCAGATTGAAGCACTTCGAGTTTTTTATCCTTTTATTTTCACCAGGAAAATATATTGAATCAGGATAGTGTGTAGGAACTTCCCATATATTCAGAATGATCACTTTATCACCCTGTTCCTACACTTTTTTCTACCTCAGGCTTTCTACTCTCGGGAATGGGCTTCCCTGAAGTTGGCATTTGTCTCCACTGCATGTGTAATATCGGGATCTCCATCATTTCGATGGACTCAAAGCCCTCTACATTATAGCATCCCAGAGTATGCAACCCGATATGGATATAATTCTATCTATGATTCAAATTTGTCTGACCGTCCATACTCGAACTTTGCATCGTAATCTGCATCTCCTACAATCACAAATTCCACTCATTAAATACCTTTTTGAAAAGAATTTTTTTTAAAAAAATATCATGTAAATAAAACCATCATTATATCATTAGCATATAAATTTCTCATAAATAACACACTTTCTAGCATATCACAAATCCTTGCATGGTTATCTTTTATACACCGGGTTACCAGACTATCGAACTCATTGGATAACCTTAAGATTTTAAAAATCACTTTACATCATTATCTAGTACCCAGTACCTTGTGTTTAGCTTTACCCCTAACATCCCTAGACTTTGGTTTTACTAGAACCTCCATCTTTACTAGACCTTGACTATCGGACCGGAACACTTTGCTCAAAATTTGCATTACCTTTCACCTTTTTCAACATTCCCAATTACCGATATCCGATACCCGGAACACTTTTCTTTACAAAGTACTTTTCTATTAAAAATTTATTTTTGCTCTTCACTTCCAGTGATCTTTCAACTAGCCAACACCTACCATAAGCATTAGTTTTCAATTGGGGTCCCCAAGTCTTACAGTCTTGGGGCGTGTTGTGAGACCACACAACAAAAATTAGAGAAATTGTTCTTTCCTTTCTTCTTCTTCTCTTCCTTGCACTCTTTTTTGATATGACTAGTTTTGTCGTAGTTCCAACACTTCATCTTGGACTTTCCAAGAAACTTAGATCTCCTTAGATATTTTGACTTTGATTTCTTGTCCTTCTTTTTGTCTTTCTCCTCTGATCTACCAAAAACTACAAGGGCCTCCTTAGTAGTCTCAAATGAGTTTCTCCACATCTCTTCAAATAATAGCAAATACACCACCTTATCCATCTTAAAACTAGTGGTTGTGCTTCCAATGACCATTACTAGGTGGTCCCATGAGTCTGAAAATTAACACAATAGGAGCATGCAATTATCTTGTTCATTGATCTTATCTCCAATGAAACCTGGTTGAGCTATCAACATGTTGAATGCATTTAGGTTATCTTCCATGGATCCTCCATCTTCCATCTTCAAAGAGTATAGTTTCTTTCTTAGGAACAACTTGTTTACTAGAGATTTAGCCTAATAAACGTCTTCATGTTTCTTCTGTTGACGCCAAAATTTGATGAGATAACAGTGCCTTATGGGAAACTCAGTTCAAGGGGGACCCTTTTGTGCCAAACTGAGTGACCTCCAAATTTTAAAGAAGTCGGCTTCTTCTATAATGAGTTTTTTGGAAAGGGAAAAGGAAGCAGATATAATGAAGCAAAGTTTAATCTAAGGCGATGCGCCAAAATTTGCTAAGGGGCACGATAAATCATAGATTTAAGGGCCTGAATGTTGTTGTTATATTCCAAAACATCGAAAACTTAAGGCTATAGCATAAAAAATTCATTTATTGACATAAAATAGTATCGCATACATCCTTACTACTAAGAAGAGTCATTTAGACATGATTTAGATAAGCAAGCTTGTATTCAATATATAGAAGTCTTATCAAATGAAATGCTTAAGACAAATAAAAGCATAGTTTATAGTTTAATCAAAACATGAAAAATAGAAAGGCCGAACAATAGGCACAGTCTGAGAGTTTCTTGCAAATAAACATGTAAGAGAGGCCTAGTGTCTTTTGCTAAAACTAGTATTCTTTCAAAAATCTTGGACGTATTTTCTATTTTTTGGACCCTCATTTTAAAGATAGAGGGAGTATATATAGCCGGAGAGAAAACTCCCACCGCTTTGGAGAGCTGTAATAGAAAAGATTCCACAATCCCTTGCAATGATGCCAAAATTGGAAGATTCCTAATGCCACTACAACAATAACTAGTTAGAACATAGCATCTGGTCATTCAGTTATAGGTGTGCCTTTTGTAATGATGGCAGTGGTCCCAGCCATACTCGAGGTGACAAGTGTCATCCACTACCTTAGAATTCATGAAGAGCGGCACTGAATAGCATAGTTTCATCAGCCAGCCTATCACCTGATTCGATGATCAGTGTAAGGCACGTGGCAGCCCGTTACTGCCCGAATGAGAATTCCTCTTACTGTTGTCAAGAAATTGCGAGGAAGAAACACGTGTTCAAGGCACCGAGGTCTTTCTTGATATAGAAAGAAGGCTGCATAAACCGGGTGTGAAAGACGCATGGCAGCGTTTCGCAGCCCGCGGTGTTCACCACCTCGCTGTGTTGAAAAGGCTGCAAATAGCTGCCACCTGGCAGAAGGTAGGGCCTACCAAAATAAAAGAAGGCCTACAGAAGCATTTCGTAGCCCATAGTTGCTTATTTCATCCCTGCAACAAAAGCATGCGATACGCCGTCACGTAGCTAGATGTGGGTCCTTCTGAAAATCCTTAGAAGTGATGGCCCCGGCAAAAGGCCTTCACAACTCAAAGAGACTTCAAGGCAAAAAAAATAAAAACCTCCGCAAGTGAGACACGTGGATGCCCAACGCAGTCTCTCAAGACCCGAAAGGGAAGCCGCTACCTGAAGCTGCGAAGAGAGGATGCGTACAGCGGGAGATCAAAAATCGATGGAAAGCCGATCAGACTCGGCGACGCACAGGTTGGCACACATTTACAAAAGAACCCAAAGGGAGTTGTTTGAATATTTATTTTAACATCTTCCAAAGGTCATTTTCAGTTTTCTCCTCATGGACATTTAGGAGGAAAAAATCAGCCAAATAAAGTTTGATAAGACCCTTGGATTTTCCATCCATTAGATCCCAATCTACCTAGGTTTTTTGTATTTGGTTTAGTTCTAGCTATTAAAGCCCATAGATCTCTATCTATGAGCATATCCTCCATTTTCATTCTCCAAAGTTCAAATTTTTTCCCATTAAAATTCTCCATCTTTATTCTTCCAAATGTGCTTGTCATCTTTTTCCTACAACAAGGTCATGAAATACCCTTCTACAAAACTCCCACTGAAACAAAGATCAACTCAAAAAACCCTTCAAAGCCAACAATAGAATCAAAGTTGGCTAGGATCCAAGACCAATTGAAAGGAATCCGAGTAAGCCAAAGTAGCTTCCTACTAATCTAAGTAGGGGAGAGATGCAAAAATTTCTTTTAACACCTTATACTATTACAAAAATGAAAGATGCACATTCAAAAACTTAAACAACATAAAGAGGATGCATACCATAACACAGTGTTTATGTGGGAAAATCCTTTCAAGAGAAAACCCACACTCAAAATCATGAAGCTCAAATGTATTATTAGAAACAATAGAATAGTTACGATACAATCTCAAATAAATTCTCAGGAGTCACACTACGACAAG
The DNA here is from genome assembly GCA_007258455.2 of Sequoia sempervirens. Lineage (NCBI taxonomy): Eukaryota > Viridiplantae > Streptophyta > Pinopsida > Cupressales > Cupressaceae > Sequoia > Sequoia sempervirens. The sequence continues at coordinate 300,995,173 of VDFB02270651.1, read as the reverse complement.
AATTTGGATAAATTTTGGCAGCATAACGACATGTAAGCTTCTTCAAACCTATCACCATCAAAATACACTAAGTCTACAAGTATTTATAACCACTCAAAATGAAACAAGGTGCCCAAAACATGCCATAACTAAATCCCATGCACAAGGTGTGAACATGAGTTCATTATGACATACAGTCATAATCAAAACTTGTAATTATGATAATCTTTCATAATCAGCTCCTATTCAGTCACTTCTACACATGTAATGAGCCTACATGCATTCAAATACCTTGCATGTGTAAACACCCTCATCACATGGGTCCCACTTACCATAGTTAACTAGAAATCTGCCATTCTTGTCTCTTCCACCATAATTATCAATCATAAGCTAATATAGCAAGTTGTCATGGCCCTTTACATAGTAACTTATGACAAATTCCACCAATTTAAGCACAAATCTAGGTCCTCCAATGTGGATTCCTACCTCCACTAATTTAGCTTATAATTTGTACATGTCAATTGCCATGTAGGATTCCACATCACCAAAATGTCCCACAAAGTGACATCAATTTGTGTAGGCAATTAAACATTATAATATAAATAAATACATCACAAAATAATAAATAAATGTTAGGACTCAAAGGTTGAGACACCCTAATCCCAACAAGTATAGCTAAAGACCAAGAGCATCTTGGAAGCATAATGAATAAATAGGTACCTAGGATTTCTATCTTGCAAAGAATATATAAAGGAGCAAGATTTGAAGATGATATACCTAGTAACATTATTCCCACATGGAATATAGATAAACTAGTGGGAGAAGTGCAGGCATACATGGTTAAATTGGTGTAGCATATAAAATCAAAATTCAAATATTTTGACTGCATTGAAGTAAATATTATGCCAAGCATTCTGGATGAAAGTGGAGGGCTTAAATATTTTGATTAGTATAAAGTATTCTTTATCACATTGGTCCTTACTCTCACAGCTTTCATATATGATAACAATAGTGTGTAATTTAATGATTTACTCAATTCCGCCATAGATAAATTGATCTCCATAGAGAGTAGCTTAGACACATTTTACAGAGAGACAAGTGTAGTCCTAGATGTAAATTTTATAGATTATATGTGTCATATTAACTAGATATTCTCTTTTGAGTGGCCATAAGAAAGAATGTATGTAGGGTGGATGAGAAGTATAATAAATTTCTAGAATCTTGAGTTCTATTTTTCATCAAATCTCAATTATAATTTATTCAACTCATAGGATGACATGGCATTCAGAGCTTCCTTTTGTCCACAAGTATCTCTATAATTTTGGTGTCTTTTAGTGCTTGGTCGACATTAGCTCCAATGGTTTCATAAAAGGGTATATGCTCAACATGGGTGGAGAAGCCTAATAGATTCATCATTTGCTTTTTCCATGCTCTCTCATCATTGTAAAATCAAATAATATTACCTTCAGGTAGTTTCTAACTATTTTATCCTCTAGCAATACATCTTTTGTCTCTTGCTAGTTGGTTGTAACCTTTTTGTCTGATCCTTGGATAACATTTTCAAATGAAAATATGACATCTATCCATGGTTTCATGCTTTTTGCTCCCTTATCTCTATAAAAGGGAATTTAGGGCTATTTGCGAAGGATATTGTATTTTTTTAAGTAGATGTTAATGTTTTAGGTTTGTACTAGTTAGGTCTACGCTGTCCAAGAAATAATTGTAAATGTGATTATCTTATTTTATAGCAATATAAATTTTGAATACACAAGCATATTGTGATAATTTCCCAATAAATTGTCTCCTAAATTGTATACTTCATTTCACTTATGAATATAAATTGATCAAGGATCATTTCTATTGATCATTGCAATTTTATGCAAATTATTATTTCTTCTATAGCTTCTATTCAAGTAGCAAATTAAATTGTTGTATGAGAAATCTTGAGGGTTATGAATGTATGCAAGGATTCATATGAAGAATTGGTTATAAATTCTAAAGGATTTTTGTGTAAGGCAGTGATATGCATGCCTCCATAGAATTTTTTTAAAATATGTGTTTTTAAAATATGTTATTTAAGAATATAGTTTCATTTCTCTTTGACTTCATAGCCTAGGTTTAAGGAACTAGTCTGAATATGAGTTTTGGTTTCATATCCATGGTTATCAAATTTCAAAATCAGATTTCCCTTACTATTGTAACTTATTCCTTAACATTATTTTATGTTCTCAAAGACAACAATGCATAAAAACCCCAAGAATCTAGCCTATTAATTGAGTTTCATTTGTAAATCTTGGTCTATATTAAGATAACATTTCTTTTGTAATAATATATTGCTACCAATTGTGTGTAACTCTATTAGATATTGTAAGGGACCACCCTTCTAGGATTTGTAGAGCCTGAAGTGTAGAGGAGAAAAGTTTCTAATCTATCTCATGTTTTTTGGCCAACCCATTGAAGTATTTGAGCATAAGAATTAGCTATTATTTGGATTACTTCAAGAACTAGTTGGAAATCACAAAAAAATACCAACATCTATAACTCAAAAGTTTTGATGTATAGTTGCAAGCATCACTATAGAAGTCAAACGCGTCATTGTGGAGTAAAAAGTATCATGTAACTGCCAACCTAAAAAATAGAATAAGAAAATGCATCATTTCATTAATCAAAAGCATGCTTATAACTTTTAAACACGTCACTTTATAGTCAAAAGCACCGTTGCACATAGCAAAAGTATTGATCTATGTCAAAATCATCTTTGTAACCTATAAGTCAACAAAACTCAAGTTGACATCAAATCAAGAACATGGGTCCCTCTGGGAATGCCAAAATGTGTAACGAGTATAATGGATAATGAATAAAAACAAAAATTAAGCAATTAGGATTAGAAAATAGTAAACATCTAAAATCTAAAGATCAAATTAAACCCATTAACTAATAAGTTTAAATGCAATGATTTCATGAAATAAACCTAAATCAAGAATATAATTCAAATTAAGATTAAATTACTTCATAAAGAATGAAAATATACTACTCCATTTTAAGATATTTCTTATTCAATATGTGGTTTTCTCAATTATGCATGAACCAATTGAAAAAATCAAGATTGACGATATTGATGAAGCTTGATGATGAATACTTTGATTCATAATGATAGCTCAAATTCTCAATGAATGTTCAAAGCTGATAATGGATGCTCTAAAATGATTATGAATGAATTTGAATTAAGGAGAAGGCTTATTTTATAGATTTCATGAAGGTTTGATCAACAGTGGAGATTGAGGGATGAAGATCAATGGATGAGATCAAATGAGAGGTTTAGCTAACTAAATGCCATCCCTTGATTTAAGGAAGATATTTTAAGATATTTATGTAGGGAAGATATTTTGGAAAGGGAATATTCCATTTTTTAAATAAAATATACCATGTGAAGTAAAATTAGCTAATTGAATAATTAAGAAATTATTTAATTAGGTGGGATGGGAAGAATTAAGATTTTTAATCAGATAATTACAAATTATTTAATTAAATAGATTTGAAGAAAATTAGAAATCAAGTAAATAATCAAAATTATTTAATTAAAGTATAAGGGGGAAAATTCAAAGATTAATTAAATAATGAAAATTATTTCATTGAGGTGAAATAGAGGAAAATTATTAATTTAATCAAATAATTTGAAACTATTTAATTGAAAGTGATAAATTAGGAGATAATGAGTGGAAATGATGAAAAACGGTGAATTAGGAATGCATGATTCATTCATAAAATTTTAGATGTCTACACTTTTGAACCATAAAATAGTAAAAACAAAGGATGTATTTGATGGTAAAAACCTTTCTATGGCACCTAAGGATGGAATGATTGAAATTCTCTCTCTATCCACAAATCAAGAGAGATCACCTGTACTTGTCAAAAAATATGAGGAAGCAAACATTAGTATCACAGATAGTGTTTTAATCACACATTTTGCATCAATACTATATAATGAGAGGACTAGGTTCATGATATTCTTTTAGGACAAAAATATGAACTTGCATGGTCTTGTGCAGATATTCTAGTATTAGATATTGAGCCAATTCTTCATCGCCTAATAGTAGCCCTGGGGAAAAATATGGTCAAATAAAAGCTACGTAAGATGCATCCAAAAATTGCACTACTTGTCAAAGTTGAGCTATAGAAACTTTTAGATGTTGGATTCATAAGACCAATTGACTATCCTAAATGCATATATAATTGTGTACCTATTACCAATCCAACTAGGGATATTTATATATGTAAGGACTTTAGATACTTTAACAAAGCATGCCCTAAGGATGATTTTCCTTTACCCAACATAAACATGATTGTGGGTTTGATAGCAAGGCATAGCTGCTATCTCTTATGGATGGATTTTTAGGATATAACCAAATCCATATAGCCATAGAGGATCAATAGAAAAAAACTTTCACATGTCCATAGGGAACATTATATTGGTACATCATCCCCTTTGGTCTTAAAAATGTTGGAGCTACCTATTAACAAGATATGACCATAATATTTCATGATATGATGCATGTCCTCATGGAAGATTATGTTGATGATCTATTATCTAAGTCATCTACTAGGGAATATCATCTATATGTGCTTGCACAAATATTCGATAGACATGAAAAATACAATGTCAAGTTGAATCAAAGAACTGTATCTTCGAGGTTACTTTAGGGAAGTTACTAGGCTACATTATTTCTCAAAAAATGCATAGAGGCTGATTTGGTAAAGGTTAAAGCTACAATTGATATACCTCCACCTACAACTCTAAAGAATCTATGTATTATACAAGGTAAAATATAGTCAATCTATCAATTCATTCCTTAGTTAGCTTACGCATTTCATCCTTTCATGCATCTATTAAACAAGTATGTCACCTTCAAATAGGATGAAAATTGTCAATAGGATTTTTAGTTGTTAAAGGATTACCTTTCTTCTCCTCTAGTACTAATGCCTCTTATCCAAGGAAAACCAAATTCTTGTTATACATTTCCACTACCACATCATCATTAGGATCTTTACTTGCACAACATGACTCTTCAGGAAAAGAAAGGGTTGTGTATTATATCAAATACACCTTAGTAGGATATTAGCTTAATTATACCCCTACTAAATGTGCATGTTTGGTTTTTTTTTCTTCCCAGAAGTTAAGACATTATATTTTGAACAATAAAACAAATCTCATTGCCAAGATTGATCTCCTTAAGTATCTATTAAGCAAAGAAACATTTACAAGTAGGCTAGCGAAATGGGTCATAATCCTTAATGAATTTGACATCAAATATGTGGATGGAAAATCTATAAAGGGACATGTGATTTTTGATAAGTTAGTAGATGTCCCTAAAATTTTAAATCACCCTTCTATATATAAATTCTTGAACAAAGGAATATTCATTATGATTCCCTCTCATCTATTGAAACTATACTTTGATGATTCTTATACTCACCATGGATCATGAGTAGGAATACTATTCATTACCCCACAAGGCAACTATATCCCAGAGTCATATCAATTAGAATTCCCTTGCACAAATAATATTGTTGATTATGAAACATTGATCATTGGACTAAGAATGGAAATACAATGGAAAATCAAGGAATAATAGGATTTTTGTGATTCCCAATTAGTTATTAGATGATTTTGAATGATAATTACCAAAATAAGGATGAGAAACTCTAACCATACAACAAAATGGTAGATACTTTCAAGGAGTAATTTATCCAAATATCATTTGAGAAGATCCATAGGATAGCTAACAAAGTAATTGATACAATCACAACTGTTGGGTCTCTTTTATACATGCCACATAATACTCAACATTGTGATTTCTCAGTCAAACAAGTCTTGATCCCCACATTTGATGTCCTAAAACCTAAACTCATGTATAAAATCATTGGTCCCAACTCTCCTTGGTATCAATACACTTATGCGTACCTACATCATAATATCCTTCCACATAATATATCCTCCAATCAATGAAAAACCTTCATTATATTCCCATATTGCTTCATAATAATTGGTGATATGCTTTATTGAATAAGTCTTGATAATACTCTCCTTAGCTATCTTAACTAAGAAAAAACCCAAACTACCGTAGATGAGGTTTATAACGGTATATGTTGGGAATACTTTGGTAGTCCTAATCTAGCTAAGAAACTTGTGAGATCTAGTTATTATTGGTATATAATAGAACAAGAGGCCTATTAGTTTGCTAGAAAGTGTTAGAAATGTTAGCGGCATGGATACATCATTCATGCACCAACACATGAGCTACAAAACATTACTACATTATGGACTTTTTCATAGTGGGGACTCGACCTCATAGGTAAGATCCACCCCTCGTCATCCAATGGTCATAAATTCATTATCACTACTAAAAAATATTTTATAAAATGGATTCAATTCATTCCTCTTACATTTATCATCAGAAATAAAATACCTAAGTTCATACTCAATTATATCATTTTTTAATTAGGCGCCCCTTTAGCCATTTTCACTAATAATGGGAAACCTTTTAAAATTAGGAATTTTGTGACCTTTATCATAAATTCCATATCCAATATCCATTATCCACCCCATATTACCCTCAAAGTAATGGTGGAGTTGAGCCATTAAATAAAATAATCCTAATGATCCTCAACAAGATAGTCAATGAAGATGGATGTGATTGGCATATCCATCATAACTCTACCCTATGGTTATATCAAACCAACATTTATATGTTGCAAGGTGTGACCCTTGGGCTCCTCTTCATGTGGTAGGCATAGTCTAGCATGGCACTTGGGCTTAGAGACATGGTTTAATCGCCTCCTATGGATCTTGATCTTGTATAAATCCAGCAGTTGTATTAGGAATTAGCAAGTTGATCTTTTGGTGCAACGGTAACTGCCTGTACAACAATTGGTATTAGAACCGAAGTCATAGGTTTGAACCCCTCACTTGTATTGGGGTGGGGGATTGTTGCAAGGTGTGACCCTTGGTCTCCTCTTCCTGTGGTAGGCATAGTCCATCACGGTGCTTGGGCTTCATGACATGGTTTAACCACCTCCTATGGATCTTGATCTTGTATAAATCTATCAATTATATCAAGCATTAATAGGTCAATCTTTTGGTGCAATGGTAGCTTCTTGTGCAACAATTGGTATCAGAATGGAGGTCACAGGCTCGAACCCCTCACTTGCACTAGGGGTATTGTTGCAAGCTATGACCCTTGGTCTCCTATTCTTGTGGTAGGCATAGTCTAGCATGGCACTTGGGCTTTGTGACATGGTTTAACCACCTTTTGTGGATCTTAATCTTGTATAAATCTAGCGGTTGTATCGGGCATTAACAGGTCAATCTTTTTGTGCAACAACAGCCGCCTGTGCAACATTATACACCAAAAAGAGTCAATACTTATTCATTGGTTTTCAAAGCTAAAGCCATCTTACCTATAGAGGTTGAACTCCCATCATTGGGGGTCTCTCTACAACATACCATTGATGATGAAGAGTACATAGTATCTAGAATCCATGACTTAGAAATACTAGAAAAAAGGAATCTTTAGGTGCTCTATCTTTTCCAAGATTATCAAAACCAAATTCATCATAGATATAACAAGAAGATCATATCCTAAAAATTTGAATTAGGAGATCTAGTACTTAAGGAGAACCAAAAGAATCAACAAGATCATGAAATTAAAGGTAAGTTTTAACCAAACTAGAAGGCACATTTCATTGTTAGAGAAACTTATGGATATGGAGCATACCAATCAGCTACACTTGAGGGGGAACCACAAGATAAACCCATCAATAGCATTAACATGAATAAATTATTCACATGATCCTCAGAGTATCCTAAAATAAAATTTAAAAAATAGAAAAAAATATCAAAAGTAAAGATAAATTATCCACACTGTGGTAAAAACCACTTCAATGGTGCCTTGGGTAATTACCATCGTGAAAACCTATTTACATGTGCCATGTGTAGAAGCCACTATCCACCATCTATTAGCACCTAAATTCCACTCCATTCACAATAAAATCATTTCATGCACTTATCACCCTATGATGGCTTGATAATTATTGATATTTAGGGTCATTCCATTCATCTTAATTCAAATAAGTTTCGCATCATCCATCCCATTATAAAAACATCTTATATCTAACTTGGGTAATTCCCTCAACCTAGTGTTAGGATTGGATCCTTAGAGTTATTAGCAGAGGTAAAAACTTTGAAAACTATCATGTCATCATCACACATTATCCATAATAAATAAGTTTACTTATTACTAACCATAATAAACCTACATAACATTCATTCATCACTACCATAATAAATTTCCAATGCCTAGATATGACAATCAAGCAAGTATGAAAGCATGTTTACCTAAATACATAGAGTGTTTAGGACATAATCACAAACAAAAGACTCATGTTGAACTAGCCTACTTGTTGGATAAAGTTTTTCATTGATGTCAAAGGTTGATAAGTTGTTATATTACAAGATGTTTGTGTTCTTTGATATGTTCATGATCATGATGCAAAAGAGTTACTCCATTTAGTTGCTTGTTATTGATGCAAGGTACTAGTTCACATAATGTTGATGCAAGTTGGTGCAAGGTATTTGTGCATTTAGTTCATGATGTAGCAGTGTGTCCATTAGTTGCATTCAGTTCTTTTAAGGAGTTCATGGTTCATCACAAAAGTTGCTTGATTATCTTTTCATTGTGTTACTGCTTGTTGGTTCTAAAGAGGTATATGGTGAACATCAAAGGTATTGGTCATTTCATGGTGCTGATGTATTCCTGGATTCAAGATAGATAGTTTCTTTCAACATTGTTCTCATGGTTTTTATACTTCAAAGGTGTTTCAAGAGGTTGTGCATCTCACGATTGGTGGAATTAGTGATGTGGGCTTGTTGTTGAGAATTTTTCTAAGGTATAAAACCCTATCTCCTATATTTCATTCATGCACATATTCTTTAAACGATATAAAAATAACTATATTCTACATCAAAGGCTATGCATCAAAGGTCATGGAATAATTCCTTGGTTTCAATTTCAGGGGTTTTTGAATTTTTTTAGGGTTTCTTCATTGGTTGAGAGTTTGTTCCAAAACCCTAATTTCACTCTTCAATATAAAGTTTATTTTGAAAATTTATTAACAAGTTTACTTAATGTTGTGTTTTGAAGGTGACTTGCTATCACCTGTTAAAATTCACTTAAGTGACCACTTAAGGGGGTCACTCAAATTGGGCAACTAGCCTCTTAACCTATTGGGCAAGTCAAAGTTTTATATTTCACCACCCAAAAGAGAATTAATGGTTATTATTCAATTTACAGCTTGGTTGGTTGTGTAGATCAAGGGTCCCCATTTAAACATGATAATGGTTCTTTCCAAAGTTTGCACTTTGACAAGAATGTGAAGTGTCATGGCTTTTGGTATTCAGTTATGCACAGTTGTTAACTATTTTGCAGAAATGGTTTAAGTAATGATGCCAAGGTATTGAGCTTGGTTATGTTTATGGATTGGTCACTATGAGGAAGTATTGAAAACTATAATACCACATTTGTGATCAGATAATGAAGAGGAGAAGGTATTGAAGTTAGTAATTTCATGCTTTTATGAAAATATCTATAGAGAAGAAGACATGAATAAGATAACATCAAGGAGTGATGTAATGCCTCTATTTTGATTGAATCCATGATTTGTGTTTGCTTTGAAAAGATTACAAATATCTAAACATGGTCACAGATGCCTAGATTTTAATTATTTGTAAGGATAGTATGAGAGTTAGTCTAATAGTGCACTAGATATGAACATGTCTAATATTGATTATCATATGGATGTGTAAATGTTCATGAGCCTAATATCTTATAATTGATTGTCATACTAGGAAGTCTTTTTGTGTAATTTTTATTTATTCAAGAAGGGTTTCCATCAAGGTCTAATTGGAAGAAAGAGCAATATGTAAACTTGCATAGCAGTGATTAGATTGTGTAATGTCAATGTAATTTGTCTTGGGCTGAGGAGTGTGATTTGATTTGATTAGAATTATGATCTAATTGAGGTCATTGATACAAAAGTTTGTTTGGAAGAAATGTTAGTGTGTGAAATAGATTACAGATGACCAGTGCTTTATATGTGAAATCAAAGAAGATTAACAATGAGGGTGTATGTTTTGAGGTGTGAATGCAATTTTTAGAATTGTGATATTTGATTGATGAATCAATCCAGATGTATGTGTGAATAAGGGAGATGAAGATTTGATAGATCAGTGATTTGTTTGGAAACAGAGTAACCCTTTGAATTTTTCCAATTTCTTCTAAAATACTGTTGGTGTGCTAGTGAGGCATGATTTTTAGCTAGTGAGGCTTGTTTTCCCAATGAGGCAAGTTAGTTTGCTAGTGAGGCATGATGTTTGGCTAGTGAGGCTTGTTTTTCCAGTGAGGCGAGTTATTTTTCCAGTGATGCATGATGCTTAGCTAGTGAGGCTTGATGTTCAGCGAGTGAGGCATACAATTTGTAACCAATGAGGCTTAATGAAACTTATTTTTAGAGTGATTTTTCACCCTTTTAGGGATTTCCAATCATAAAAAATGTGTTATGTATCCTCGTAGTGGTTTGTCATGTTGTGCTTGATTGGTCATCTTTGTTTAAGTATTATGTTCTTATTTGCATATCATTGTGATTCCCTCAACATTCAATGCCTATAATATTTGAAGTGTTTTCATTGGGTCTATTTGCATAATTCAAGTGAGTTAATTTTTAAAATTTGATTTCTCAATAGACCATTGAATCACAATCAAGTCATAGTACAATATGAAGATAGACATAAGATTGCTTTCACCACTAAATGGGGCACATTTGCATATAGAATAATACCCTTAAGATTTATCAATGTAGGAGCCACCTTTCAGAGGGCCATGGACATTGCTTTTAAAGATATAATTGGTAAATGCATTATCATTTATATGGATGATCTGACTATCTTTTCCAAGAATAGGGGAGATCATATCTCAGACCTATGTAAAGTATTCCAAAGATGTAGGGAGTTTGGTATCTCCCTTAATCCCAAGAAATGCATATTTGGGGTGAATGAAGGGAATATTTTTGGAAATGTGATTTATGAACATTGCATTTCAATTGATCCCAAAAGAATCAAGGCTATCCTGAAGATACAACCTGCTGCCAGCAAGAAAGAAATGAACTCTTTCTTCGAGAAAATCAATTTTGTTTGAAATTTTATAATGGGCTTTGTAGAAATAGTTGAACCACTGAATTCCATGATCAAACAAGATGCAAAAGTGGAGTGGAATACTGATGCCAAGCAGGAATTTGATGAAATCAAGAGGGAAATAGTTGTTGCTCCAGTGCTAGTAAGTCCTTATTATACCAAGCCCTTTTATATCTACTATTTTGTGTCAAACCATTCCTATGTAAGCATGTTAACACAAAAGTATGATGAGGGGAATGATCACCCAATAGCTTTCATGAGTGTTCCTCTCGGAGATGTAGAGCTGAGGTACCCAAATGTGGAGAAACAAGCTTATGCTCTAGTTAGAGGAGTCAAAAAACTCAAACATTACATTTTGAGGAATAAAGTCTTTGCCATTATGCCTGACCCAGCAGTAAAGCTCTTATTAATGCAAAGTGAGATGGGAGAAAGGAGATCCAAGCGGGTTGCAATGTTACAAGAATATGACATAGAGATTTATCCAATGAAGCTAGTGAGAGGACAAGCTTTAACATGAACGATGGTTGAAATTATCCTAGAGGTTATAGGATGAATGGTATGATGACCTGGTCTACTATTTATTGAATCAAAGATGCCCAGATCACCTAAACACAGTGCAGTGGAGGGTGTTACATTTGAAGAGTGCCAATTATATGCTAAAAGGAGGAGTCCTCTATAAGAAAAATCATGAAGCGATATACCTTAGATTTCTTAGCAAAGAAGAAGTTTCCAAGGTTATGGAGGAATTACATGATAGGTATGGGACACGCCATGGATCAGGTATGGCTACTGCTACCCAGATCATGCATGTTGGTTACTACTAGCCCACAATTTTTAAGGATACATACAATCACGTGAGGGCTTTTCATGTTTTTCAAACCTCTGCCACCAGGGAGAGGAATGTTGCTTTACCACTATAGCCTATGATTGAGGTAAGACCTTTTCCTCAGTGGGGCTTGGACTTTATTGGTCCTATCAATCCACCATCTTTAGTTGGACATAGGTATGTCCTAACTGCAACTAATTACTACACTAGGTGGACTGAGTCATTCCCTGTAAACAGTGCACAATAGAGGTAGTTATAAACTTTCTTGAAGCATGGATTATTAATCATTTTGGTTGCCCTTTTTCTATTGTGTGTGACAATGGACCTGCATTTTCATCTTTAAAATTCTCTGGGTGGGCATTTGATCATGACATCATAATTAATTTTGCATCTAATTACTACCCTCAGGGGAATGGTTTAGTAGAATCCACTAATAAAAACTTGTTCATTGTCATTGGAAGTTGATTGATAAGAACCCAAGGGAGTGGCACGCACAATTAAGATTTTCTTTATGGGAAAACCTTACCCAACAAAAGGCTTCATTAGGGACCTCCCCTTACCACCTGGTTTATAAACTTGAGCCTGTCTTTCCTGTCCAATTGAGAATCCCTACCCTTCAGTTCATCAATGAATATTATGAGGAAGGGGAACATTTAGAGGCCTGCTTGGATGAACTGTTACAACTAGAAGAAAAGAGGGATGAATTGTTAGATAATTTTGCTAAGCACTAGGGTGTATTTAAAAGATGGTTTGACCGTAAGGCTAAGGTTAAAGCCATCAGAATTTATGATCTAGTTTTGTACTAGGATAAGGCCCATGAGAAAAAGGGAGAGCATAGGAAATTTGACAAGTTATGGCTCGACCCCTACCAAATTTCTAAAATGCTAGGGGATAATGTTTTTCACCTCAAGAATCTCATAGGAGAAGATGCCCCATTCCCATTCAATGGGAAGTATTTGAAGCATTATTTTCTTGTCTGAGTTGTTTCCATCTCAACCTTGTAAATAGCTAGAGTAGGTTCCTACTTTCTTTTGATTTTTCTTTTGTTTAGGGTTGTGTTGTTTGTTCTCTTTGTTTTGGTTTTGGGAGGTTTCCCTATTTTTCTGGTTGGGCAAGTGTCTTATTTGCACAACAACTATTTCATTATCTAGGACTACTTTAGGTATTTCTTTTACAAACTCTAATAATTTTTTTGGATAAGATGGTGGAGGTACTCTATCCAGTGTCAAATGTGCTAAACGTTTAAAGAGGATAAGTCATTGAATGGAGTTAGTTTTTGAATGTGCTTGAATCTTACATTTTTTTACATATCTTAAGAATCATGAAGTTGTTGTGGGTTCCTTGTAAGGTCTTTTTAAGTGAAGAATCTTATATTTCTACTTCAGCACCACTATGATTCTCAGCCATGAGTGTAAGCTTCATTGCTTATAGGTTGAAAATGAAAAGAAGTGAAAAGAAAAAGAATAAAAAAAGAAATGAAAAGAAAATATTGAAAATAGAAAAGAATTCAATTTTTCAGGAGGATTTGAATATCTCTATCGGGGCTATGCACACCTACCTGGAAGTAGAGCTATGTTTGGGAAAATCATAGTGATAGCCTTATCAAGGCTATGGATGTCTGACTAGAAACAAGGCTCTATAGAGGTTGCTTTTGGAGTTGGAATCATTACATAGCTTAACTTGACTAAGCTTGGTTCCTGGAGTAACTTAGGGAGGGAAATTTATACATTTGCGCACACTTGGATTTCCAACATAGGAAGGGCTAGCTTTTTCATTGATTTTGAGCCTTTATTTTGTTGGTTGACCTGATGTGAGGATCAAAACCAAAGATTATGGGTTCTTGATTCTAGTTTTTCATCAAAATGCTTTGGATAATTTCCCCAGTAGAGTCGCAATTTGTTGTGCACTTTTTTAACACACGCCCCACCATAAGCAAGGACCCTCTTTTTCTTTTTTTTGCTTTGGTTTTTGCTTTAGGTTTAAACTTTTCCCCTTAAGGGATAGGTTCCTCTCAATTTTGGGTTTGCTTCACCTGCTTGAATATTTGATCTATCTACACTTTGGGTGTCCTTATTTGAAACATATTGGTCTTAAATGATGTCTTGAATCTTAGCTCTGTTGATGGTGTTTTCTGCACAGCAACAACTTAGACAGAATGTAATATCCTATCTCTCTTGAAAGGTAAATCTCTATCAACAAGCTTCAAGAGATAACCCCAAGGTCTCTAATGTCAGGTCTTGACAATGCATAAACAACTCAGTGATAAAATGTGAGAATGTTGGTAATCACAATGGGACCTTACTACAAGCAAAATATTGAATTGATTTTATCAGATCTAACAATCTAATGATATTTTAATCCAAGATCAAACCCAATAATCAAAGAAATAGAAAATGATAAGGGTTTCAAAGAGATTTCTAAATCTAATACTACTCCTAAGATTAACAATGAAAGTAACCAACACTCGAATGGACCAATCCTTCAAAACTGATCTCTATTTGACCCAGATAAATCTGCAATCTTACAAAAAATAATGCAATCTTTTGAGGTGTTAAGATTTTCAAATCATGAACATTCATTCAAAAATGCTATTGTAGTTGAAATGAAAAAAATCCTCACAATTGAACTAAGAACACTAAATATGAATTCTAGGCTAACTTTGTAAAGCAACTAACAATCAGTTGGTTGCAAAAAGTATGGACTGAAGGATTGCTGCAACATTCAAGTATCAAATCGCAAACATTATTAAATCAAATTTAATCTAAATATTAACTTCCTCAAAGAAATTTTAAAGATGAAATAACAAGAACCATGCAAGACAAGAGAAAACAAGTATGGCACCAAATCACAATGTCATTTCTTGTATTCAAATTGTCCACTGTAGCAACAATTCTATCTTTTTCTTACAATATTTGCTTGAGAATACCTACTTGCTAACTTGCTCTACTTATAACTATCTCTGCTCTATATCAATCTCTATGTTCTAATTACAAATTCTAACTATCTAGCCCTTACAAATGAGGTGAAATTCCAAATATATAGAATTCCCCTAGAAAAATTGTCGGCCAAGCAAGAGCCTACGACATTAATGGCACAACAACTCGATCAAGAGAAACCCATGGTCAGTCAAATAAGCATTAAATGCACATTCCATCCAAGTCAGCCTGGGATCCACAGTGCAACTTGGACCAATGTGCGAGAAGATAATAGGGAAGCACAAATTGCGCCACAGCCTATCATTAGCTCCCTTCCCTATTATCCCTATTCTGATCTGGCTCTTCATGTACTTTCAAGAACACCCCATCCAAGTCAGCTACTGGTGGCAGGGGTAGAACCCTAAATCGATTCTTAATGGATGCAATCTCTTCTCTCAACCATTTGACCAACTTATCCCCATCCACCTTATACACTAGGTATTTGTCAATAACTGCAAGGTAGGTGGCCACATCATCCAACTGGTGCTCAGAGATAGAACCATCATCAAGTGGCATGTAAACATCATGCCACCACTTCCTCAACTATTCCAGATTCAAATATTTGGGCACGATCTTCCTTCTTCCCGTCATAATTTCAAAGAAAGCGATGCAGCCATTATAAACACTGGTTAGGGTATCATCAATCTGCCTTCTTTGTTTATAAATATTCTTTAATAATTTCTACCTAATCTACAATGCCTCATACCACTCCCATGGTTTAGTAGCTCCAGAAGAAGGAAGGATCCCATCACTAACCAACCTGTCCTAGGTGTACTCCATTATAGTTCTAGTTTTCTACATAAGGAGATCCGTATCTTCTTTATCCTATGCCAACACCTGCTTCAACCACTCAGTCACCATGACAACATCATTGCCTATTGACAGGATCTCCTTAATAGCTTCATCACCCTTTATTTTCACTGCTCTCAACCAATTCTTAGTGGCAAGGGTGGAAGCTTTCATCTTCTCTAGCTCAGTGATGGTCTCTTGAGGTAGAGGATTTGCAGCAAAGGAAGAAAGGTTGATGGATTGTAGGGGCTTCATTAATTCTTCCAAGCATTTCCTTTCTCTCTTTAGTTCCTGCTTGGTCTTCACTTCCTTCCTCAATCTTCCCACAATAACTACATTGGAGTCCTCATAATCTTCAATGTCTTGCTCGACCAATGTAGGCCCTAGATTGAAAGTCTGAATATTGTAATTCTTTCCAACCACATCATCTCTATTTTTATCAGGAGTAGGGGTGGCAATTTGAACAACTCTATCATGGGCTTTGTCCCTTTCAATCCTCGAGATCACTGTAGCCCTCTTCTTACCTTTATCCTTTCCAATTATGGCTAGTAGTGCATCCCAATTCGATGGACTATCTTCTAGAACAACTTGTTTTCTCTTTATCTCCTTGTCCAACCACTTCGAAATAGTGGGCTCCAATTGCACCTCAGCCTGCTTCTCCTCCTGTTGATCTTTAAGTGCCTCCTTACTCAAATTCTGTTCATCAGGAGTTTCATCTGTTTTACTTTCTTCCTCTTCAACATGTTCCTCCTCTCGTTCAAGTGATGGATCTTTCACTGCCTCAACTTCCCTTGGAGGAGATTCAAATTCTCCAGTTCTAACAAGAGAATCTGCATGTGCAACCATAGGGGACTGTATTATCTTTTCAATTTTTGTCTCTGCACCATAGAGGTCACCTTCATGAAACTCCTCCCCTTCAATATCGAGATGATTCTCAACATCCTCTGACTCGCCAGGTTTTCCTTGAGCTCCATGAGCAGAAGGCACATCATCATGTTGTTCCTCATTAGAAACCATCGAAGGGAGATCTGCTTTAGGCACACTGTCCCTGGGAGAAGGAGCCCTAGACCTCCTTGCATATACCTTGGCCTTCTCCTCTAAACTTTCAACATTTATCATAGGTGGGGAAACTTTCTCCCCAACCTTGGAGCTTTCCTTCTCAGAAAATTTTATAACTATTCTCCTCTTGGGCACTAGCACATCAACTTCAGGATTCTACCCTTCGATCCCCTTCTGCTTAGACTTCCTAGTTCTTGTCCTTTACTTAGCTTTTGGCTTTCATTGCTTTTCTACTTCATAGACCTCTGTTTCCTGAACTCCTTTAATCTTGATTTTGAATGGAGAATCCAACTTACCCTTGCCCTTGGGATCATGTTCGGTAGATTCCTCAAAGGTGGAGTGGGGATTCAAATCTACCATTACATCATAGGTGCACTGCACACCATTATTCTCTAGCTCCCATAGCTTATGCTTTAGCCACATCCTAGTGAATTTGAGAACTAGATCCACCAGTTGTTTCAATTCTATCTTTTCCTCCTCCATCTAGTCCACATCACCAATTGTCCTATCCTTTATGGCCTTATAGGCATGATCCTAGATCAATTTTCCATCATCTTCGAGCTGATCAAGAATTTCCTTCACATTGTATAACTGAACTGACTCAACTGGAAGCCAGGAGAACTTCTTCTTTCTGACCTCAAATTCATCACTACAGTTGGCCCAGTAATCCTCCAAATTCACCTTATAGCAATACTCTTTACTGGCCTTCTTATGAGCTTCTCCTATAATATCAAACCTTGATCTCCTAGAATGAAAAGACAGACCAAGGGCACTCAATTCTTCCTCTGAAGCTTGGGCAGAACTAATGGACGAACAAACCTCTCCAGTGCCAATCCTTAGGGGAAAATCTTCACCAAATCCTATCTTGTGTTTGTCCTTCTTGATGATAGCATCAAAGTCACAAATCTGTTTGGTTACTTCCAACAAGATAATGTGATCAGTGGGATACCTTGGAAGTCGGTATGGGCTCTCTGGCAGCCATCAACTCGAATGTAGGAGAAGGTTGGGAACTGAATGAACCATGCCCCATATTTCTTGATGAGTTCCTTATCCAAGTTTGAAATCTTGACATGCTCTACTACCTGAAGCATTCTAGTAATATGCATGCAAAATGCATCATTTTCCCTCCTATAGTTTGAGCTCCCTAAATACAATTGAGGGAAAACTTCATAGATGATATCCTATCCGAAAATTCCCTTTGTATCTAATCCTTTGTAGGGATGGAATCTTGCAAGTGCATAGACCAAATAGGAAGTCATTGTGAAGGTCTTCGTTTGCAACACATTGGTCAACTACTTGTGAATTACTTGGCTAATGACCCTTGCCCAATGGTAGTTAATTTTCTCTTATTCCATCCTTACAATCGTATGGCACATTCAATTCTCAAATGTACCAACACTCTTCAATCCAACCACCCTGCTAAGAAATGTGATGGAATCATAGTACTCTTTCTTGAATTTTGCTTGGAACAACTGCTTGGGCAACTTGGAATAGTGAGACTTGGGCTTCTCCAGCCAAGAATTGATAAGCTATTGTGACTTCACAGTCTGATCATCATAGAACTCCTGAGCTGCCTCAATGGTGAATCCCACCACATGAGACCTGTCTAGCATATCAAAGGTTTGGGCGATGGAGACTGGGTTAAGATTTACAACAAATCTCCCTTGAGGACCAATTATCCTTTGTGTATCACTGTCATAGTGCCATGCACACTCAAAGACTAGCTCATAACAGTACACCGTAGAAGGGAAACCAGTAACATGGGACAAGCTTGATTCCATCATCCTTCTAGTCACTAAAGGAGGATCCTCAACCACCATTCTTTCTTTAAACTCTTCATAGTCCCAGAGGCCAACATTTGTATCAGTGACTTCTGACCAAACAGAAGTGATTTTACTCTCCAAGACCATGCTCTTAATGTCCAGCTTTATCTTCTCTGCATCATTCAATGAAGACCCAATCGTTGCCTTACTTGATTCAGCCTGCAGTCAACATGGAAATCATAATAAAACTACAGGAAAGGGAAGGTTAATCCATCAAAACACTATTAGAATGTACCTCATATAGCCAGAGTGTTATTAAATCTCATATAAAATGACCACAACAAATTTTGGGTTTCAAGACCATCCACGGAATCTGAGCCAGACAGGAATTTTGAGAAATACTAGATCGATCAAATTCCAACAGAATAACCAGGAAACACCTACTTAACCATTAAACTTGATCATGATTAATTAATAAATCACATGGGAGATAAAAATATGACATGAAATAATTATTAGATGTAACACAGATCATAAACAAATCCAATTATTTCATGTTCCTCTAAGTTTCATCAGATCTTGGGAAAATCTGTGAGGGACAGATTTCTGCAAAGAACGAGCCAGATTGCCGACTTCGGAAAATTAGAGAGATAGTGGATTTCGGAGAAATCCAGACTCAATGAAAGTCTACGGATAAGGAAAAACTCTGAAACAATGTAGATTCTAGGAACAAAGGTCTCACTTCAGCCAAACAAATTCATTCAGAAAGAAGTCACACCGAGTGGGGCATGTCTTGTCGAACAACGGTATAGAAAACATATCAGTATGACCAAAGGGGAGTCAAGGTAAGGTCTTGGTGAATCTTTCTTGTATCACCGACTTTTAGGTCCAAGAAAACACTTCATCCAGACTAAATTTTTTTGATATGAGGTCTCAGTGAAGTTGCGATGTCTTGCTGACAAGCAATAGGTTTTGGATTCTACCAGAGGTCTCACTGACTGCATAATATTTTTCTGACAATAGGAAGTCCCATCGGCAGAGCTCACCAAGAAAGGAAGGTGTCACCGAGAGGTCTTGGTGATCGCCGATAGTCATGCTGAAAGCATAGGTCTCGACAAGAGTTATGATCCCACCAAAAGGTCTCAGTGAAGCAAATGAATATCGGTATAACTAATGGATTTTACCATGACCTCTTGCCAACTAAGGCTTGTCTTGCTGAAGGCATATGAAAATGTGTGTCAATGAGAGATTTTCCTATGGGGTGAGGTCTCGGTGAATCCTCCTTGTCTCACTAACTTATATAAAAGACTTTATCAGTGTGAGAAACAATACCGTCACAGCGATCAAATATGAACTTAGGAAGATTTATCAGTGAAATACAGGGTGATCGGTATGACATCCCCCCGAATTTGAAGGGTCACAGCGAAGAAAATTTGGAAGGGATAGAGAGTCACGATTTCACCCAGACACCGAACCAATGTAGAACTTCGACATGTTTAACTCAGGACCAGTCAGGGATGGACCTTTCATAGATTTTCTTTGCGTTTCAGGCCCGTTTTAAGATGAAATAACATGGATTGACATTGCCCTCAGTTTGAAACCCTATTCATCCACCATTAGCGCACAGGAAAGCTTAGAACTCAGCTATTTCAACTGCTAAGTCACTACTGGGGTTTACTAATTACTCTTAGGAAAGATTCATTAAAATGTGAATAGACAAGTGAGTTCAAAACTTACCCAAGAGATGACAAATAATGCAATACTGAACAACCCTAGCATGAAATGATGAAATATGTAGGAATTTGAATCCCACAAGCTCTCATAATACCAACGTGCCATTCATAATTCTCAATCAAAGGGAGGGAAAATAAAACATACCATTGTGACATAGTGATCAATCTTAGAAACAGCAAATGCGAATCCCAATGATGCCCACAAAGATCAGAGGCAAGAACCCACAAGAAATCACCACTAATCGATTAGTTCAAACCCAAATGCCCAAATCCAACCAAAACCTCAAAGAAAAAACTCTAAGGATGCAGTTCTCAACTCGGACAATGGAAAATAGTAAGCATGATGACATAAAAGATCTCAAAAATCAAGTTAAATACACCCTTCAAAGCACACACGGAGCCATTAATGCAATCAATAGGATAGTCAGAAAACCTTGGAAGCTGATGACAGGGTGGAATCTGGGAAAATCCGGCCCACACAAAAATCCACAAATACCAAAAATCCCCAAAAAACAAGGGTCCAACCGGAATCCAAGCAGGATCCGGGAAAATCCAAGCAAAAGCCTAAAATTTGTCCAGAACTTAGGATTTTCAATAAATAATCTGGGGAAACACTTAGGAAATCAAAATAAACCTTTTAAGCACATGCCTAAATAAGACAAAACCTCAAAAGAAAGGGCCAAGAAACCAAAGTCGAAGCAAAAGAGGGTCCTTGCTTTCAGCGGGGTGTGTGTGCAAAAACTACACAACAAGCTCCTTGTGAAAATTTCTTGGAGGCCTTAAGTTGTGCAAGTTAGAGTGAGTTTTGGGTTTATCCACCCTTGCCGTATTTTCTTGAAAAATAGTTCTTCACAAAAAAATTTCTAGAAGGGAATTCCTCGAAATTTTATCTTTGCATGAAAATCCTTGGCATTCGTATTTTCCCGAGTCTGCCTCAACCTTGAATCCCCAAAATGCAATGTGATGTCTTGTCATTTCATTTATTGTTTCTTGGGTTGCCATACTCGCCATTTACTACTCTTTTTTTGGCCACAATTTATGCCTTTGTATGGTCATTTTGTGCTCATTTTAAGTTGTGGATTTAAGTGGGGCTTTGAGTGATTTTGCACTTGCTAAAGAACAAATTGGAGGTGATCTTGCATTTGTGACAACCATCAACTAGGGTTTCTAAGTGAGGATTCATTGTCATTGTTACATTTCTATTTGAATAGAGGTATGATTCTCACCATCTTTTATGGATTTAGCTGCATTCCTTGGTGCTTTAGGGTTTGTTGTTTCTTTATTTGGCATCATATTCTTTATGTGCAATCGACTTCTTGGGTTTCCTTTGACTTGATGGTGTTGGGTTACTTTTTGCATTTTTTGGGCTTTAATGTTTCCTCTTTCTAGCTTTAATAATAAATTGGGGTGTTGATCCTTTTAATCTTTCCTTTTTGAAATTGAGAAAATATTTGAAGCCCTAGATGCACAAGTTTGAATTGTGAATCAGGAACAATCGAGAACCTTAGTTGTGATTCAAAGAGGGGGGAATTTGATCATGATAAATCACAAGCATATACTAGATTCTCTTGCATTCGTGGTGATTGTGCTTGTATTGAAAATTAAACTTGTGTTAGGACCAAGAAAGTTTAATTTAGAAGTATTTTTTGAATAGACAAGTTGGGTCCATGGTCTTAGAAAAATTAGGAGAAAAGAGAATAAATAACATGAAAATCCTTTTTTAGTGAATTAACCTAACAAACCTTCCCTTTGCGAAAATTATTTGTCCACAGATTTTCTTGAAAGTTTATCTTTGCATGAAAAATCCTTTTTCTGTGGATTTCCCCAAAATTTTGTCTCTGTGTGAAAATCCCTCATCCGAGGATTTCCCCAAATTCATCTCCATCTGAAATCCCTGATGTAATAAGGTAAATGGTGTTTGAAGGATGAACCTTAAGAATATTGAATGGTGAGTTTGCATAAAGAGGATGATGTTTATTGATTAGGTCTAGATTGAATAATTCTCCTCTTCACAAAAATTTGTCTAGGTTAGATTTCCCTGAAGGTGATTCCCTCACAAAAATCTGTTGGAGGTGGATAAACCTAAAGTTGTCTTAAAATGCATTATGTGAGTTTTAAACTTGGATTTCTGGTATTGGTACCTATTTGAACTACCTTTTGGAATTGCATAAGTATTTGAATGGTTCATTTAATGATGCAATTAGGATATTTTCCTTGACATTGTAATGATTGTGATCTTTTCTACATAGATGCAGAGCAAAGCTATAGAGTCGGAGGTTAAGTCAACTAATCATGTTGAGGGTCCTCTAACAAGGGTAGAAAGAATGAAGTATAATTTCAAGGGGAGAAAACTAGAAACCAGGATCATCTCTACTTACAGCAAGGTTGGAGATACCAACATGGGCCATGTAAACTACAGTAATTTCAAAAAAAGGATGTTTGGTGATGCACAAACACCACTTTCTTAAATTATCACCACCACTAGATTGGCTTAGGTTGTTGGCTTTCCTCCTTCAAAGGAATTTTTGAAGCTTGTTGTGGAATGTTCTAAACATTATGATTTTGACGAAAGAATAATTTTGGGCCCCCAAGGGAGGGTGGTAGCTAACCTAACTAAGGAATTCATAGTAGGAACCTTCAATATTGGTTCACATCATAAGTTGGTAAACTTTAACATCAAGGAAGCAGAATATTTCTATACAAATGATCCTAACAGGGCTTTGTTAATGATGAATAGCAACTGGATGTCTAAACCAAAGTCTCATTACTCAAATTTCCCCAAGTAGTTACATATAAGTGATTTTAAGCAAGAATACAACAATATTATTACTCTTTTGGGAAGAATTATGGGACTGGATGATGCTTTTATATTTATGGAATGGGTGTTTTATGTTATATCACAAATTTTCAAGGGAGTACATTACCATTGGGCAAAAATCATAAGTGAGAACCTAGATATGCAACTAAGGAGTGTACAAGACACAAATAAATTTACTATGACATCGTATCTTGTGTACCTACTGGCTGGGAAGAACAAATATAAAGGATTAAGCTACAGGGGAGTCCTAGGGAAGGATAGGATCTATGATGTATATCCTTAGTTGTAGTTCAATGCTAAAAACTATAGGAGGTCCAATGATGCATTTTTCATGTACATAACAAGGTTGCTTCAGAATGCTCTTCATGTCAGGATCTCAGCTAATGCAATGGATTTGATTAAGAAGTATGGCTATTGGTTCATCCAATTCCCAAGGTTTTCTTATGTCAGGGTACATGGTTCAACTATAGTACCCCTAATACTTCCAAGATATCCAATAGAAAAACTCATATTATTGGAAGTATCCAGGCTGGTTGTGGCATTTGATATTGTTTTGAAGAATATACATAAGATAGGTCTTAGAGGAGATTTCCCTTTGATAATTGGGAGATTGAGGGCATGCCCTTCAATTCTGAGTGCTCATCATTCAGAAAAGGAAATGGTTAATTTTAATTTGTATTCACATTCAAATAGGGACAATTTTGATCCATATGATATTGTACAAAAGATGGAAAGGAAAGAGTTCAAGCACAGGGACCATATTGAAGATTACTGGGCCAACTGTAGAGATGCTTTTGTAGTAATCAAGAGAAGATGTTCCAGATTGTCTTTGAGATTGATAAGGTTGCACAAAATTGCTAACATCCTTGACCAAGTAGATGATGATGGGGATCTTTTTTAACATCATGATTATGAAAAATATAAAGATAAACCATTGCCTGTTGTCAATTGGACTGAAGAGGGGATCGTTGATTTGGATGTACTCAATGCACCAGTGCTCAAATACTCTAACTTGTGGGAAAAACACAAGATTTTGAACTTGGAAGCAAATGGAAAAAAAATCACATAAGATTTGATGGGAGATCTCAAATCCACTCAAACGAAGTAGAAATAGCTAAAGATGATATATCTAAGCCCCATCCAGAGGAGGATGCAGAGGAGGTACAATTCCATATCAAGAGAAGAACAAGGAGCCAAGAAAAGGGAAAGGAAAATAGACAACCAATTGCCAAATATAGGAAACCATCAAAGCAAATTATTAAAGAAGGTGTTGAAGAGGTCTATCCTACCAAGAAGAGAAAGATTATGACTGAAGGTCAAAGGATTACCATGTCTCAAAAATCAAAGGTTGATGAGGCAAAAACCACTCAAGCCAAGGTAATTAATGTGGAAAGCTCAGGAGAAAAACAACAAGTCAATGTGAGGAGAGGTTCTCCTAAAAAAATTCACCTCCTGTGGAGGATTTAAATAAAGATCAAAGGGTGGATACTGAAGAGGCACCTACTAATGATCTTAAGAAGAATGTGGAGAGAGAAGCTCTAGGAAATAATTCTTCCCCTACTTCTCCTTTCAAGAATATTCCTATGGATGAGGAAGTCATGCATGAAGAAGTGAATATTACTGAAAGACTTAGAAGAAGAAGAGGATGTACCTACACCTAAGAGTGGGATTTGAATAGATTTGTACAAGAATTGAATCAAATAGTTTCTAAGGAGACAATGAGCAAGAATGTTGAGTCAGGAGTTACAAAGGAGATTCCTTCTCATTCTCTTGTAGAAGAGCACTTGAGTGTGTCTGATGAAGAACTTGATAATGCATATGAGTATAATGTAGAAAAAGGTCAAGAAGATGTTGA
Organism: Sequoia sempervirens; assembly: GCA_007258455.2. Classification (NCBI taxonomy): domain Eukaryota; kingdom Viridiplantae; phylum Streptophyta; class Pinopsida; order Cupressales; family Cupressaceae; genus Sequoia; species Sequoia sempervirens. Next base: position 300,970,131 of record VDFB02270651.1, on the reverse strand, counting down.
AAATGATCCTCCTAAAGAACATTAGGAGCATGATACTTCTCCAGATAATGAAGAGTCTAAATTCCCTACTTGGTTAAAAGAGAAGTTAAATCCTAAACCGATCATTGTTGAAGAGGAAACCCCGGATTGGTACAAGTTCTTGACTAGTTGGGGTCAACCCAAAGAAAGAAAGAAGGCTAGGACCATCTCTAGGTTCACAAGAGATGAGTTCAATATCATAATTTTTCATGTGGCCACTCCAGCTAAGGACAAGTACAAAGATGAAGTAGGACCTTCAGATTACAAGGTACAAACTATTAAACTTGCCCCTACTACAAAAGAACAAGAAAATGAGGACTTGAAGGAATCATCATAGGCCATCCTCAGAAGATTGGATAAAGAAACCAAGGAGAAGGAGGAATTTCAAATACAATTGAAGGAAGTACAGAAGTATGTGTAGCATTTGGTCAAGCCCCTGTAGGCTCAATCTGGTGAGGGAGCCTCATTTTCTGAAGGATTACTCTCAAAAGAAGTTGTTTCATAAATTTAAAATATGAGGAAATCTACACAGGTAACTCGATAATGGATAAATGATGTGAGCCAAAGAGGAGATGGTGTAATTTTGAAGATCTTACACACCTATGAGAAGGCAGAAAATTTTTTGGAGGACACATCCCAATTTGTAGTAGACTATCAGAAGATAGATGATGCCACCATTTTTGAATTAAAGAAAAATTTAGAAACTCCAAAAGAAGAGCTTCTCAAGAAAAATATACTTACTTCAGATGATATATCCAATTCAATGGAGTGGATGGAAGTATGGAATTGTAGGAAAGAGCTAATGATGAAGGCCCTTAAAAAGATGAAAAAGATCCAAGGCAAGATAAAGGAGGTGAATGATGGTTGTATTGCATTCATGGAAATTTTCACTGGAAGAAGGAAATTTGGGAAGAATAATTTGAATGTTAATCAATTACTAAAGTGGTGGCATGAGGTTTATTCTCTAGCCAACAATGGATTGGTGTAGGAGCACTTTGACAATTTTGGTTAGTTGATGCATTTTGGAGTCTTGTTTTGGTTTTTTTTTTGTCTTAGTGTGTTGCAAATAAGGTCTATGTAGACTAAACTCAATGTATTTGGTGTTATGGAGAGTCTTGTAATAGTGGTTTGAAAAGTTGTTCAAATAATGTAAAAGTTGCATAGCAACTTTGTCAATTTTTGTTTGTATTGGAATGTGAATGGTCACCCATTCAAAAATCAGTTGGGGACCATTGGAATTTGAAGAGAACAAGTTTAAAAGCCTCAAAAAAATTCGAGGCAAGGTTGTTCATGAACTTTTTGGAAAGAAAACAAAGGAGATACCCTTGTTTTGTGAAATTTCTATGTTTTCTTCTATTTTTTGACTCAGTACAGTTTTGTATAGCAGCATAATGATCTGAAACTCATGTGAAGTGTTGTAGCATTGAGTCTTCTTTCATTTGAATCTAGTCTCATTGATTTTCATTCCCATTTGAGGGAGATAAAGAATATTTTCTGAAAGTTTTTTTATAGGCTAGGGTTTTAAGGGGTTTGAAACAAAACATGTAAATTCAGGCCATTCCATCATTGGAAATTTGTGAAAACCTATGGAATGGAAAATTTGGGTGTGATTTTAATGTTTTTGGTAGTTTTAGGGCAGGGTGATGGTGTTTGTAGGGGTTTTTCTCAATCCCTAGCCTAACATCTCTATGTGTTAAGCTTGGTTAGATAGGAATTTGGTAGGACAACAAAATTTTGTAAAAGTTTGATGAAACAAATTGTAGAATCTGACTCTATGTGACCTGGGGAGACTATAGAAGAAGATTTTTGGTGTTTGGTAGTTGAATTTAAGGCACTTTCTTTGCAAAAGTGGCCTAATTAGGCCTTATTCTAGCGTTGCAAGCTCAGATTGATGAGACTATTCCAAAAAAACCTAGAGAACCAAATTGGTCTATTATCTAGCAGGATAAAGGGTGTTTGAAAGTGTGAAGGTTTTTTCATTTTAGGCCTTCTCTAAAAGATATGCAAAGAAAAGTCTTTGTGGAATACTACAAGCATGGAGGTTAGTTTATGAAGGAACCAACCCTTATAAGGGTTTGCAAGCTTGAAGACCTAGTTAATTTGAATTGTTAAATCCTACCTCACCCTACTCTACATCATGGATCGATTACCAAGGAATAGCTTGAGGATGCAACCATCTATATCTTCAATTTGGATAAGTACCAAGGGCGAAAAGTAGAATGGGAAAAATCTTTGACTAAATTTGACGAAGAGTTAAAATCAATCAAGCTATGGATAAAGTTCATCCCAATGCCTGATCCAGCCAACCTAGAAGATGTCATTTAAAATATTCATAAAGACAAGGAGAACAACTAGGCTCACCTACCTTGAAGAATGTGCCACCTACATCAAATTTACCTAGGATGCAAGTCAGCCACTTAGTTAATTTTGTGTCATAAGGTGTATTTGATTATAAAGTTGAATTTTTAGGTGGACCTTGATTATTTTGAAAAGGTATTGAGGTCAACCTTTGTGGCCAACCTAATTATAAAACCCTAATTTGGGCCAACCTAACTTGAGGTTTCTATAAAGGGAAGTATCATCCTCATTTGTAAGGCTAATAGCTAATAGTGGATAGTGGGAAAGTGAATAGTTAATAGTTATTGAGTTGTTACATTATGAGGAACTTGAATGGTTGCAAATTTTGGTGAAGATAATACAATTGAAGGAATTGATCTTTGGTGTTCTTCTATGTGTTATTCTTTTGTGCATGGTTCTTGTGACTCTTATATATTTCATTTTGAGTAAGTTTATGATTAATATTAGAGCTAGTTGCAGTTCATTTATGTTTATCATAAAGTGTTTTAGGTGTTGAGGTATCTTCGGTTCATACCTCTAGTGTTTTGTTGATTGTGGATTACTGTGTAAAGTTAGCCTAGGCCTACTCTATTTTGTACTTAAGTTCAATTGTGAATGTTTGAATGCATGTTTGAATATTTGCAATTTTAAAATCATTTGATTCCTTTTGAGATTGCACTATGTTTGTGATACTATGGATTTTTTTCTTGGTTAAGAAGAGATTGGTTTTGGAAGATTGGTCCATCTTGAACACTCTATTGTTTGCATAATTGATCTTAGGTCTTGGATTAGATAACTCTTACAAACCCTAATTTTTGTATTTCTTTTAAATCTTTATTAGAGTGAGATTCACAAAGCATCACCATTATTGTTAAATTTGATGAACATATTGAAGCTTCAACACTTTTTTTGTAAGGCCCCTTGTGATTACCAACATTTTCACATTTATCACTAAGTTGTTTGTGCATTGTCAAGACCTAGCATTAGAGACCTTAGGGTTATCTCTTGAGGCTTGCTGATAGAGATTTAACTTTCAAGAGAGATAGGATATTATATTTTGTCTGAATTGTTGCTATGCAGAAAACACCATCAACAGATTGGCGCTAGAAGGAGGGCCGATTCAACAAAGCTAGAGCATTTTTTATCATCAATATCTCCAAAGAGATTTAGAAGACAAACTAGATCCATGGTAGAAGGATATTTCCAAGAGTTAAGAGCCCCTACTAGGTCAAGAAGGACCAAAAAGGGAAAGGCATCATCATCTTCTCTAATTTGGCCATCCAGTTCTTCATCTTCTAATTTTGAACCTATTTTCACTGAACCCACTCCCATCCAACTTAAACCTTCACCCATTCAACAACCACATATTCTAGTTAATCATCCACTACCACCTCCACCACCACCAATGGCTTTTCTAGCTAACAATCCTTCACCTCTGGCTTTCAACAATTACAATTCCATGCCCAAAAACCCTATGCACTTTTTCTCCAAGTTTCATATCAATGATCCCAATAGGACTATTGAAGATCATATTCATATTTTCTAGACTACTCTAAAATATGGGCAAATTGTTCATGAAGATGTAGCTTGCAGGTTGTTTCCCTACTCACTGGGAGAAGAGCCATTTTATTTTTACAATCATTTACCAGTTGGTTCTATCACTAGTTGGGATCAATTGGAGACTTCCTTCTTGCATAAATTTAGGATTTTGGTCAGCCCTAATGACATACCACCAATTCATATCAATCAAGAGAGAGGCTGATGAACCCATAGGCTCATTTAACAATAGGTTTCATAGGGATTACTCCTAACTTCAGCCACCATATGTTGTAAATGATGCATCTGCTAAAGAATTTTATTATCCAGCACTAGATAGCATCACCTCTACCTTCATTAAATGGAAACATAAACCCCCTACTACACTAAATAATGCATATGATGAGGTAGTTAAAGCTAGCACTAATTTAAGGCAGTATTTTTTTGGACCCTTTCCTTCATTAGGACCTATTGCACATCTAGGACAAGTCCAAGGTCTGAACCAAGCTCTGGCTAATCAAACTCCTTTAATGAACTTGGTTCCTCAAATGTCATTGGTTCCCCACCTAGGTCCTCCATTAAATCAAGCTTAGCCACTTCCTCCTTACTTGCAGAATTCAAGGCAGACCACATTTCCCAAACAACAATCCAATGTCCCATCATATTTGCAACATTCTAAGGTGTTGAACTAAAAACTTAATGCAGCTCCCCTGCAAAGCAATACAGATAAGGACAGGTTGGATGAATTGATGGAGCAAGTAAAGAAGTTATCTACTGAATTCACCTATTTGAGAAATCAGAATAGTCAATTGCAGGCTACAAAAAGAGGAATACAATCCAATTACAACAAAGATAATAGGGACTTTTCTCATGACCAAGGATACAAGTTTGATAGAGGACAAGGTCAAAGATAAGGTTATGATGGTGGTCAATCATTAGGATGAAATTTTGATAGAAGACCCCCATCAAGACAAAATAGGTCCTAGAATACTAGACCCAATAATGGGGGAGTCCCTAAACCATTGGATTAGCCTGATAATCAAGAGAAATCAACAAGCACAGTCCTCTTAGCAGAAGCTACTTTAAAAGGATACTACAAATTGCACAAAACAACACAACATCTTGAGTTTGATTGTCCTGAGTTCCAGATAGCAGGAGCCATTTTATAGATGGAGGTTCAATAGGTTGTAGGGACTGGTACAGCTAGACAAGAAATGTGCCATCAAATTTGTATCATTCACTAGTACTAGTACTGAATCAAGCTCCTTTTCCAAGAGGTGAAGAGAATGGACTCGAGGAAGATTCCACAGAAAAATGTGTGAAACCAGAACAGGTATGCAATGGAGAATCAATTGTTGAATTGTTTGAAAGTAATGAAAATATTGATAATGGCCCTTTGGATGAAGAGGAGTGGAGAATAGATGAATTCCAAATGTTCCATCAAAGAGGAAATGATAGGTTGGAGGGTTGTTTACCACCTCTACACCTCCTAATCCTAATGTGAGTAAAAATCATTCATATCTTCATGTGCCAAAGAAATTATTCTCCAAGGGAGGACCCTCTAATGGTATAAAAGGTGAGGCTTCCAAGGATCAGCAGGGAGGAAAAATTAGGAGTAATCAGTCTGACATGACTATGTTTCAATTGGGTGAATCTATAGCAAAAGAACTCAATGAAGTAAAGGTAATTCTTTCCGATTTTGAGTTGCTAAGAGTTCCAGCTATTAGGAGTTACATTTTTGGCTCCCCAAATGACAAAGCATCCACAAAGTCTTCACAAGTTTCAGCTATCAAGAAAACTAGTTTCATTGAACTAATAGTCTAGGAAGCAACTAGAAAGGTACAAAATTCTCAATAGTCTAAGAGTCAGAATTCTTAACCAATTCAAAACCATCATACCCAATCTGCTAAGGATCAACCTCAAGTATAGACAAAGGATAGGAGCAAATAAAAGGATAAAAATTAGGTGACTCAAGCTAATTCTCTAGTAAGTCTATTTTAGGACAAATAGAATACTCCTTTTCTGATTTCTATTTGTATATTTTGCAAGAATCTGCATAATTTTTTACTAGATTTTGGAGCATCAACAAATGTTATGCCCTTCTCAGTCTACAAAGATCTAGGAATCACTCCTGCTCCTTCCCAATGCAAGGTGACTTAGTTGGATAAGAGTGAGGTGAGTGTAGTAGGAGAATTGAATATGATCCCAATGCAAGTAGCATCAAACCCACATGTGCAGCAAGTCATTAATATCCAAGTGGCAGAGATCCCCTATGGAATGATTCTTGGAAGAGATTTCATGAGAGTTATTGATGGGTACACTTCTATGGATCACTCTCATATGGTTGCCTTGGAAGAGTGTCCCAAATCAAATCAAAATTGAATGGGAGCCAAGATTGAGGTACTTAATTATCGAGTATCAGAATACCTCTAATGAAGTGTTAATTTCTGAAGCAAGTTTAGGAAATTATATCCTAGTAGTAGCTATTGATGAATCTACGGCAGAGGAAGTCCCAATGATGCATGATATGCCCAAGGATTTGACTTAGTCTTCTAGTAGTACTAAGGCACTTGTTGAAATAGATGAAGATTCTGAATAGAGCGATGGTAATCTAGGTTTGTTAGATAACTTCTAGAAGTTCATTCAGAAGTGCATTGAAGACCAAATTAGTCTTGCACAGCAAATGAACTTTGAGGAGTTGTTGCTCCCCAGTTGGTGTAGAGTCCACAATACTTCCCATCCAAAACTTGAGTGTTGTCTTTTCCAGACTATTGTAGAAAAAATCAAAAGATGTATCAAACCACCTCCAATAGTTAGAATTGAATTATAGGAAATTCCAAGAGATCATAAGCGAAAGCAACCAGTGGTTTAGCAGGATCATTCCTCAAGCAAGAGTACAACGTACTTTAGAGGTACGCCCTCTACTAAATTATATACTTTCCACTTTGATGCCTCTAAGTCTAAGCAAGGAGCTAGTGCTAGATTTGAGCTCATCAGCTCAATGGGTAAAACCTTCTTTGTAGGGCATAGATTACAATTCTAGTGCACTAATAATGTTGTTGAATATGAAGCATTAGTACATGGATTACTCATGTCTTTGAGGAAGAAGGATAAAATACTACAAGTGCTTGAAAATTCTGAACTAGTAGTCAAGCAAGTAAGGAAACAATACTCTTTCCATGATAGGAGGATGACTAATTATAGACATAGAGTATGGGATTTGATTGAAGGGTTTGACACATTCAACATTTAGTTGATTCCTAGGAGAAAGAATCACAATATGGATTCTCTTGCAGAAGCATCCAACACACTGGAGCCATTATCCTTTTCTGGATTGAAAAGATTCACAGTTGAGCTCACCCATGTTCCTTCTGTGCCAGACAATGTGACAAATTTTTAGGTGTTTGAGGATGATAAGCATATTTTAGACATTACTAGTTCTGATGTGTTCACCTCTCAAATAATTGATGAGATTGAATCTCAAGAGGCCAAATTGGATATGGAAGGGGTCATTAACCTGAAAACCAATATGATCCCCATATGCATGGTACAACTAGAATGAATCTTTCATTTGGACATAATAAGGGGTCGGGACTGGAAAACAAAGAAAGATTCAAAGGCCAATCAGTGTGAGGCCTATAACATGGGTATTGCAGAAGATGTGAAGAATGTGTTTATAGGTAAAGTGTGCACTTTGGAGGAAAGAAAAGGTATAATAGATGCATTACATGCATATCAAGATGCTATTGCATGGAGCTATGAGACATCAATAATCATGCACACAATTCCATTATAGCCCAATGCAAAGCCATGTCGGTAGAGACAATGGCCTATTAATGCACTGCTAGAGCCAATCATTAAAAAGGAAGTGCAGAAATTATTGTCTACTCTCATTATTTTTCCAATTAGACACTCAACATGGGTGGCCAATCTAGTCCCAATTCATACAAAGAATGGAGAGATAAGATTGTGTGTGGACTTCAGGAATCTTAATCATGCTTTGGAGAAGGACAACTATCCAATTCCTTCATTGGATGAGGTATTGCAAATCGTGAATGGATCCCAAATGATTTCCCTTCTAGATGGTTATTTTGGCTACAATCAATTCATGGTACAATATGAAGAAATACATAAGATTAATTTCACCACTAAATGGGGCATGTTTTCATACAGATGAATTCCCTTCGAATTGATCAATGTAGGAGACACCTTTCATAGGGTCATGGACATTCCTTTTAAACATATAATTGGTAAATGCATTATCATTAAAATGGATGATCTAACTATCTTTTCCAAGAACAGGTGGTATCATATCTCAAACCTATGTAAAGTATTCCAAAGATGCAAGGAGTTTGGTATCTCCCTTAATCCCAAGAAATGCATATTTGGGGTGACTAAGGGGAAGCTTTTAGGACATGTGATTTTTGAACATGGTATTTCAATTGATCTCAAAAGAATCCAAACTATTTGAAAGATACAACCTCTTTCCAGCAAGAAAGAAATAAATTCTTTCTTCAGGAAAATCAATTTTGTTCAAAATTTTATCACGAGATTTGCATAAATAGTTAAACCAATGAATGCCATGCTCAAACAGGATGCAAAAGTGGAGTGGATTGTTGATGCCAAGTAGGAATTTGATGAAATCAAGAGGGAAATAGTTGTTGCTCCAGTGTTAGTAAGTCCTGATTATACCAAGCCCTTTTATATATACTCTTTTGCATCAGACTATTCCTATGCAAGCATGTTAACACAAAAGTATGATGAGTGGAATGAGCACCCAATAGCTTTCATGAGTGTTCCTCTTATAGATATGTATCTAAGGTACCCAAATGTGGAGAAACAAGCTTATGCTCTAGTCAGAGGAGTCAAAAAATTCAGACATTACATTTTGAGGAATAAATTCTTTGCCATTGTGCCTAACCTAGCAGTAAATCTCTTATTAATGCAAACTGAGATGAGAGAAAGGAGAGCCAAGTGGGTTACAATGTTACAAGAATATGACATAGAGATTCAGCCAATGAAGCTGGTGAGAGGACAAGCTTTAACATGAATGATGGTTGAAACTAGCCTAGAGGTTATAGCACAACAATATCATCTTTAGGATGCCTCACCTAATGAATAGTATGATGACCTAGTCTACTATTTGCTGAATCAAAGATGCCCAGATCACCTGAACACAGTGCAGTGGAGGGTGTTACATTTGAAGAGTACCAATTATATGCTAAAAGGAGGAGTCCTCTATAAGAAAAATCATGCAGCGATATACCTCAGATTTCTTGGAAAAGAGGAAGCTTCCAAGGTTATGGAGGAATTACATGATTGGTATGGGATAGGCCATACATTAGGTATGGCTACTGCTACCCATATCATGTGTGTTGGTTATTACTAGCCCACAATTTTCAAGGATGCATGCAATCATGTGATTGAGGTGGGACCTTTTGCTCAGTTAGGCTTGGTCTGTATTGGTCCTATCAACCCACCATCTTACATTGGACATAGGTATGTCCTCACTACAACCAATTACTTCATTAGGTGGACTAAGGCCATTCCCTATAAATAGTCCACAACAAAGGTAGTTATAAACTTTCTTGAAGCATGGATTATTAATTGTTTTGGTTGCCCTTTTCCTATTGTGTGTGACAATGCACCTGCATTTACATCTTTAAAATTCTCTAGGTGGGAATTTGATCATGGTGTCATAATTAAGTTTGCATCTAATTACTAATCTCAAAGGAATAGTTTAGGAGAATCCACTAATAAAAACCTACTTGTTGTCATTAGGAAGTTGATTAATACGAACCCAAGGGAGTGGCATGCACAATTAATATTTTCTTTGTGGGCATACCCTACCCAGCAAAAGGCTTCATTAGGGACCTCCCCTTACCACCTAGTTTATGGACTTGAGCCTATCTTTCTTGTCCAACTGAGAATCCCTTCCCTTCAGTTTATCAATGAATATTATGAGGAAGGGGAACATTTAGAGGCCCACTTGGCTAAAGTGTTAAAACTAGAAGAAAAGAGGGATGAAGCGTTAGAGAATTTTGCTAAGCAATAGGGTGTAGTTAAAAGATGGTTTGACTATAAGGCTAAGGTTAAAGCCTTCAAAATTTATGACCTAGTTTTGTACTGGGATAATTCCCATGAGAAAAAGGGAGAGCACGGTAAATTTGACAAGTTATGGCTCGAACCCTAAAAAATTTATGAAATCATGGGGGATAATGCTCTTTGCCTCTAGACTCTTACTGGAGAATATGTCCCATTGCCACTCAATGGGAAGTATTTGAAGCATTATTTTCTTGCCTAAGTTGTTTCCATCTCGTCCTTGTAAATAGTTAGAGTAGGTGTCCACTTTAATTTGGTTTGTTTGGTTTGGTTTTCTTTTGCAGGTTTCCCTATTTTTTTCGTTGGGGAAGTGTCTTATTTGCACAACAACTATTTCATTATCTAGGACTACTTTAAGTATTTCTTTTACAAACTCTAATCATTTTTCTAGATGAGATGGTGGAGGTCCTCTATCCAGTCTCACGTGTGCTAAATGTTTAAAGGGGATAAGTCATCAAATGGAGTTGGTTTCTGATTGTGCTTGAATCTTCTTCTTTTTTTACATATCTTAAGAATCCTAAAAAATTTGTAGGTTCCTTGTAAGTTCTTGTTAAGTGAAAAATCTTATATTTCTACTTCAGCACCACTGTGATTCTCAAAGCTGGGCATTATTTCATTACTTACAGGTTGAAAATGAAAAGAAGTGAAAATAAAAGGAATCAAAAAAGAAAATAAAATATTGAAAATCAGAAGGAATTCAACTTTTCAGGAGAATCCAAATATCTCTACTGGGTCTATGGACATCTGGCTAGTAGTAGAGCTATGTTTAGGAAAATCATAGTGATAACCTCATCAAGGCTATGTACACTTGACTAGCAACGAGGCTCTATCTAGGTTGCTTTTAGAGTTAGAATCATTATGTAGCTTAACTTGATTAAGCTTGGTTCTTGCAGTGACTAAGAGAGGGAAATTTATACAGTTTCACACAATTGGATTTCCAGCACATGAAGGGCTAGCTTGTTCATTTATATTAAGCCTTTAGTTTGTTGGTTGAAATGATGTGAGGATCAAAACTAGAGATTATGGGTTCTTGATTCTAGTTTTTCATCGAAATGCTCTGGAGAATTTCCCCAATGGACTCGCCATTTTTTGTGCACTTTTTATACACCTGCCCCACCATAGGTAGGGACCCTCTTTTTCTTATTTTTTCTTTGGGTTTTGCTTTAGGTTCAAACATTTCCCCTTAAGGGATAGGTTCCTCTCAGTTTTTGGTTTGCTTCACCCACTTGAATTTTTTATCTATTTGTACTTTGGGTGTCCTTTGGAACATCTTGGTCTTAAATGATCTCTTGAATCTTAGCTCCTTGTGAAATTTTCTTGGAGGCCTTAAGTTGTGCAATTTAGAGTTAGTTTTGGGTTTATCTACCCTTGTCAAACTTTCCCAAAAGACTAGTCTTTGCGAAAATCCATCTAGAAGGGAATTCTCTAAAAGTTTGTCTTTGCATGAAAATCCTTGGCATCCGGATTTCCCCAAGTTTGCCTCAACCTCAAATCCCTGAAATGCAGTGCGATGTCTTGTCATTGCACTTACTGTTTCCTCAATTTTGTACTCACCATTTATTGCTCTTTTTTTGGCCCAATTTATACCTTTGTATGGTCATTTTCTACTCATTTTAAGTTGTGGATTTAATTGGAGCTTTGAGTGATTTCACACTTGCTAAAGAACAAGTTGGGAGTGATCTTGCATTTGTGACAACCATTGACTAGGGTTTTTGAGTGATGATTTGTTGCCATTGTTGCACATCTATTTGAACAGAGGTATGATTCTCACCATCTTTTGTGGATTCAGTTGCATTCATTGGTGATTTGGGGTTCGTTGTTGGTTATTTTGGCATCATATTCTTTATACATAGTCAAATTCTTGGGTTTCCTTTGACTTGATCGTGTTGGGTTGAGTTTTTTCATTTTTTGGGCTTTAATATTGTTTCCTCTTTCCATCTTTAATAATAAATTGGGGCGTCGATCATAGGCTTGAGTTCTTTAAATTCTAGGGCTCACCGCTAAGTTTGGACACTATTGCTTTTGTTCAAATTAGGGTTTTAAACTTAAACATATTTTCACATGTAAAATGTCTACCTAGGTTTGAAATCAAGAAAATATTTGATGCCCTAGATACACGAGTTTGAATTATGAATCAGGAACAATCGAGAACCTTAGTTGTGATTCAAAGATGGGGGATTTTGATCGTGATAAATTGCAAGCATATACTAGATTCTCTTGCATTCGTGGTGATTGCACTTGCATTGAAAATTAAGCTTGTGTTAGGACCAAGAAAGTTCAATTCGGGAGTGTTTTGTGAATAGACAAGTTGGGTCCATGGTCTTAGAAAAAATAAGGGAAAAGAGAAGAAATAACGTGAAAATCCTTCCTTAGTGAATTAACCTGACAAACCTTCCCTTTGTGAAAATTATTTATCTGCGGATTTCCCTAAAATTTTGTCTTTGCTCAAAAATCCTTTGTACACAGATTTCCCCAAAGATTTGTCTCTGCATGAAAATCCCTTGTCTGAGGATTTCCCCTGAATCTATCTCCATTTGAAATCCTCGAGGTAATAAGGTAAATGGTGTTTGAAGGTTGAACATCAAGAATATTGAATGGTGAGGTTACATGAAAAGGATGGTGTTTATTGACTAAGTTTAGTTTGAATAATTCTCCTCTTTGTGAAAATCTTTCTAGGGTGGATTTCCCTAAAGGTGATTCCCTAACAAAAATCCATTGGAGGAAAATAAACCCGAAGTTGTCTTCAAATGAATTTTGTGAGTTCTAAACTTGGATTTATGGTATCGGTACCTACTTGAAGTGCCTTTTGGAATTATATAAGTATTTCAATGGTTCATTTAATGATGCAAGTAGGATATTTTCCTTAACATTCCAGTGATTGTGATCTTTTCTACACAGATGTAGGGGTGAGCATAACAAAGTTGTAGAGTCAAAGGTTAAGTCAACTGAGCCTATCAAGGAGGGTCCTCTAACAAGGGCAGAAAGAATGAAGTACAATTTCAAGGGGACAAAACCAAAAACCAAGATCATCTCTACTTACAGCAAGGTTGGAGATACCAACATGGGCCACGTAGAGTAAAATGATTTCAAACAAATGATGTTTGGTTATGCACAAATACCACTTGCTCAAATTATCACCACAACTGGATTAGCTCAGGTTGTTGGCTTTCCTCCTTCAATGGAATGCTCGGAGCTTGTTGTGGAATGTTCTAAACATTATGATTTTGACAAAAGAATAATTGTGGGCACCTAAGGGAGGGTGGTAGCTAACCTAACTGAGGAATTCATAGCAAGAACCTTCAATACTAGTTCACATCATGAGTTGGTAAACCTCAACATCAAGGAAGCAGAAGATTTCTATATAAATGGTCCTAACAGGGCTTTGTTAATGATGAATAGCAACTAGATGTCTAAACCAAAATCTCATTACTCAAAGTTTCCCAAGTAGTTATAGAGGAGTGATTTCAAGAAAGAATACAATGATATGATTACTCTTTTTGGAAGAATTATGGGACTAGATGATGCTTTTATATTCATCAAATGGATGTTCTATGTTATATCATAGATTGTCAAGAGATTACACTACCATTCAGCAAGAATCATAAGTGACAACATAGATATGCAACTAAGGAGTGTACAGAACACAAAGAAATTCATGATGACATTGCATCTTGTGTACCTCTTGGCTAGGAAGAACAAATATAAAGGGTTAAGCTATAGGGGAGTCCTAGGGAAGGATAGGATCTATGATGTATATCCTCAACTGCAATTCAATGCTAAAAACTACAGGAGGTCCAATGATGCATTTTTCATGTAAATAACAAGGTTGCTTCAGAATGCTCTTCATGTCAGGATCTTTGCCAATGCAATGGATTTGACTAAGAATTATGGCTATTGGTTCATCCAATTCCCAAGGTTTTCTTATGTTAGGGTACATGGTTCACTTGTAGTTATCCTCAGACTTCCAAGATATCCAATAGACAAACTCATATTATTGGAAGTATCCAAGTGGGTTGTGTAATTTGATACCATTTTGAAGAATATGCATAGGACAAGTCTTGGAGGAAATTTCCCTTTGAGAATTAGGGGATTGGAGGCATGCCCTTCAATTCTGAGTGCTCATAATTCAAAAAAATAAATGGTTCATTTTAATTTGTATTCACTGTAAATAGGGACAATTTTGATCCGTATGATATTGCACAAAAGATGGCAAGCAAAAAGCTCAAGCAGAGGGACCATATTGGAGATTATTGGGCCAACTATAGAGATGAGTTTGAAGTAATCAAGAGAAGATGTTCTAGATTGTCTTTGAGATTGATAAGGTTGCACAAAATTGCTAATGTCCCTGACCAAGTAAATGATGATGGGGATCTTTTGCAACATCATGATTATAAATAATATAAAGATGAACCATTGCCTCCTATCAATTGGACCTAAGAGGAGATAGTTGATTTGCATGTAATCAATGCCCCAATGCTCAACTACTCTAAGTTGTTGGTAAAACACAAGATTTTGAACTTGGAAGCAGATGGAACTAATTTCACATATGATTTGATGGGGGATCTTGAATCCCACTAATAAGAAGAAGCAAAAATAGCTAAAGACAATATATATGAGTCCCATCCAGAGGAGGATGCAAAGGATTCACAATTCCATATCAAGAGAAGAATAAGGAGCCAAGAAAAGGGAAAGGAAAAGAGACAACCAATTACCAAAGCTAGGAAACCATCAAAGTAAATTATTGAAGAAGGTGTTGAGGAGGTCTGGCATACCAAGAAGAGAAAGATTATGATTGAAGGTCAAAGGATTGCCATGTTTGAAAAGATAGGTTGATGAGGTGGAAACCACTCAAGCCAAGGTAATTGATGCGGAAAGCTCGGGAGAAAAATGGAAAGTGAATGTGAGGAGAGGTTCTCCTAAATAAAAGGCACCTCTTGTAGAGGATGTAAATAAAGATAAAAGGGTGGATACTAAAGAGGGACCTACTGATGATCTTAAGAAGAATATGGAGAGAGCAGCTCCAGGAAATAATTCTTCCCCTACTCCTTTCAATAATATGCCCATGGATGAGGAAGTTATGCATGAAGAAGTAAATATTACTAAAGACTTAGAAGAAGAATAGGATGTACCTACACCTAAGAGTGGGGTTTTGAACAGAATTGTACAAGAATTTTGAGGAGACAATGAGCAAGAATGTTGAGTCAGGAGTTATAAAGGAGATTCCTTCTCATTCTCCTGTCAAAGAACACTTGAATGTGTCTGATGAAGAACTTGATAACACAGATGAGTATAATGTAGAAAAAGGCCAAGAAGATG
The DNA here is from genome assembly GCA_007258455.2 of Sequoia sempervirens. NCBI lineage: Eukaryota > Viridiplantae > Streptophyta > Pinopsida > Cupressales > Cupressaceae > Sequoia > Sequoia sempervirens. Next base: position 300,954,822 of record VDFB02270651.1, on the reverse strand, counting down.
TTGAAAATGATCCTCCTAAAGGACAACAAGAGCATTATATTCTCCAGATAATGAAGAGACTAAAATCCCTGCTTGGCTGAAAAATAATTTAAAGCCTAAACCGATCATTGTTGAAGAGGAAACCCTGGATTGGGACAAGTTATTGACTAGTTGGGGTCAACCCAAAGAAATAAAGAAGGCTAGGACCATATCTAGGTTCACAAGAGATGAGTTCAATAACAAAATTATTCATATGGCCACTCCATGCTATGCCCTTAATATTAGTGTACACTGGGTTATGAATAGTCGGCTTGTGGCTATCTTAACTCTTCACTAAGTCATATTATCATTATTATATTGTTATTTAGTTGTTTAGGTCAGCCTAATACTTATATAGGTGTGTCTAAGTTGGCCTAGGTGATATCCTAGGCATAAATAGGTATATATAGGAGGTTGTGAGTCTTATTTCATCATGAAATTGTGAAGTGTGTTCTCATTAGAGATATTTGGAGGTTTTCCCCATCGAGGTGGCTTTTTATTCTCAATTTTTATCAAGTATTTGTAGCATAGTTAATATCCTATTCTTCTATTGTGCAACTTATTTCACAACAAGTGGTATTAGAGCATGATCTTGGCAATTAGAGGCAAGGTTTTTTCTCAATTTTGGAGGTGATTTTGGAAAGAGAATATCTTTCAGAATGTGTCAAATTTTTTTCTTATTTTTAAAGGGTTTTTGAAGAACATATTAAAAAAGCTACAGTCCATATTTAAAAAGAATTGGAGGAGAATTAAGTGAATTATTACAAAATTAGGGTTTCTACACAATTTTTTTGGAATCTACATATCTCACAAATATTGTTAAATTGGAGTCTTATGTTTATTGGGTTTTTGAATACATACTAAATTAGATTACAGTAAAAAATTTGGAGGAATTCAAGCTGAAATAAGAAAGATATTGAAAAATTAAAATTTTCACAATTATCACTCTCCACGTTGTAAATCTACTTATTTATTGGAGATTTTTCTAGGTGAGAGTTATTTTGTCCCTAGTAAGTTACAGTAAAAATTTCAAAGAATTTAAGTTTCATTTGTGTGATTTATTTTAAAATTAGTGGTTCCCATCATGACGGGGCCTACAACAAGGGGCAAAAAGAATGTTGTCACTTTGGGAAAGACTCCTGATAAGGATGGGGTAACAATAGAGGATATTACTCCTAATGAGGAAATTAGTAAGGTCAAGGATGGAATTTCCTCAATGAAGATGGATATGTGTGACCTAAGAGGAGATATATCAGACATATGAAACATGTTAAGCACCTACATGGCTGAACCAAGAAAGGAGTTCTCAAGAGACCAAGGTGAAAATTCTAGGTCAGCTAACATTGACACAAGCTTCAGTACTCCTATGGGATCTAGGAATTTATTTCCAAATGTGGATATGCGCAAGTTCAATGGCAAGGATCCTCTAACATGGATAAACCAAATGGAGAATTATTTTGAAGTACACCAAATCCCAAATGGACAAAAGGTCACGATGGCTTCCCTATATCTAGAACCAGATAAATTCATTTGGTATCATTGGCTTTGCACTCATTGAAGGAAAAAGGGTCTCACTGTCTCATGGTCAATTTTTACGGAGGAACTCCAAGCACAATATAGCAATAGCATGAGAGACAACTTCTTTAGCCAGTTGGCTAAACTTCAACAAACAGGATCAGTTAAGAATTATATTCAGCAATTCCAAAATATATCCTTAAGAGTGGATACAATTATGGAGGAAAAATTAAATGATTTATTCTTGGGGGGTCTCAAGGATCACATTCAACATGAGGTACGCATGCTTAGCCCTAGCTCCATAAATGAGTCTTTTATCGTAGCACGCGGGGTAGAGGAGAAGTATTTGATTCCTAAGAAGCAAGGGGCTAATGTGACAAGAGATAAATTATATTCAACACAACCTACTAGGTTGACTCCACAACAAATTGAGGAGAAAAGATAAAAAGGGTTGTTTTTCAATTGTGAGAGAAAATACAGTTGAGGACATAAATGCAATGAAAAGAAATTGTTCTATATTGAAGGTCTAAGTGAGGAAGAACCCATAGTAGAGGATGAAAGGGAGTCAAATGAGGAATCACATGATTCTCAACCAATCATTACTTGTCATACACTCTCAGGTTTTAGTGCTCCATAAACTCTCAAGGTGGCGGGGTTCTTAAAGAAGTAGAAGGTAATAGTGTTGATCGACTCAGGTAGTACTCATAATTTCATCAACAAAAATTTAGCTACTCGACTAAATTGTTTTATATATCTAGCTCCAGAGTTTCAAGTTTTGACTGCAAATGGTGGTACAGTTAGTTGTTTAGGGAAGTGTCATAGCATTAAATTATCCATGGTAGATTATCAACTTGATACCCCAATGTATGCAATATCCATGGGTGCAGCAGATATTGTTTTGGGAGTATAATGGCTTACTACATTGGGAATGATTGAGATAAACTTCCAATAACTATTCATTAGATTTTAATCAGAAGGAAGGGTAGTAGAGCTAAGGGGGTTGAAGCAAAAATCCCCACAAATGGTAAGCTCTCATCAAATGTAAAATTTTCTTGAGGAAGGAGTGGATGCATTTGTGGCCCAACTATGTTAATTAGAAGTCTCTCAATCTAATGCTCCTACTCATCCAGATTTGTAAGCTATAATTGTTCGTCACTCAGTTGTTCTTGGAGATATGCCTAAAGGATTTCCTCCTAAGAGGGGTCATGATCATGCCATACAGTTAGTTCCATGGTGCCAACCACTGAACATTAGGCCTTACAGGTATCCACACATACAAAAGAGTGAGATAGAAAAAATTGTGGAGATGCTAGAGGCAGGAATTATCAAGCATAGCCAAAGTCCTTACTCCTCACCTATGGTGATGGTACATAAGAAGGATGATACTTGGTGCATGTGTCTAGATTATAGAGTGCTCAACATGTACACCATTAAAGATAATTTTCCTATTCCAGTCATTGATGATTTGCTAGATGAATTGAATGGAGCTATGTTTTTTACCAAGTTAGATCTTAGATCTGGTTATCACCAAATTCGGATTAAGGAGGAAGATATTTGTAAGACAACATTTTAGACTCATGAGGGTCATTATGAATTTTTGGTGATGCCATTTGGTCTTTCCAATGCACCATCTACATTCCAAAGTTTGATGAATTCCATTTTTAAGAAGTTCTTGAGAAATTTTGTGTTAGTATTTTTTGATGATATATTGATTTATAGCAAGACTTGGGAAGACCATTTGCAACATGTGGATCAAGAATTACAAATACTTGAAGATCATTAACTCTATGCTAAGCCATCCAAGTGTGCTTTTGGTCTTAAGGAGGTGGAGTATTTGGGACACATAGTTTCACATGAAGGAGTAAAGGTGGACCCTAACAAAATTAAGGCTATCATGGAATGGCCTATTCCAAAAACCATTAAGAAACTAAGGGGTTTCTTGGGATTGATAGGGTACTATAGAATATTTGTGAATAATTATGGTCGTATAGCAGTACCCCTCACCACTCTATTCAAGAAGGATTTTTTCATTGGAATGAGTCCGCTAATATAGCATTTGAGAGATTGAAGGAGGCTATGCGTACAACTCTAGTGCCACTCCTAAATTCACCAAGGAATTCATTGTAGAATGTGATGCTTCTGGAAATGGGATAGGAGCACTTCTCATGCAAGAAGGTCAACCAATTTCTTTTGAGAGTCATCAATTAATGGGTAAGAATCAGCTAAAACCTATTTATGAGAAGGAAATGATAACAATCCTTCATGAAGTTAAACAATGGAGGCCTTATCTATTGGGTAGACACTTCAAGGTTAAGACAAATCATGATAGCCTAAAATATTTTTTGGAACAAAGACTATCTTCTGAAGAGCAACAAAAATGGGTCACTAAGATGTTAGGATATGACTTTGAGATTTTATATAAGAAAGGGAAAGAAAATATTGTAGCAGATGTACTTTCAAGGAAGGATGAGAAAGATGAAGCCTCATTGTGTTCCCTTTCAATATTACAAGCAAATTGGGTGGAGGAAGCCAAAGCAGAGTAGCAAAATGATGTTGTGACTAGTAATCTCATCAAACAATTAAAAATTGATCATAGTAGTTTAGATAAGTTTTGTTGGAAGGGAGATACTCTTTGTAATAAAGAGAATTTGTATCTTTGCAATAATTCCACTCTTAAATACAAGATTCTCATAGAGCTACATGTGTCTCCAATTGGTCGCCATTCAATATTTTTGAATACATATCATCGAGTCAAGCAAAAAAAAAATTGGGAAGGGCTAAAAGGTGATGTTCAAAAATTTGTGGTTGAATGTTTGGTTTTTCAGAGGAATAAAGGAGAGACAATTAAGACACCTAGTCTCTTGCAACCCTTATCTATTCCTAGCCAGCATTGGGAAGAGGTATCCATGGACTTCATCATAAGGCTCCCCAAATCTAAAGGTCGTAATGTCATCATGGTAGTAGTTGATCACCTCACCAAATATGCACATTTCATTGCATTATCACATCCTTTTATAGCAAGTGCAGTGGCAAAAGCTTTTTTGGAGAATATCAAAAAGCTACATGGTACACCTAAGGTTATTGTCAATGATCATGATCCTATCTTCACTAGTCACTTTTGGAAAGATTTATTCTCATGTTTGGGTACTCAATTGGCTCATAGCTCTTCATACCACTTGATGTACAATTTTTTGCACACACACCCCACTGTAAGCAGGGACCCTCTTTCGCTTTAGTTTTGGTGTTTTGTCCCTTTCTTTTTGAGGTTTTGTCTTACTTGGGTATCTGTTTAAATGTTGATTTTGAATGCCCAAGTGTTCCCCCAGGTTGTTTATTGAAAATCTTAAATTCTGGATGAATTTCGGGCTTTTGCCCTGATTCAGGATTTTCTACCCTGGTCGGATTTTCCTGGGTCCTGCTTGGATTTTGGTTGAACCTTATTGCTCGGGACTTTTGGGTCTTCGCAGATTTCCACATGGTCTAGATTTTCCCAGACTCTGTCCTGTCATTAGCTCCCCGAGTTTCATGACTGTCCTATAGAGTGCATTAATGGCTTCGTACATGCTTTGAAGGCTAGATCCTACTTAATTTTTGAGATCTTTTGCACCATTATGTTCACTATTTTCGATCATTTGAGCTAAGAGGTGCTTTCTTGTGATTGATTGACTTCGTTTGGAGGTGTTTGGGCTTCAATTTATTGATTTGGTGGCTATCTCTTGTGCGTTATTGCCTATGTTTGTTGCGAACACCATTGAGCTTCGCATTTGCTACTTCTAGGACCAATTCCCATGTTTTAATGGTATATGTCTGATTTCCCTGCTTTGAATTGAATTATGAATGGCACATTGGTTTTGTGAGGGCTTGTGGGATTTGAGTTCCTATTTAGTTGTTTATTTCACACTAGGGTTGTTCTGTATTGCATCCTTTGTCATCTCCCAGGCGAGTTCTGAGTTCATGTCTCTATCTTCATTTTAATGAGTCTTTCCTGAGAGTAATCAATAAACCCTAGTGGTGACTCAATAGTGAAACAACTAAATCCTAAGCTTTCCTGTACATTAATGGTGGATGGTGAGGTTTGAAACCTAGGATAGGGCCATGTCTGGTTATTTCATCTTAAAGCGGGCCCGTAATACAAAGAAAATTCATGAAAGAGCCCATCCCTTACTTGCCTTAGGTTAAACTTATGAAATCCATAGTTGGTTCAGCGTCTAGGTGAAATTGTGCCTTAGTGTCATGACCCGAGATTATCCATCCCTTTCAAACTTTATTCGCCATGACACTATCATTCTTACACCGACGAAATTCCTTGTGCCTATCAGCCAGTGAGATCTTTGCTTTTGCCAAGACATCTATTCATTAGTAAGACCTCATACCGATCGCCCTATGTTCCACCGAGGGGCCTTATTAAGTTCATGACTTGTCGTTGTGACAATATTGTCCCTCACACTAAGTGCCTTTTCTTTTGTCGGGCTGTACTCTTTCCAAGTCACCATAACCCTTCGAGTTCAAGGAGATGCCACTTTGATCACCCTGCATTTCACCGAAGAAGCCTTCTTAGGTTTGTATTTAGTCACCCAAATGATGTCATGCTTGTGCCAAATTCTTTCTGTTGGGGAGACATTCATCTTTAGCTAAGACTTCTCCGCGAGATCGCTGTTCCTGCTGAGACCTTCTTTTGGTGAGACTATTGGCTGTCGCCAAGACCTTTCGATGACCCCTTCCTTTCTCACTGAGCTTGGATCTTCCTTCGCTAGGACCACAATGTGTCAGTCAAACGTTATTTCGACAAGATTCCTTTGTTGACGAAGCTTTGTGTAGTCACTGGGACCTCCAACCGAACTTAGAACATATACCGATATTCGTCCAATTCATCGTGACTCCCCTTTGTTGCCAACAACTTACCTCGACTACCCACTGGTCACTTCAAGATGTTTGATACACCATCACTTTCGACAAGACTCTATGACTTCACTAGGACATCATGTAGATAAACTAAAGTCTTGCTAGAGTGATTGTCTAAACCCACCAGTCGGTGAGACATGTAGCATTCGCCAAGACCCTACCCTGACTGTCCTTTGATCATAGCAATGGTATTTGCTATGTCTCTTTTCACCAGGATGTTTCACCGAAACCCCTAAGTCTTAGCGAAGCCTATCCTGGTGATTTCATTCGGTGAGACTCTTGAATGTCACCAAGACTTCTCCACGAGATCTTAACTCTTGTCAAAGCTTTCGTTCCAAAAATCTCTGTTTGGTCTGGAACTTTTCCTTGACCATGGATGTCTGCCAGGTCTAGATTTCTCCAAAAACCATCATCTCCTAGATCTTCTGAAGCTTCTTCTTTGGCCCATTCTTCGTGGAAATCCGTCCCTCATGGATTTCCCCTAAAATTGAAGAAACATAAGGGAACATGAAATTTTTGTACTCGATTATAATTTGTGATGCATTTGATGATTATTTCATGACATAATTGGATCTTTCCCATGTGAATTATTGATGAAAAATGATCAAGTCAATGATTAAGTAGGTGTCTCCTGACTTCTCCATTGGAATCCGGTTGGTCTGGAATTTCCTGAAATTCCTCTCTGGCTTAGATTCCGCAGACTATCTTGAAACCTAAAACTTGTTGTGATCATTTTAAATGGATTTTAGTGAAACCTTGACTTTGTGAGATGCTTTCTAATGGTGTTTTGAAGAATTAACCTTTCTTTCCTGTGTTTTTACTATGTTTTCATGTTGAATGCAGGCTAAGTCGGGCAAGGTAGCAGCTAGTTCCTCGTTGTCTAATACAGAGAGGATCAAGCTGGACATTAAGAGCAAGGTCCCTGAGAGTAAGGTCACTTCTATCTGGTCAGAAGTGACTGATACAAATATTGGCCTTTGGGAATATGAGGAATTTAAAGAAAGAATGGCAGCTGAGGATCTTCCTCTGGTGGCCAAGAGAATGAAAGAATCTAGCTTGTCCCATGTAGCCAGTTTCCCTTCTACAGTACAATGTTATGAGTTGGTCCTTGAGTGCGCCAGGCACTATGATCAGGATACACAGAGGATTATTTGTCCTCAAGGGAGAGTTGTTGCCAATCTCAACCCAGTCTCCATTGCCCAAACCTTCGACATGCTAGATAGATCTCATGTGGTGGGATTCACCATTGACGTAGCCCAGGAGTTCTATGATGACCAAACTGTGAAATCACAGCAGCTAATCAATTCCTGGCTAGAGAAGCCCAAGTCCCACTACTCCAAATTTCCTAAGCAACTGTTTAGAGAAAAATTCAAGGAGTACTACGATGCCATCACCTTTCTCAATAGGGTGGTTAGATTGAAGAGTGCTCGTACATTCGAGAATTCAATGTGCCATACCATTGTAAGGATGGAACAAGAATAAATTGAATATCATTGGCAGGGGTCATCAACCAAGTCATTCATAAGCAATTGTCCAATGTGTTGTAGACAAAGACCTTCACAATGACCTCATATCTAGTCTATGCACTGGCTAATTCCATCCCTACAGGGGATTGGATACAATGGGAATTTTCAGAAAGGACATCATCTATGAGGTGTTCCCTCAATTGTATTTAGGAGGCTCTAACTATAGGAAATAAAATGATGCATTCATCATGCATATCACCAGAATGCTTCAGGAGGCAAAGCATGTCAGGATTTCAGATCTGGCTAAGGAGCTCATTAAGAAATATGCGGTGTGGTTTGTCTAGTTCCCTACTTTCTCCTACATTCGGGTTGATGGTTGTCAATCAGGTTGATGGCTGTCAAAAGGCCCCGTACAGACTTCCAAGGTATCCCACTGACCACATCATATTACTGGAAGTAACTAGGCAGATTTGTGATTTTGATGCCATTTTCAAAAAGGACAAACATAAGATAGGATTTGGTGGGGATTTTCCCTTAAGGATTGGCACTGGTGAGGTATGTCCTTCCATTGGTTCTGCCCAAGCTTTAGAAGAACAATTGAGTGCTCTTGGTTTGCCTCTCCACTCCAAGAGATCCAAGTTTGACATCACAAGGGAAGCTCAAAAGAAGGCCAGTAGAGAATATAGCCATAAGGTTAATTTAGAGCACTATTGGGCCAACTACAATGATGAATACAAGGTCAGAAGGAAGAAATTATCTTGGCTTCCAATTGATGCAGTTCGATTATATAATGTAAGAGCAATGCCTGATCAATTGGAAGATGATGGGAACATAATTCAGGACCATGCATATGAAGTAGTAAAGGATAGGTAGATTGGTGATGTGGATTGGTCAGAGGAGGAAAAGATAGAGTTGAGGAAACTGATGGATCTAGTTCTCAAAGTTACCAAGATGTGGCTCAAACACACGATATGGGAGTTGGAAAACAAAGGAGTACAATGCACATATGCCCTGATGGGGGACTTAGATTCCCATTCTACTTTTGAGGAGTCCAGCAAGCAAGATCTGAAGGGCAAGGGCAAGCTAGATTCCCTTATCAAAGTTAATTCTAAAAGTGTTCAAGAAGAAGAGGACCAGGAAACAGTGAAATAGAGGAAGGCAAAGGCTAAGAAAAGGACTAGGACTAAGAAGCCTAAGCAGAAAGGGACTGAGAAACAAAGTCCCAAGGCTGGTGCTACTGTGTCTAAAAGAAGAAGAATTTTTGAATTATCAAAAAAGGCTCACTCCAAATTTGGGGAAGAAGTTTCCCCACCAGTAATAAATCTTGAAAGCTCAGAGGAGAATTCCAAAGTATATGCAAGGAGGTCTAGGACTCCCTCTCCCAGAGATGGTGTGCCTAAGGCTGACCTACCTCTGATGGCTTCTCATGAGAAGCAGCATGATGACCTCCCTCCCACTCATGAGACCCAAAGTGAACAAGGTGAGACAAAGGAGATTGATGAGGATCTAGATACAGGGGAGGAAGAATTTCATGAAAGGGAACTCCACAGTGCAGAGGTAGAAATTGAAAAGATAATGCAGTCCCTTGTGGTTGCACATGTTGACTCACCTATCAGAACTGAAGTAGTTGAATCTCCTCCAAGGGAGGTGGAAGCAATGAGGGATCCATCACCTACACATGAAGAGGAGCATGTTGTAGAGGAAGAAATTAAAATGGATGAGACCCTTGAGAGACTAAATTTGAGCGAGGAGGTGCCTAAAGATAAACATGAAGAAGAAATGGGGTAGAGTAGGGTGTAATTGGAGTCCACTATCCCTAATTGGCTGGAGAAAGAAATAAAAAGAAAATAGGTGGTAATGGAAGATAGTCCACCAAACTGGGATGTACTACTAGCCAAGATTAGAAATAATAAAGGAAAAAAGAAGGCTAGGGTGATCTCACGAATTGAGAGGGATGAGGCACATAACAAGGTGGTTCATATTGCTACCCCTATTCCAGACAAAAACAATGATGATGTGGCTAGAAGTGATTATGATATACAGACTTTTAATCTTGGGCCTACATCAATTGAGTAGGATATTAAGGATTATGAGGTCTCCAATGCAGTTATGGTTGATCGATTGAGGAAGGAAATGAAGGCCAAGCAGGAGTTAAAGAGAGAAAATGAGAATCTTAGGAAGTGCTTGGAGGAATTAATAAAGCCTCTACAGTCCATTAATCCCTCCTCCTCTACTACCAATCCTCTACCTTAGGAGACCATAACTGAGCTCGAAAAGATGAAAGCTTCCACCCTTGCCACTATGAATTGGTTAAAAGGAGTGCAAGAGAAGGGAAATGAAGCTATTAAGGAGATCCTATCAATGGGGAAAGATGCTATTATGGCAACTGAGTTGTTGAAACAAGTGTTGGCCCAAGATAAGGAGGATACGGACCTCCTTCTATAGAAAACTAGAACTCTAATGGAGTACACCCGTGATAGGTTGGTAAGCGATGAGATTCTTTCTTCCACTAGGGCTGTCAAACCTTGGGAATGGTTTGAGGCACTGCAAATTAGATAGAAGGTGTTGAAAAAGATTCACAAACGAGGGAAGAAGATTGATGATACCTTGACTAATATTTATAATGGTTCCATTGCCTTCTTCGAAATCTTGATGGGAAGAAGAAAGATCGATCCCAGGTTCTTGAGTCTGGAACAGTTGAGGAAGTGGTGGCATGATGTCTATGCACCAAGTAATGATGATCCTATGTCTGAGCACCAGCTAGATTGTGGCCACCTACCTTGCAGTTATTGACAAATACCTAATGCATGAGGTGGATTGGGATAAGTCGGTCAAACACTCAAGAGGAGAGATTGTGTCCATTGAGAATCGACTTAGGTTTTTGCCCCTGTCACTAGTTGCATGCCTAGATGGGATGTTCGTGAAAGTACATGAAGAACCAGATCAAGGCAAAGATAATAGGGAAGGGAGCTAATGATAGGCTGTGGCACAATTTACGCTACTCTATTACCTTCCCACTCATCAGTCCAAACTTTATTTAGGATCTTAGGCTGACTTGGATGGGATGTGCATTTAATGCCTATTTGACCCATTTCAAAGACTCTTTTGGCCGGGTTGTTGTGCTAAGTTATTGCTATGAAACCCTTGCATGGCCGATGGATTTCTGGGGAGTTCTATATATTGGGCATGTCACCTCATTTGTAGAGGGTTAGAATAGTTAGAAATAGGTCATAAGTTAGATAGAATATAGAAACAAAACAAATAGTTAGAAGTAGATGTAGTTAGTAACAAGTAGGTATTCTCAAGCAAATGTTGTAATAGAAATCTGGAATTGTTGCTACAGTGGACAATTTGAATACAAGAAATGTCACTGTGATTTGGTGCCACACTTGTCTTCTTTTGTTTTGCATGGTCCTTTTTTTCTATCTTTAAAATTGCTTTGAGAAGATTCATATTTAGATTAGATTTGACTTAATAATGTTTGTAATTTAATACTTGAATGTTGCAGCAATCCTTCAGTCCATACTTTTCACAACCAACTAATTGTTAGTTGCTTTGCAAAGTTAGCCTGGACTTCATATTCCATGTGCCTAGTTCGATTGTGAAGATTCGTTCATTTCAACTACAAAAGGGATTGATGAATGAATGTTCATGATTTGAAAATCTTAACACCTCAGAAAATTGCATTGTTTTTTTGTGAGATTGTAGATTTATCTTGGTCAAGTAGAGATCAATTTTTCAGGGATTGGTCGATTTCGAGTATTGGTTACTTACATTGTTAATTTTAGAAGTATTATTAGATTTAGAAATCTCTCTGAAACCCTTGTCCTTTTTCTATTTCTTTGATAATGAGGTTAAATCTAGGATTGAGGCACCATCAGATTGTTAGATCTGATAAAATTGATTTAGCATTTTGCTTGTAGTAAGGTCCCATTGTGATTACCAACATTTTCACATTTTGTTACTATTTTTTTTTATGCACTGTCAAGACCTAACATTAGAGACCTTGGGGTTATCTCTTGAGGCTTTCCAATAGAGATTTACCTTTCAAGAGAGATAGGATATCATATTCTATTTGGTTGTTATTGTGCAGAAAACACGATCAACAGGAACTAGTGCTAGGAGGGCCCGAATAAGCAAGCTGGATCAATTTTTGAATGCCATCTCTCCTGAGAGATTCAAAAGAAGAACAATATCTGCTCCAGGATAGGAAGAATTTCAAGAGTTATCAAACCCCACTAGGTCAAGAAGGACAAACAGAAGGGGAGAATTATCATCTTCCCATCCATCTCATTCACTCCCATCATCCTCATCTTCATCAAGTTCATCTAAATCTGAGGCCATTCCCAGTCCACAACCTCAGCCAACCACAAATCAGTCATTACCACCCCCACCTCCACCAATGGTTTTCCTGGAAACTAACCCATCTCTGCTAAGCTTTGCTATCTATAATGTTATGCCCAAAAACCCTAAACACTTCTATTCAAAATTCCATATCAATGATCCCAATAAAACTGCTAAAGAGCACATTAGGATCTTTCAGACTGGCTTCAAAGATAGAGGAATAAACCATGAGGATGTAGCATGTAGGTTATTTCCTTACTCACTAGGGGAAGATGCATTCTATTGGTATAACCACTTTTCTGCTAGATCTATCCAACATTGGACCGAGTTAGAAGCTGCCTTCTTGCAAAAATTTCAAATTCTCATTAGTTCTAATGAGCTTTACCGTCAGTTCACAAATGTGAAGAGAGAGGTCAATGAGCCCATATGGTCTTTCAACAATAGGTTTCATCGTACCTATACCAGACTATAGGCCCCTTGTGCTATTGATGAACCCACGGCCTTAAAAGTTCATTACAAAGGACTTGATAGTTTAACAGCTACCTTTATGAAATGGAGTAATAACCCCCTGAGAGTTTACTAGATGCATATGTAGAGGTTGTAAAAGTTATCACAAATCTAAGGCAACATATATCTGGGCCTTTACCCTCATTAGGACCCATTGCTCATCCTGGACAAGTTCTAGCTATCAACTAAGCCCTTGCACACCATACCCCTATCATGAACCAGGTACCTCAGTTGCCTATGGTCCCTCACCCAAGACCCCCCATGAGACAAATGTTATTCATGATGAGTTATCCCCAGCAAAATGTGAATCTATCCCTGCACACTCAGCCTCAAGCTAGTTATCCTTCATACTTGCAAAATTCTGAAGTCCTAAACAAGTTGCTAAATCCCAATGTTGCAGCTGGGTATTCCCAAAATAGTGTGAATCAACCTTCATGTAGTAATCCTGACAAGGAAAGACTTGATGAATTGTCAGAACAAATAAAGAAACTGAATATGGAGGTGACCTACTTGAGGAATCAGGACAGTCAGTTGCAAGTTGCTTAGAGGAACATGCAATCCAATCAGAGCAGAGAGAAACCACAGGGACTGCATTTTGATAAGGGGCAACGTCAGGATAGAGGGTATAACAATGATAGAGGATACAACAATGACAGAGGGTATAAAATTGATAGAGGTTATAATCAAGACTGGGGATATAATAATGAAAGAAATCAAAATTATGATAAAGGGCAATCCTTAGGCCAGAACTTTGACCAAGGTGGTGGACAAGGATTCGAAAGAAGGCAGCAGTCAGGACAGAATAAGACTTGGAACACTGGTCCCAACAATGGAGGAGTTCTCACCCCATTAGATCAACCAATTATTCAACTTGTTAATTAGTCTATTAGTCAGCCGGATAATCAAGGGAAGCCCCCTAGTGGTGTATATCTAGCTGAGGTTGCTTTATCAGGGTGGTGCAGGCTCGACAAGAATAGTCAGCATTATGAGTTGGATTGTCAAGAGTTCCAAACAGCGGCCTCAATCTTTCAATATGAGGTGGAGAATAATGCAACCTGTCAAGAGATAGTACCCTCTATTCCTTATGATTCACCAGTGTTGGTATTGAGCCATGCTCATTTTCCACTAAGTGATGACAATGAACCTGAAAAGGAATTTGACCGATTGGAGGATGAGGCAGACCAAGTGTACAATGGGGATGAAATGACACAATTATTTGATGAGAATCTAGTGAACAATAATGGTCCCAAGGATGAAGAAGAAGCTTACATTGAAGAAGTACACACCTTCCAGAGGCCTGTCAAGAAGTATGATTTAAGAGAGTTGCTACATAGGCACCCATAGGTTGGAGGCCCCTTCACTACTTCCATTCCACAAAATAATTTCAACACACATCCAAACCCCAACCCTAGTAACAATTCCTCATTGCCCCTAGTTTCCAGACAATATTTATCTCAAGGAGGACAGGCTAATGTACCAAAGGGAAGAACTATTGAGGCAAGGAAAGAAAAGATGGTGGAATACCTGAAGGAGACCCCCACTAATTTAAATGAAGAACAATTGGCCATATATGTTGCTGAAGAACTCTACAAGTTAAAGGTAAATATATCTGCATTTGAGCTATTAAGAGTTCCCTCCATTAGGAATGCAGTCTTAGGTTCTTATGATGCAAATTTCATATTGCAAGATAAATCAATTAGTAAGAATGTCCATAAAGCATCTAGTTCTCAGCCAATAGGAGGGAAAAATTGAGTACATAATCAAGACCATATTCCCCCTAAGAGTACAAGGAAAGAGAGGGACAAATCCTAGGTTGCCCAAGTGGACACTCCCCTGACTCTGTTCTAAAGGAAAATAGATACTCCTCCATTCTTGATTTTTGTCCATGTATTTGGCAAGAATTTACATAACTGTTTGTTAGATTCGGGTGCCTCAACCAATGTTATGCCCCTTGGTGTCTGTAGAGATATGGGTATCACCCCTGTTGATTCTCAAAATAAAGTCACCTAGCTGGATAGGAATGAAGTCAATGTTGTAGGAGAGCTGAATATGATCCACATGCAAATTGCTTATGATCCTAGGATTCAACAAGTTATTAATATACAAGTGGCTGACATTCCTGATGCTTATGGCCTAATCTTGGGAAGGGACTTTACCAGGGCGTTGAATGGATATGTTTCAACTGATCACTCCCATATGTGGCTCCCCTAGAAAGGAGTGCCAAATCAGATTAGAATTGAACAAGAACCCAGGATGAAATACATGATTACAGAGTATTAGAAAACCTTTGCTGAAATTCTAGTGTCAGAAGTAAGTACGGGTAGTTACATGATTTCCGCTCCCCTTGAAGGAATGGATTCAAAGGAGGTCCTCATGTTGCATATAGTATCTCATGGCTTCATGATAGATTCTAGTGGTGTTGAAGCCCTAGTGGACCCAGTTAAGGACGGTGGTGAACTAGGTGAAAGTAATGATGATTCAGAGGATAATCAGCTGGCTTTGTTAGCAAATTTTCAAGAGTTCCTTAAAAAATGTATTGAAGGTCAGATTCAGTTAGGAAGGAGGATGAACTTTGAAGAGTTACTCTTGCCCAATTGGTGCAGGGTACACAATGCTTCACATTTAGAATTGGATTGTTGCTTATGCCAAGCCGTAGTAAGACAAATATAGAAGTATACTAATCCTGTAGCCCGAATTGATAACATCAATGTCCAGGAAGACTACAAAGGAAGAGAAAGGATGCCTTCTGAAGAGCCATCCAATAGTAATAGTACAAGTAATACAGTGAGAAAGCATGGAGCTACTAGTTGCTAGACTCTGAGATTTGATGAGTCTAAATCAAAGCAAGGAGCTAGAGATGGCTTTGAGTTGATTAGTCCAAGAGGTAAAACATTCTTCACTACTCATAGACTCTAGTTTCATTGTACTAATGACATAGCAGAATATGAAGCCCTAGTGCATGGATTGTTGATGGCTTTGAAGAAGAAGATTAAGATCTTGCAAGTGTATGGAGATTCTGAATTAATAGTCAAGCAAGTTAGAAGGCAGTACTCCTGCCATGACAGAAGAGTGAATAACTACAGACACAGAGTATGGGACCTTATTGAAAGATTTGACGCCTTCAATATCTAGTTGATTCCATGAAATAAAAACTAGATAGGTGATTCTTTGGCCTAGGCATTCAGCACTCTACAGCCTCTATCTCTTTTTGGGTTGAAGAAGTTTACAGTGGAACTGACCCTAGTGCCCTCAGTCCCTGATAATGTTACCAGCTTCCAAGTATTTGAAGATGATAGGCATGTTCTAGACTTTATCACAAACACAGATGTGTTTTCTTCTCAGATCATTAATGAAGTTGAGCCTCAAGAGGAAGAGATAGACTTGGAAGGGGTAATCAATTTGAAGATCAACACTATTCCCATGGGAATGGTGCAACTAGAGAGGATCTTTGATCTGGACAAGATCAGAGACTAGGATCAAGACATCAAGAAAGATTCTATTAGTGGACAATGTGACAAGTATAATGTGGGATCCCAGAAAGATGTAAAAAATGTTCTTATTGGCAAAGCATGCACCCCAGAAGAAAGATAGGGGATCATTGATGCATTGCACAAATATCCAGATGTGATAGCCTAGAGTTATGAGGACCTGAAGACTTATGATACATTAGTCATAACTCACACTATCCCTCTCCACCCAGGAGTGAAACCTTTCAGACAGAGGCAGAGGCCTATTAATGCTCTGCTGAAACCTATAATACAAAGGGAAGTGCAAAAACTGTTGTCTGCGAGAATCATATTTCCAATCAGACACTCTACTTGGGTTGCAAACCTAGTTCCTATACGAAAGAAAAATGGTGAAATTAGACTATGCATAGATTTTAGCAACCTGAACCGAGCATTAGAGAAAGACAATTATCCAGTACCTTCATTGGATGAAGTGTTGCAGATTGTCAACAGATCCCAGATGATGTCTTTTCTGGATGGTTACTCGAGATATAACCAGGTCATGGTACAATATGAGGATAGACATAAGATTGCTTTCACCACTAAGTGGGGCACTTTCGCTTATAGAAGAATGCCTTTTGGATTGATTAATGTTGGAGCTACATTCTAGAGAGCAATGGACATAGCCTTCAAAGATATAATTGGTAAGTGCATAATCATTTATATAGATGATCTAACTATCTTTTCCAAAAAGAGAGGTGATCATATTTTAGATTTATGCAAGGTCTTTCAGAAATGTAGGGAGTTTGGGATATCCCTCAATCCAAAGAAATGCATCTTTGGAGTAACAGAAGGTAAGTTGTTAGGGCATATCATATTTTAAAAGGGGATAACAATTGATCCAAAGCGTATAGAGGCTATTCTCAAGATCCCACCACCTACTAGTAAAAATGAAATGAAGTCATTCTTTGGAAAAATCAATTTTGTCAGGAAGTTCATCACTGGGTTTGTAGAGATAGTCAAACCACTGAATGCAATGTTGAAGTAAGAGGCCAAGGTGGACTGGAATACAGAAGCAAAAGAAGCATTCTCAGAGATAAAAAGAGCTATTGTTAAAGCTCCAGTCTTAGTAAGTCACGATTATGCCAAACCATTCTATGTATATTCATTCGCGTCTAACCACTCCTGTGCCGCTATATTAACTCATAAATCTGACCAAGGAAATGAACACCCCATAGCATTGATGAGTTCACCATTGAAGGATGTGAAACTGAGGTACCTGAATGTGGAGAAGCAGGCTTATTTCTTAGTCAGGGCAATCAAAAAATTTAGACATTACATCCTCAGAAATAAGATCTTTGCTATAGTTCTTAATCCTGCAATCAAGCTACTCTTGATACAGAACGAATTGGGAGAACTAAATCCAAGTGGGTAACTATGCTACAAGAATATGATATGGAAATTCAGCCTATGAAGCTGGTAAGAGGATAGGGGCTCACAAAGACAATGGCAAAGATAGGCCCTGATCTTACAACTTAGGCTTATACTTTGGAGGATGTTTCTCCAGGAGAGTGGAATGATGATGTTGTTCATTATATCCTAACTTAGAGGTGACCTAGCCATCTAAATCTAGTACAAAGAAGGGAATTGTGCTTAAAGAGTGATAGTTTCATGTTGAAGGGGGTTGTCTTATACAAAAGAAATCACGAAGGTGTGTACTTAAGGTGCCTGGGAAGGGCAGAATCTGAAAGAATGATGTCATAATTCCATGAAAAATATGGTACATGCCATGGGTTAGCACCATCTACAACAAACCAGATTCTCAGAGTTGGTCATTACTAGCCTATATTGTTCAAAGACACCCACAGTAATGTCAAGACATGCTATGTGTGTCAGACGGCGGCCACCAGAGAGAAGTATGGAGTGCTCCCACTTCAGCTGGTCGTCGAGGTAAAACCTTTTGCTCAATGGGGGATGGACTTCATGGCCCCATCAATCCACCCTCCTCTACTGGTCACAGGTATATTCTCACCACTATTGATTACTTTACTTGATGGACAAAGGCTCTTGCATGCAAACAATGTACTTATGAGGTAGTGATCAACTTCCTTGAATCTGGTATTCTTAATTTTTTTGGATGCCCCGCGTCTTTAGTTTGTGATAATGGTCTTGCGTTTTCATCATTAAAGTTTTCTAATTGGGCTTTTGATCATGGGATCATTATAAAATTTGCATCAAATTACTATCCACAAGGTAATGGGTTGATTGAATCCTCTAATAAGAATCTCCTGATTGTCATCTGCAATTATTAGGTAGGAACCTGTTGTGCATGTTTTTCACACACGCCCCATTTCGAATGGGGACCCTTTTTTCTCTCGCCTTGTCAGGTCATTTTTGTCGCCACCTCATTTTGTGTGCCCCACTTTTTGGTGTCTAGGATGGTCAATATCGCTTCAAAGTCCCACCATGAGTTGACCGTTCCTTCCCCTTTTTAGTTTTGGTATGTTTTGGTGCCTCACGGAGTCTCTCTAGAAGATTGCCCTTGCCAACGACCCCGGCCCCCCTTGGGCCTGGCCATCCGGGTTTCCCATGTTGGGTTTCCTTTTCGCTCCCGCCATTCCCAACAGCATTTGGCTTGCATCATCCTGGCCTTGGCACCCGAACCTCCAATGGCCGTTTAATACAAATTGCTAAATCTTAATGGCCGTCCAAGCCTCTTGGGCCCGGGACTCTAGAGTTCTACTCCCGGGGTTCCAAGAGTGTTTCACCTTGTCTCACGATGAACCTCTCATGTCTTCCCACCATCCAGGCCCCAACCTCCTCATTACCGCCTATGAATTTACCAAGTTGAGTCTTCTAGTGTCTACCTTCCTACGCCCTCCTGGCTCTCAAGCCCGAAACCTCCCTTTCCCATCGGGGACTTGGCGTGAAATCAGAAATGGCAAACACCCTTTTCCCCTTTGTCTGCATAACTCGACCTTTCGGCATAGCCTTTCGCCAACACCCTAATCCCCTTGTTCTCCAATGAGTTGGCCAGACTCATTCCATTCAGTGAGACCTCTCACAGACTTAGGAACCCTACACCAAGCACTTGGGTTTCGCTCTCTCTTTGCCAAGACAATTTGGCTTTCTCACCGACAGGAACCTCATCATGTTGTCAGCAAAACATACTGAAGTCAGGGAAACCTTATATAGAATGTTTTTACTTATGTCGAAAGCCACCCTGGGTTAGCCCTTCGTTCGCCAGGAGAAAGCAAATCTTACCCTAAAGGCCATCGTTGCCTATCGGAAAGACTTGGTGAGGTCACTAGGACCTCTCCCCGATTTAAGAATCTTTCACCAAAGGTTCCCTCTGTTGACATAGCTTGCCCCGGTCACCAAGACGTTTCCCCACTTAGGGTTGTCCCGCAGACATCCTCATTTAGCATAACTTTTGAATGTCGGAGAGACCCTATGCCGATTTCACAATGGCTCACCAAGGGGACCCGCTCATTCATGTGTTGCTGTAACAACCTTGTTGTCACGTAGATGAGACAACTTTATCATTCCATTCGGTGAGACCCTAGACATCTTGCTAAGACTTATATCGATCTTACAAAGTCTCAACGAACCATCTAGACTTTTTTCTTCACTGGGAGAATCCCTTAAGCTTGGCCGATGGAAATACACATGCAGTTATTGAATTCATAGTCACCCAGACATTTTATCTCTCTCCCCGACCGAGCCCCATATACCTTAGCATGTCGCTATAACTCTAAACCATCGGCGAGACACTATGTAGAATTTTCTAAGTCACAACAAGGGTCACTACAGCACCACTGTTCACCAAGAGAAAGTCAAACCTACGCTGACAAAAAGGGTCATTCATTGCATTTTTGGTGTAATTGGAATGAAGTCACGCCGAAAAAGAGAACCTAATGCGGATTCGGTGAGACATGCTTGCATCGCTAAAACCATACGCCAAGAGATGAAACCTATAACAAAGGCTAATTGAAGAAATCCCACTGAAGTCTATCGATATAACATATGAGTGTCGCTATAGCCCTTTATCGAAAGCATCCAACCTATACCGATGAACCACCAAAGTGAAGGTTAGGGAAATAAAGGGTTATCGGTATGACACTATCCCGAGAGTTGTAACCTATGCTGATACAGACCTAAGCATGAAATGCATAACTCAACTAATTTAGTGGAGCCATCCGTGGTCCTTTGGTCATCCTCCATCCCAAGGGTAAAACTTCACCCGCCTCTCCGAGCTCTGAACTCCGCCCTTTCTGACCACCGCCGGACTAGGACGAAATCAAATGGCAGGCTCAGCTGCTGGGTCCAGCTATGCTCCTGGCTATCGGCAAGACTTTCATCTTTTCCAGGACCCTTTCCTGACCTGAGGACTTGTGTCGAGGGCCTCCTTTGTCACCATAACATTGTCCGATCGGGATAACCTCTTGTTGACTAAGAAACCTACGCCGAGGACTCCATTTGCAATATTGAGATCCATCATCTTCGGCATAGCACACAAATATCGGTGAGACTTCTCATTGAAGATAGAAATCTTACACCGAGGTGCTTTGTCAGCGAAATGCATAGCTTTTGTCGAGACCTTTCCCCGATATAGGTTCTCACGCCAATTGAAACTAAAATGAAGTGATGGTGTTCTCCCCTGTTGGGCCTGAATCTCCGGGCTTCCGCCTGACGTTTGCCGCCCCAAATGCCAAAGTGCCCCCCGAACCCTGAACCTCCTGAACTTGGTAATAAAACTGTTGACTGCCTTTTGACCCACCGAACTCTGGACCCTAGAGTTTTGTCTTTAGAATTTCATTTTCAATTTGCTGTTCCAAATGGCCATCTCCAGACGGCTCCCCGGCCTGAGACATCTAGGTTCCCCTAGACTGATCCAAATGAGTCCAAATCTGAAATACAACTTCAACCCATGTGCTTGATTTTAGTCCCCTTCATGGTGAACATCTTAAAATACTAAAATTTGACCAAGGAGAGTCTTCAGGAGCTCTCCACTTGATTTTCCCTTCCAAACAGCATTTCTGCTAGGGAAGTTCGGCCCTCTGGGCCTGGATTGTCTTAGTGCCCTCAATCAAGAATAAAATAACATTAGGAGATATATTCATGTTATGCTTGGTAGACCCTTTCAAATGGATGTCATCTTTAGAATCTCGGCTAATATGAATGCTTTTATGATCAATTACGCTAACTACCCCTTTGCTTGCAGAATATATGGAATCGGGTGCGGGACCTTCAGGGGCCGCCGTCGAGAAGGACAAAGGGAAGAAGATAGGAAAAACTCCTCGAGGAAAAGAAGACAAAGACCAAATGAAATACCAGTTTCAAGGAAATCCTTTACACTCAAAAGTTACCATGGATTGGAAGGAAATCACTAACACAAACATAGGCCATGTCAACATTGACGAATTCACACAAAGGGTTAGAATCAATCCAATGACGAAGAATGCAAGATTGATAAGACGAAGCAAAATCGCAAAGGCTGCAGGATTCCCTCCATCTCTTGTGGCTCCCAAGCTTGTCATAGCTTTTCAGGAGGCCTATCACCCCGACACAAGAGCAATCATTGATACAGAGGGACACGCCCTTGCCGACATGTCGGCTGAAGGGATTACGAAGACCTTCCACATCCCAACTTTCCAAGAGATGGAAGTCCCCACCATAGAGGAATGCCAAGCAGCATGGGATGATAACCTTGCAGGATGCAAAAGTCTGATAAATCAGCACTGGCTTAAAGAGACAAGAAGACAGCCCCATCAAAGATGAAGAATTCCCTGAAAGGTAGCTATAGTAAAACAACAATTAGCTAAAAGACAACAGTACTACAGTGCCATCACTAGAGGACAAGATAGGGAAAAGGACAAAATGTAATTTTAAATTGCATTGTATTAGGGGTAGGTAAAACCCTATTTTGTAATGAATCAGGGCCACATAATAAGAATTGATCTTGGCCATTCATCTAACTTTTGGAAAACTATAAATAGGGGCTTGCCCCTCATTTGTAAGGGTTGGAGAGTTGTTGTAAAAAGAATTTTGCAGCAATAGAAGACAACATTGCATGATTTTATGGATGTTCTCTTTGATCTTTCTCATCTTGCATGCATGGTTCTACTTCCCTATTAGTTTAGGTGTTAGTTTTTTGAATGGAAGTGGTGATGGTGATTGTTGTTTCAGTATTTGATGGATTTCCAGCTCATGCTTTTTGTGGTTCATTGATGATGAATCACTTTGCAAAACTAGTCTGAGCCTCTTTCCTTTATTGCTGCAACTTAGTTCAATTGCATGTACATGATGTGTGTATGTGATGTGAAAATCTACAATCCCTAGAAGATTGCACTGGTTTTGTGTAGCTGTAGGTTTCTCTTGGTCAAGCAAAACCTAGTTTTGGAAGCCTGTCGACTTTAGCAGCCACCATTGTTACTGTTCATTCATAGCTTAGGATTAGAATAGCTTTCTTAACCCTTATTCTTTTGCTATTTCTTTTAATCCTTGGTTAGAGTAGGACCCAAAGCACCACCATGAAGCTAAATCAGATGAACTTGATGAGTTTTAGCTTGCTATTTTGAGTGGACAACCACTATTCATTCACTTCCAGCACTTTGAAACTGCATTTGAAAACCCAACTTCCCATGCTTTGTAACCCATCTGTAAGTTCACCTTGTGATTCTAGCAAATCACATCAAACTACTGAGGTATCTAAGTACTACCATGACCTGACATCCATGAGACCTTGGGATAGTGTTTTGCAATTTGATTGTGGAAGATTGTCTTTCAAGAGAGGTAGTGCACCTATGCATTACCTGTGTTGAGAAGTGCATAAAAAACACATCAATAGAACTAGCACTAGAGGGAGGGCTGACATGTTGGGAATAAAAGGCTGAAGGTTGGAAGTGATTCATTTCATGCCCTCCTCCTCCTAACGCCATCAACAGAACTAGCACTAGAAGGAGGGCATGGCATTTTGAGGCTACAAAGATGAAGGTTCGAAATCGAAAAGAGAACTTTCAAAGAATAAATCTGAGATAGGGAGATCTCTTTCGATGCTAAAATCAGAAAATTTTGTAGGCAAGTAGAAGCTGAGTCGAAATGGAGCAAAATGCAAAAATTGACATCACTCAACTACATGCAGATTTGAATAAGAGACTAAAGAAGCCATTGCAGTAGTTTGCATTGGTGGATAGATGTCGAGTCCATTGCCCTCGTATGCACAACAAGTTGGGGTGTTTGACTTTTTTGAACAGAATTGAAAGGGTCTTGCAAGGAGAAATCCCCTTCTGGGAAATCTATCTGCCTTTAGCCCTTCCAGACCCGGAGGAAGAATTGACAACCATGGCAGCCAAGGCATTCAAGGAGTTGATCCAGGAACATTTGAGCAGCAAGGATGGACCAATTTTGGAGGAAGTACTAATGGAAAGTTGGTATAGATTTCACAATGCACCACATTAAGAATTTATGTGTCCATCATGTGACAACATCATTTCTCAAGCCAAGGGTTGTTTGGACAAGTTGGAACAGAAAACTTCCTATGAGGAGAATTCATCCCATGAGGCAGAAGATTTGTCAACATCTAGAGGACAGCAAAATAAATATGAACTAAGAAACTTGACACAAGTTGGTATTGGGACAGCAGACATAGAAAATGAAAATCAAGAGGGAGGAGTTGAAAGTCTTGGAATAGCAAGGTTCCTTGGTGAAAATATAATTCAAATTAATTTAGAATGTCTTCCCTCCACCAATCGAAGGTAGTCCTCCACTCCAAAAGAAGAGAAATTGGTAGGTGGCGATGAACTAATGAAGTCTGCAACAGTGCATGTTGGGACAGCCACCGAAGATGCTGAAAAATAGGAAGAAGAAAAGGTTGACAACCTTGGAGTAGGTGAAAATGATGACCAAGGTATAAGTGAAATTAGATTAGAAAGCCTCCCCTTCATGAATGACAGTGATCAAGAATCTGAAAATGCAAGTTCGGAGGAGTGGGAACCACTCACCATGGTTGTCCACCATCATCCTTTTTTTTCAAGTGATGATGAGAACCCAGTAGCAGAAAGATATGACTAGCTCATCTCCAAGTTGGCAAAGGATTGGTCAAAGCTGAAATATCAAGTGGATTTAGAGGTGCTACTATTGCCAAATTGGTGCAGGCTTCATGATTCATCACACTCAAAGCTCACATGTGAACTGTGCTAAGAAGCCATTAAAAAAGTCAAAGAACAAGCAATGAAGCCAAGTGCCCGACCTCCTCTACTTGCTGCCCATATCGAAAAAGAAGACCAAAAGTCTGAATCAAGTGATGGCTCAATTAAAGGCAGACCTCAAAAGGATGTTGGGGCAGCAATAGAAGGACAACAATACAATCTCGGACTTCCGAGCGATGAAGTAGATTAAGCAAGAATCCTGTCCACCAGTCACCAAGAAGTTCTTCCTCTTGAAGAGCAATTGTGTACAATGGACAATGGACTTTTTGGTGAGTCTTTAGAGGGAAATTGTATAGTATACTTTGGTCCCCTTGATGAGGTGTCATCAATTGATGACTTCTTTCCATTGGGAGTTGCACTACGGAGGTATGCTCATGTCAAGGAAGAGCACATCCCAGAAGACGATAGCAATGAATACATACCCCTTAAGCCCCTAAACGGTGATGCATTGGAGTTTCTAGATTGGGAGAGGAGCTCTTTCTCCATTTATAGCGATAGTGAGCTAGAGGAAATGAGTAAATTTCATGATGAGATGCATGAACATCAAAAAGAAGAAGACAAGGGTGGAGGTGCTAAGATAGTTGCTAACAGAGATGAAGAACTCGACCGACTACAAGATGCAGCTTGGAGTCCTTCCACCATGATTGTTGTTGATCCTCCTTCATATTTAGATGGCTACAGTAGGATAGATTTGTGCATGTCATCATCCCATGACACTGAACATCATGAAAATAAGGCTGACACCTGGGAAAGGAGATGGGATAGCATGCTGCCCCTTGAAGACAGCAATCAAGAAGGGGTTTGGGCTATTGAAACCTGGGCAGATGAGGTGTACTTCCTCGAGGAAAAACTAGTGGAGGTTATGGATCCCATTGGTAGATTAGAAGAGCTATTTACTACCCATCCTCCTATCCTTATGTCAACTTAATATCTGAAGTGCTCCACCCTCCACCGCGCCCGCCCGAGGCTGCCAATGCAATGATCAAGGATGTTATGCTTGCTCTCAACTATCCAACGCTGCCACCTCCGTGTGATGACATCTAGGTTTTATCCTTCCTTGCTCCAGTTAATTTTCATAGCTGCACTTATTATTTGGATTATGGGAATGAGGGAAAATGAACTTGTTTATGGATTAACCATGGGTTTGACGAGCCTCCTCAATTGCTGATTTTTCATGATGACGTGATTGAACTTGCGTGCTGCAACATTGAATTTCTTTTTTTAGAATATAAAGACAAGTTTGCATGGTTAAGAATGATAACAATTGCCCATTTTCTTGTGCATGCATTATGAAATCTGATGAGTGTTAATGTCAACTCGCCTTGCCTGAACATAATGCTTTGTAAATATCTTTGTACATAGCCTGTTTTGAGTAGTATAGGTTTCTTGTAAATACTCTGCTTTCTTGCTTTCCTTAGGTTAGTTGGTGCGTGTAGGTTGCTCGCTTTGTAGGTTGTTTGCTTTCATTTTCTTTCGCTTTGCTGCTACTTTTCTCAGGGTCCCTCTGCTTTTGGCTGGGCATATTTGCATGCACAACAACCATACTTATCACCTAGGGTTATTCTACTTATTTCTTTGTCAAACTCTAATCGAGTTTTCAGAGTGGATGGTGAGGATCTTTTGTTGGTGTCAAGTGATCTGGGTGTTTGATTCAAAGAGGATAAGTTGTTGGTTTAGTCTGACTCTAACATATTCTAAAATATTATAGCTCTTACACATCTTAAGAATTCGACGGTCACTATAGGGCCTTTTGTGAAGTCTAGTTAAGTGAAAAATCTAAAATTTTGCTTCAGCGCCACTGTGATTCTAAGCCCTGAGTGCGAGGTTCAGTGCTTGTAGGTTGAAATAAAAGAGCTGAAAAGAGAAAAAGAAAGAAAACATTGAAAATTAAAAGAATGGAAAAATTCAACTTTTTGGGGGTATCAGAGCAACTCTATTGGGGCTATGGACACCCGGCTAGCAGTAGAGCAATGTTTGGGAGAATCACAGTGACAACCTTATCAGGGCTATGGACGCCTGACTGGCAGCGAGGCAATGTCCTGGATGCTTTTGGAGTTAGAATAAACTACGTAGCTTAACTAGAAAGAGCTTGGGTTCCTATAGCAACTGAAGGATGGGAATTAATGCAATTGCACACATTTGGATTTTCAGCATACTGAAGGTTGGGTTGGCTAATGGTTTTGATCCTTTGGTTGGGTGTCTAGTTTGTTTTCCCTATCATGAAGGTCAAAACTAGAGATTTTGGATCCGTGATTCTAGTTTGTCATCAAAATGCTCTTGAGCATTTCCCCAATGAGTCACCATTTGTTGTGCATGTTTTGCACACATGCCCCGTTTTGAACGAGGACCCTTTTTTCTCTCACCTTGTCAGGTCATTTTTGTTGCCACCTTATTTTGCGTGCCCCACTTTTTGGTGTCTTAGATGGTCAATATCGCTTCAAAGTCCCACCATGAGTTGACTGTGCCTTCCCCTTTTTAGTTTTGGTATGTTTTGGTGCCTCACGGAGTCTCTCTGGTAGATTGCCCTTGCCAACAGCCCCAGCCCCCCTCAAGCCCGGTTGTCCGAGTTTCCCATGCTGGGTTTCCTTTTCACTCCCACCATTCCCAATGGAATTTGGCTTTCATCCTCCCAACCCTTGGGGCCCAAACCTCTGATGGTCGTTTAATACAAATCACTAAATCTTAATGGCCATCCAAGCCTCTCGGGCCTGGCACTCTGGAGTTCCACTCCCCAGGTTCCGAGAGTGTTTTGCCTTGTCTCATGACAAAACTCTCACGTCTTCCCACCATCTGAGCCTTGACCTCCTCTTTGCTTCCCATGAATTTACCAAGTTGAATCTTCTAGTGTCCACCTTCCTATGCCCTCTTGGCTCTCGAGCCTGGATCCTCCCTTTCCCGTTGGGGACTTGGCATGAAATTAGAAATGGCAAACACCCTTTGCCCCTTTGTCAACATAACTTGGCCTTTCGGTATAGCCTTTCGCTGACACCCCAATCCCCTTGTTCTCCAGCGAGTCAACTAGACTCATTCCATTTGGTCAGACCTCTCACAGACTTAAGAGCCCTACACCAAGCACTTGGGTTTTGCTCTCTCTTTGCCAAGACTATTTGGCTTTCTCACTGACATGAACCTCATCGTGTTGTCAGTGAAACATACTGAAGTCGGGGAAACCTTATATAGAATGTTTTTACTTATGCTGAAAGCCACCCTGGGTTAGTCCTTCATTTGCCAGGAGAAAGCAAATCTTACCCCAAAGGCCATTTTTGCCTGTCAGCAAGACTTGGCAAGGTCGCCAGAACCTCTCCCCAATTTAAGAATCTTTCACCGAAGGTTCCCTCTGTTGGCATAGCTTGCCCCGGTCACCAAGACGTTTCCTCGCTTAGGGTTATCTCACCAACATCCTCATTTAGCATAACTTTCAAATGCCAGAGAGACCCTATGCCGATTTCTCAATGTCTCACCGAGGGGACTCACTCATTCATGTGTCACTGTAACAACCTTGTTGTCATGCCGATGAGACAACTTTATTATTCCATTCGATGAGACCCCGGACATCTCACTAAGACTTATACTGATCTTACAAAGTCTCACCGAACCATCTAGACTTTTGTCTTTGCCAGGAGAATCCCTTAAGCTTGGCCGATGGAAATACACATGCAGTTATTGAATTCATAGTTGCCCAGACATTTTATCTCTCTCCCTGACTGAGCCCCATATACCTTAGCATGTCTCTAAAACTTTGAACCATCGGTGAGACGTTATGTAGAATTTGCTAAGTCACAATGAGGGTCACCGTGGCACCACTATTCGCCAAGAGAAAGTAGGACCTATACTAACAAAAAGGGTCATTCATTGCATTTTCGGTGTAACTGGAATGAAGTCACGCCGAAAAAGAGAACCTAATGCAGAGTCGGCAAGACATGCTCACATCGCTAAAACCATACGCTGAGAGATGAAACCTATGCCGAAGGTTGATTGAAGAAATCCCATTGAAGTCTATCGGTATAACATATGAGTGTCGCCATAACCCTTTATCAAAAGCATCCCACCTATACCACTGAACCACCAAAGTGAAGGTCGAGGAAACAAAATGTTATCGATATGACACTATCCCGAGAGCTATAACCTATGTCGATACAGACCTAAGCATGAAATGCATAACTCAATTGATTTAGTAGGGCCATCCATGGTCTTTTGTTCATCCTCCATCCCGTGGGGAAAACTTCACCTGCCTCTCCGAGCTCTGGACTCTGCCCTTTCTAACCACTGCCGGACTAGGAAAAAATAAAACGGCGAGCTCAGCTGTTGGGTCTAGACATGCTCCCGACTGTCGGCAAGACTTTCATCTTCGCCAAGACCCTTTCCTGACCCGAGGACTTGTGTCGAGCTCCTCCTTTATCACCATAACATTGTTTGGTCAGTGTAACCTCTTGCCGACTAAGAAACCTACGCTGAGGACTCCCTTTGCAATATTGAGATCCATCATCTTTGGCATAGCACACAGCTATCGGTGAGACTTCTCATCGAAGATACAAATCTTACACCAAGGTGCTTTGTCGGAAAAATGCATAGCTTTCACCGAGACCTTTCCCCAAGATGGATTCTCATGCCGATTGAAACTAAAACGAAGTGACGGCGTTCTCCCCTGTCAGGCCTGAAACTTTGAGCTTCTGCCTGACGTTTGCTGCCCCAAATGCCAAAGTGCCCCCCGAACCCCAGACCTCCTGAGCCCGATAATAAAACTGTTTACCACCTTTTGACCCGCTAGACTCCATACCCTAGAGTTCCATCTTTGGAATTCTATTCTTAATTTGTTATTCTAAATGGCCATCTCCAGACGGCTCCCCGACCTGAGATCTCTGAGTTCTCCTAGACTGATCCAAATGAGTCCAAATCTAAAATCCAACTTCGACCCATGTGCTTGATTTTGGTCCCCTTCATGGTGAACACCTTAAAATACTAAAATTTGACCGAGGAGAGTCTCTGAGAGCTCTCCACCCAATTTTCCCTTCCAAACAGCATTTCTACTAGGGAAGTCCGGCCCTCTAGGCTCGGACTGTCTCAGTACCCTCAATCAAGAATCAAATAACATCAGGAGATATATTCATGTTATGCTTGATAGACCCTTTCAAATGGATGTCATCTTTAGAATCTCAACTAACATGATTTCTTTTATGATCAATTACGCTAACTACCCCTTTGCTTGCAGAATATATGGAATCGGGTGTAGGACCTTCAGGGGCCACTGG
Source organism: Sequoia sempervirens (assembly GCA_007258455.2). Lineage (NCBI taxonomy): Eukaryota > Viridiplantae > Streptophyta > Pinopsida > Cupressales > Cupressaceae > Sequoia > Sequoia sempervirens. The sequence goes on along the minus strand of VDFB02270651.1, from coordinate 300,925,165 downwards.
CAAGAAGGACAAAGGGAAGAAGATAGGAAAAAATCCTCGAGGAAAAGAAGACAAGGACCAAATGAAATACCAATTTCAAGGTGATCCTTTACACTCAAAAGTTACCATGGATTGGAAGGAAATCACTGACACAAACATAGGCCATGTCGACATTAACAAATTCACACAAAGGGTCAAAATCAATCCAATGACAAAGAATGCAATATTGATAAGATGGAGCAGAATCGCAAAGGCTGCAGGATTCCCTCCATCCCTTGTGGCTCCCAAGCTTGTCATGGCTTGTCGGGAGGCCTATCACCCTGACACAAGAGCAATCATTGATACAGAGGGAAACACCCTCACTGACATGTCGGCTAAAGGGATTACGAAGACCTTCCACATCCCAACTTTCCAAGAGATGGAAGTCCTCACCATAGAGGAATGCCAAGCAGCATGGGATGATAACCCTATAGGATGCAAAATTCTGATAAATCAGCACTGGCTTAAAGAGATAGGAGGATAGCCCCATCAAAGATGAAGAATTCCCTGAAAGGTAGCTACAGTAAAATAGCAATTGGCTAAAAGACAAAAGTACTACAGTGCCATCACTAGAGGAGAAGATAGGGAAAAGGATAAAATGTAATTTTAAATTGCAATGTATTGGGGGTAGGTGAAACCCTATTTTGTAATGAATCAGGGCCACATAATAAGAATTGATCTTGGCCATTCATCTGACTTTTGGAAAACTATAAATAGGGGCTTGCCCCTCATTTGTACGGGTTGGAGAGTTGTTGTAAAAAGCATTTTGCAGCCATAGAAGACAACATTGCATGATTTTATGGATGTTGTCTTTGATCTTGTTCATCTTGCATGCATGGTTCTACTTCCCTATTATTTTAGGTGTTAGTTTTTTGAATGGAAGTGGTGATGGTGATTGTTGTTTCAGTATTTGATGGATTTCCAGCTCATGCTTTTTGTGGTTCATTGATGATGAATCACTTTGCAAAGCTAGTCTGAGCCTCTTTCCCTTATTGTTGCAACTTAGCTTGATTGCATGTACATGATGTGTGTATGTGATGTGAAAATCTGCAGTCCTTAGAAGATTGCACTGGTTTTGTGTAGCTGTAGGTTTCTCTTGGTCAAGCAAAACCTAGTTTTGGAAGCCTGTCTACTTTAGCAGCCACCATTGTTACTGTTCATTCATAGCTTAGGATTAGAATAGCTTTCTTAACCCTTCTACTTTTGCTATTTCTTTTTGTAGATGTCTAAATTTGGACACTTAATTTATCCAAATTCATCCCCTTTCGTCTTATTTCCGTTAATTAAGTAATACTCCTATTATTTAATTAATATCTTTAATTCTGCCAAATCCCTAAGATATTTAATCAATAATACTTTATCTCTTTAATCCTCGCTCCATCAATTGAATTAAATAAATATTCCATTTATTTAATCCCCTTTATGTCACATCCTCCATTTTTTATCTTATCCTAATCCTTCCTCTAATCCCATCATTAGGATGTGCACATGCCTAATCCTTGATTAGGATGTGTCACATCCTCCAACTTTTGCAAGTTGGCCTCTACTCTCTCTTAGCCACCTAACCCCCCTCTAATCCTTCATTACTCTTTCCCATGTGATCTTTGACTTGTCACATCAAGTCACATGTGAAATCTAACCCTCTTCTAATCTTCAATAATTAATCTAATCAAGTACTTGCACAATCCTAATCACCCCCTTTAGTCAACTCTCCCCATCCCCCAAGGAATTTTTAATTCCTTTTTATTTATCCTAGGCTCCTCTCTTCCCCATGTGAATTTTTAATTCACCTTTTAATCCCCCAATGCACCCTTTGGAATTTAAAATTCTTTCCCATCTCCCCATAAGGATATTTGAGGAATTTTTAATTCCCCACTTGTCCTCTCACCCACATGGGGACAAGGACCTCCTTTATGAGGAGATCTTGTCCAATCCCAAGGTACTTTGTACCCCTCTCCATGTCATGTCCTTTCTCCTTCCACCTCATGTCCACTTCACCTTTTAGGGCTATCTCACATGCCACATGTCAAGATGTGGAGGCTTGTGAGTTCTCAACTCACCTTAGCCCTACATCTTGATATTTGGTGGATCAATCTCAACCGTCCATTTCCCCTAGGATTTCCCAAAAATCCTATAAATACCCCCTCTTTTCTCTCATTTTAGGGAGATCATTTGTGCTAGCCAAACTCTTGCAGTTTTGTTTCTCAACCTCTACTTAGCCATTTTCACATTTTCATCCACTTGCATCCATTTTCACATCCTCATCTAGCTTGCATCTTGCCATCCAAGGAGCATACACGTCAAAGATCGAAGGGCCAACCAAAGGATCGACTCAACGCAAGGTATAAAGTTCCATTTTGTGGCTTTGTCTTGTTTTGTTTCTAACTTAGGCTAATCTTGAAGTGTAGGTTGTTTAAGTTGTTTATTTGCACTCTTTTGGCTTGTTGCTTGCTTTCTAACACCTCTATTCAACCTATCACACTTTTAATCCTTGGTTAGAGTAGGACCCAAAGCATCACCATGAAGCTAAATCAGATGAACTTGATGAGTTTCAACTTGCTATTTTGAGTCGACAACCACTATTCATTCACTTCCAGCACTTTGAAACTGCATTTGCAAACCCAACTTCCCATGCTTTGTAACCCATCCGTAAGTCTGCCTTGTGATTCCAACAAATCACATCAAACTACTAATGTATCTAAGCACTATCATGACCTGACATCCGAGAGACCTTGGGATAGTGTGTTGCAATCTAATTGTGGAAGATTGTCTTTCAAGAGAGGTAGTGCACCTACGCATTACCTGTGTTGAGAAGTGCATAAAAAACACATCAACATAACCCTAGAGACTGACATACCCAACTCAGATTTGCTCTTTGGGCAGATTGTACTAGACATAAAGCTTCCATTAGGATGTCACCCTACCACCTTGTTTACGGATTAGAACCTGTGTTTCCTATATAATTGAAAATTCCTACCCTTCAGTTCATCAATGAGTAGTATGATGAGGGAGACAAACGTGAGGCAAGACTTGTCAAACTATTGCACCTTGAAGAAAAGAGAGATGAAGCCCTCGAGAACTTTTCTAAGCATCAAGGGGTTGTCAAGAGGTGGTTTGATAAGAGAGACAAGGTTAAAGATTTTAGGATTTCTGACTTGGTTCTTTCTTGGGATAAAGCCCATGACTGTAAGGGAGAGCATGGAAATTTTGATAAACTTTGGCTTGGACCTTACCAGATCTCAAAAATTATGGGAGATAATGCTTTTTGTTTGAAAACTCTCACTGGAGAGGATATCCCAATGCTTATCAATGGGCACTATTTGAAGCATTATTTCCAATCTTGAGTTGTTTTTTCTCTTGTCTTATATATAGTTAGATTAGGTTTCCCTTTCTACTTTTCTTTTGCTTGTTTTGGTTAGTGTAGGTTTCCTTTTAGTTTGTTTGTTTTTGTGTTGCTTTTGCTTTGGGGGTTTCTCTGTTTTAGCCTAGATGTGTTGCACCTACATGGCAAATATGCCTTATCTGGAATTTTTCTAAGTATTTCGTTGGTGAACTTGAGTCTTGCATCTTGAAAGGATGGTTGGAATATTTGCTGTTGCGAACAGTTTTAATGTCATATTTATAGAAGATTGAGTCATTGGTGTGGATTTGAATTTGAAATACTCTGAAAATCTTATATCTTTCATACATCTTAAGAATCCTGATGTCACTATAGGAATTCTTGTGAAGTCTTGTCAAGTGAAAAATCTTAGTTTTGCTTCAGCACCACTGTTGTTCTCAGCCTTGAGTGCAAACTCCATTGTTCACAGGTTGAAATGAAAGGGACAGTTCCTATTGATCATGTTTTCTGCACAATAACATTCAGACAGAATATGATATCCTATCTCTCTTGAAAGGTAAATCTCTATCGGCAAGCCTCAAGAGATAACCCCAAGGTTTCTAATGTCAGGTCTTGACAGTGCATAAAACAACTCAGTAATGAAATGTGAAAATGCTAGTAATCACAATGGAACCTTACTACAAGCAAAATGTTGAATCAATTTTATCAGATCTAACAATTTGATGGTGCCTCAATCCTAGATTTAACCTCATTATCAAAGAAATAGAAAAAGGACAAGGGTTTCAGAGAGATTTCTAAATCTAATACTACTTCTAAAATTAACAATATAAGTAACCAATACTCAAAATGGACCAGTCCCTCAAAAACCGATCTCTACTTGACCAAGATAAATCTACAATCTCACAAAAAAATAGTGCAATCTTCTGAGGTGTTAAGATTTTCAAATCATGAACATTCATTCAACAATCCCTTTTGTAGTTGAAATGAACGAATCTTCACAATCAAACTAGGCACATGGAATATGAAGTCCAGGCTAACTTTTCAAAGCAACTAACAATCAGTTGGTTGCGAAAAGTATGGACTGAAGGATTGCTGCAACATTCAAGTATTAAATTACAAACATTATTAAGTCAAATCTAATATGAACATGAATCTTCTCAAAGCAATTTTAAAGACAGAATAAAAGGACCATGCAAAACAAAAGAAGAAAAGTGTGGCACCAAATCACAATGACATTTCTTGTATTCAAATTGTCCACTGTAGCAACCATTCCAAATTTTTGTTACAACATTTTCTTGAGAATACCTACTTGCTACTAACTACCTCTACTTCTAACTATTTGCTCTATTTCTATATTCTATCTAACTTCTGACCTATTTCTAACTGTTCTAACCCTCTACAAATGAGGTGGCATGCCTGATAAATAGAACTCCCCATAAATCTGTCAGCCAGGCAAGGGTTTCGCAGCAATAACTCAGCACAACAACCCGGCCAAAAGAGTCTTCAAAATGGGTCAAGCAGGCATTAAATGTAGATCCCATCCAAGTTGGCCTGATATCCGTAATACAATTCAAACTGATGCACGGGAAGGTAATAGAGTAGCACAAATTGTGCCATAGCCCTCATTAGCTCCCTTCCCTATTATCTCTGCCCTGATCTGGCTCTTCATGTACTTTCAAGAACATCCCATCCAAGCCCACAACTGGTGACAGGGGCAAAAACCTAAGTCAATTCTCAATGGATGCAATCTCTCCTCTTGATTTTTTGACCGACTTATCCCAATCCGCCTCATGCGTTAGGTATTTGTCAACAACTACAAGGTAGGTGGCTGCAATGTAGTTGGTGCTCGGACACAGGATCATCATTACTTGGTACATAGACATCATGCCACCACTTCTTCAACTATTCCAGACTCAAGAACCTTGGCTCGATCTTTCTTCTTCCCATCAAGATTTTGAAGAAGGCAATGGAACCATTGTAAATCTAATTCAAGGTATCATCAATCTGCTTCCCTCATTTGTGAATATTTTTCAATGACTTCTACCTAATTTGCAGTGCCTCAAACCATTCCCAAGGTTTGGCAGCCCTAGCAGAAGAAAGAATCTCATCGCTTACCAACCTGTCATGGGTGTACTCCATTAGAGTTCTAATTTTTTGTAGGAGGTCCGTATCCTCCTTATCTTGGGCCAACACTTGTTTCAACCACTCAGTTTCCATAATAGCATCTTTCCCCATTGACAGGATCTCCTTAATAGCTTCATTGCCCTTCTCTTGCACTCCTTTCAACCAATTCATAGTGGCAAGGGTGGAAGCTTTCATCTTTTCAAGCTCAGTTATGGTCTCCTGAGGTAGAGGATTGGTTGTAGAGGAGGAGGGATTAATGGACTATAGAGGCTTTATTAATTCCTCCAAGCACTTCTTGAGATTTTCATTTTCTCTCTTCAGCTCCTGCTTGGCCTTCATTTCCTTCCTCAATCAATCCACCATAACTGCACTGGAGACCTCATAATCCTCAATATCCTGCTCAACTGATGTAGGCCCAAGATTAAAAGTCTGTATATCATAATCACTTCTAGCCACCTTATCTCTATTTTTGTCTAGAACAGGGGTAGCAATATGAACCACCTTGTTATGTGCCTCGTCCCTCTCGACTCGTGAGATCACCCTAGCCTTCTTTTTTCCTTTATCCTTTCCAATCTTGGCTAGTAGTACATCCCAGTTCGGTGGACTATCTTCCATTACCACCTGTTTTCTCTTTATTTCTTTCTCCAGCCAATTAGAGATAGTGGACTCCAATTGCACCCTGCTCTGCCCCATTTCTTCTTCATGTTGATCTCTAGGTGCCTCCTTGCTCAAATTATGTCTCTCAAGGGTCTCATCCATTTTAATTTCTTCCTCTGCAACATGCTCCTCTTCATGTGTAGGTGATGGATCCCTCATTGCTTCCACCTCCCTTGGAGGAGATTCAACTACTTTAGTTCTGATAGGAGAGTCAGCATGTGCAACCACAAGGGATTGCATTATCTTTTCAATTTCTGCCTCTGCACTGTGGAGTTCCCCTTCATGAAATTCTTCCTCCCCTATATCTGGATCCTCATCAATCTCCTTTGTCTCACCTGGTTCACTTTGGGTTTCATGAGTGGGAGGGAGGTCATCATGCTGCTTCTCATGAGAAGCCATCAGAGGTAGGTTAGCCTTAGGCACACCATTCCTGGGAGAGGGAGTCCTAGACCTCCTTGCATATACTTTGGACTTCTCCTCTAAGCTTTCAAGATTTATTACTGGTGGGGCAACTTCTTCCCCAACCTTGGAGCTAGCCTTTTCTAATAATTTGACAATTCTTCTTCTTTTGGACACAGTAGCACCAGCCTCGGGACTCTGTTTCTCAGTCCCTTTCTGCTCAGGCTTCTTAGTCCTAGTCCTTTTCTTAGCCTTTGGCTTCCTCTATTTCATTGTTTCATGGTCCTTTTCTTCTTGAACACTTTTAGACTTAACTTTGATAGGGGAATATGGCTTTCCCTTGCCCTTCGGATCCTACTCGGTGGACTCCTCAGAAGTAGAATGGGAATCTAAGTCCCCCATCAGGGCATAGGTGCATTGCACTCCTTTGTTTTCCAACTCCCATACCGTGTGTTTGAGCCACATCTTGGTAACTTTGAGAACTGGATCCATCAATTGCCTCAGCTCTATCTTTTCCTCCTCTAACCAATCCACATCACCAATCTTCCTATCCTTTACTACCTCATATGCATGGTCCTAAATTACGTTCCCATCATCTTCCAATTGATCAAGCACTTCTCTTACATTATATAATCAAACTTCATCAACTAGAAGCTAGGAGAATTTCTTCCTTCTGACCTTGTATTCATCATTGTAGTTGGCCCAATAGTCCTCTAAATTAACCTTATGGCTATATTCTCTACTGGCCTTCTTTTGAGCTTCCCTTGTGATGTCAAACCTGGATCTCTTGGAGTGGAGAGGCAAACCAAGAGCACTCAATTGTTCTTTTGAAGCTTGGGCAGAACCAATGGAAGGATATACCTCACTAGTGCCAATCCTTAAGGGAAAATCCCCACCAAATCCTATCTTATGTTTGTCCTTTTTGACAATGGCATCAAAATCACAAATATGCCTAGTTACTTCCAACAATATGATGTGGTCAGTGGGATACCTTGGAATTCTGTACGGGGCCTTTTGACAGCCATCAACCCGAATGTAGGAGAAAGTAGGGAACTGGACGAACCACGCCCCATATTTCTTGATGAGATCCTTAGCCAGATCTGAAATCCTAACATGCTCTACCTCCTGAATCATTCTAGTGATATGCATGGTGAATGCATCATTTTCCTTCCTATATCCAGAGTCTCCTAAAAACAACTGAGGGAACACCTCATAGATGATGTCCTTTCCAAAAATTCCCTTTGTATCCAATCCCCTATAGGGATGGAACCTAACAAGTGCATAGACTAGATATGAGGTCATTGTGAAGGTCTTTGACTGCAACACATTGGACAATTGCTTATGAATGACTTGGCTGATGACCCATGCCCAATGGTAGTCAATTTTCTCTTGTTCCATCCTTACAATGGCATGGCACGTCCAATTCTTGAATGTACCGGCACTCTTCAATCCGACCACCCTACTCAGAAAGGTGATGGCATCATAGTACTCCTTGAATTTTGCTCTGAATAGTTGCTTAGGCAGTTTGGAGTAGTGGGACTTGGGCTTCTCTAGCCAGGAATTGATTAGTTGTTGTGATTTCACAGTTTGGTCATCGTAGAACTCCTGGGCTGCCTCAATGGTGAATCCCACCACATGAGATCTATCTGGCATGTCAAAGGTTTGGGAAATGGAGACTGGATTGAGATTGGCAACAATTCTCCCTTGAGGCCCAATAATCCTCTGTGTATCCTGATCATAGTGTCTTGTGCACTCAAGGACCAACTCGTAACATTGTACTATAGAAGGGAAACTGGCTACATGGGATAAGCCAGATTTTTTCTTTCTCCTGGCCACCAGAGGAAGATCCTCGGCTGCCATTCTTTCTTTAAATTCCTCATAATCCTAGAGGCCAACATTTGTATTAGTCACTTCTGACTAGACAGAAGTGACCTTACTCTCAAGGACCTTGCTCTTAATGTCTAGCTTGATCCTCTTTGCATTAGACAATGAGGAACTATCCACTACCTTGCCTAACTCAGCCTGCATTCAACATGAAAACATAGTAAAAATCACAGGAAAGCAAGGTTAATTCTTCTAAACACCATTAGAAAGCATCTCACAAAGTTAAGGTGTCACTAACATCCATATAAAATGATCACAGCAAGTTTCAAGTTTCAAGACCGTCCGCGAAATCTGAGCCAAAGAGTAATTTCAGGAAATTCCAGACCAACCGAATTCCAACAGAGAAGTCGGGGGACACCTACTTAATCATTGACTTGATCATTTTTCATCAATAATTCACATGGGAAAGATCCAATTATGTCATGAAATAATCATTCAATGCATCACAAATTATAATCAAGTCCAATTATTTCATGTTCCCTTATGTTTCTTCAATTTTTGGGGAAATCTATGAGGGACAAATTTCCACGAAGAACGGGCCAAAGAAGAAGCTTCAAAAGATCTAGAAGATGGCAGTTTTTGGTGAAATCCAGACCTGGCAGACATCCACGGTCAAGGCAAAGTTTTGAACCAAATGGAGATTTCTGGAACGAAAGCTTTGGCAAGAGTTAAGATCTCACGAAGAAGTATTGGCAACATTTAGGAGTCTCGCTAAAGGAAATCACTAGGACAGGCTTTGCTAAGACTAAGGGGTTTTAGTGAAACATCTTGGTGAAAAGAGACATAGCAAATACCATCGATATGATCAAAGGACAGTTGGGGTAGGGTCTTAGCGAATGCTACATGTCTCACCGACTGGTGGGTTTAAACAATCACTCCGGCAAGACTCAAGTTTATTTACATGATGTCCCAGTGAAGTCACAGAGTCTTGCTGAAAGTGATGGTGTATCAAACATCTCGATGTGACCAACGAGTAGTTGGGGTAAGGTCTTGGCGACAAAGGGGAGTCACGGTGAATTAGGTGAATATCGGTATATGTTCTAAGTTCTGTTAGAGGTCCTAGCGACTACACAAAGCTTCGCCAACAAAGGAATCTCATCAGAATAACATCTAGCAAACACACTGCGGTCCTAGCAAAGTAAGATTCGAGCTCGGTGAGAAAGGAAGGGGTCGCTAAAAAGTCTTAACGATAGCTAGGAGTCTCGCCGAAAGCAAAGGTCTCAGCAGAAACATGGATCTCGCAAAGAAGTCTTAGCGAAAGATGGATGTCTCCCTGACAGAAATACTTTGGTGAAGATGTGACATCATCTGGGTGACTAAATACAAACCTAAGAAGACTTCTTCGGTGAAACGCAAGGCAATCGGAGTGGCATCTCCCCAAACTCGAAGGGTTATGACAACTTGGAAAGAATACAGCCCGACAAAAGTGAAGGCATTCGATGTGAGGGACAATATTGTCACAGTGACAAGTCATGAACTTAATAAGAGCCCTCAGTGGAACATAGGGTGATCGGTATGAGGTATTACCGATGAATGGATGTCTTGGCGAAAGCAAAGATCTCATCAACTGATAAGCACAAGGAATTTCATCAGTGTAAGAATGATAGTGTCACGGCGAATAAAGTTTGAAAGGGATGGATAATCCCAGGCCATGACACTAAGGCACGATTTCACCTAGACACTGAACCAACTATGGATTTTGACAAGTTTAACCTAAGACAAGTCAGGGATGGGCTCTTTCATGAATTTTCTTTGTATTATGGGCCCGCTTTATGATGAAATAACTAGACATGGCCCTATCCTAGGTTTCAAACCTCACCATTCGCCATTAATGCATAGGAAAGCTCAGGATTTAGTTGTTTCACTATTGAGTCACCACTAGGGTTTATTGATTACTCTCAGGCAAGACTCATTAAAATGTAGATAGACACATGAACTCAAAACTCACCTGGGAGATGACAAAGGATGCAATACAGAACAACCCTAGTGTGAAATAAATAACTAAAAAGGAATTCAAATCCCACAAGCCCTCACAAAACCAATGTGCCATTCATAATTCAATGCAAAGCAGGGCAATCAGACACATACCATTAAAAAGTGGGAACTGGTCCTAGAAGCAGCAAACACGAAGCTCAATGGTGTCTGCAACAAACAGAAGTAATAACGCACAAGAGATAGCCACCAAATCAATAAATTCAAGCCCAAATGCCTCCAAATAAAGTCAATCAATCACAGGAAAGCACCTCTTAGCTCAAATGATGGCAAATAGTGAACATAATGGTGCAAAAGATCTCAAAAATCAAGTAGGATCTAGCCTTCAAAGCGTGTATAAATCCATTAATGCACTCGATAAGACACTCATGAAACCTAAGGAGCCGATGACAAGGTGGAGTCCAGAAAATCTGAACCATGCAGAAATCCGCAAAGACCCAAAAGTCCCGAGCAACAAGGTTCAATCAGAATCCAAGCAGGACCCGAAAAAATCCAACCAGGGTGAAAAATCCTGAATTAGGGAAAAAGCCGAAAATTCATCCAGAACTTAATATTTTCAATAAACAACCTGGGGGAACACTTGGGCATTCAAAATAAACATTTAAACACATACCCAAGTAAGACAAAACCTCAAAAAGAAAGGGACAGAACACCAAAACCAAAGCAAAAGAGGGTCCCTGCTTATAGCAGGGTGTGTGTGCGAAAAATTGCACAACACCACCCTCAATCAAATGGGAAAACTGAGGTTGTTAGTAAGTGTTTGGAAGGATATCTACGTTGTTTCACTTCAGAGAAATAGTCTCAATAGGTAGATTGGCTACCACTTGTCGAATGGTGGTATAACACTTCTTTTCATAGCTCATCAAAAATGTCTCCATTTTTGGCACTTTATGGAAATCATCCTCCTTCCATCACATCATCAATAAAGGTGTCACCAAGAGTTCAGGCAGTAGAGGACCACTTGCTTCAACAACAACAGATACTTTTAGGACTCAAGGAGAATTTATCCATGGCACAAAATTGAATGAAACAACAGGTAGACCAACATCATAGTGAAAGAAGTTTTGAAGTTGGGGATTGGGTCTTCTTGATATTGCAGCCTTATAACCAAATCTCACTAAAGCAACAAAAAAAGAATAATAAGTTGTCTCCAAGGTATTATGGTCTATACCAAATCATGCAAAAAATTGGTAGTGTTGCCTACAAGCTAGAGTTGCCACCAGCAACAACGATACATCCAGTTTTTCATGTTTCATGTTTGAAGAAGGTAATTGGGAATAATATTCCAACTCAAACAGCACTACCAGAGCTCAATGAAGAAGGAAGAATCATTTTTGAACTAGAATGCATTCGTCAAACACACACAAAGAAGCTGAGGAATAGAACTCTCATTTAGTATCTCATCCAATGGAAGAATTTACCAGTTGAAGAGGCCACATGGGAGGATGAGGAGTTCATTCAAAAGAATCCAAACTTGATTAGCATTGAGGACAATTCTTTTTGGAGGAAGAGGGGCATGCTAAGCCCTTAATATTAGTGTACATTGGGTTATGAATATTCAGCTTGTGGCTATCTTAACTCTTTCTTAAGTCATATTATCATTAGTATATTGTTATTTAGTTGTTTAGGTCAGCCTAAGACTTATATAGGTGTGTCTAAGTCAGCCTAGGTGATATCCTAGGCATAAATAGGTATATATAGGAGGTTGTGAGTCTTATTTCATCATGAAGTTGTGAAATGTGTTCTCATTAGAGATATTTGGAGGTTTTCCCCCTTGAAGTGGCTTGTTATTCTTAGTTGATATCAAGTATTTATAGCATACTTCATATCCTATTCTTTTATTGTGCAACTTATTTCATAACACTCCAGCTGAGGACAAGTACAAAGATGAAGTAGGACCTTCAAGATTAAAAGGTACAAACTATTAACCTTGACCTTACTACAAAAGAACAATAAAAGGAGTTTAAGGAATCATCACAGGCCATCCTTAGAAGATTAGATAAAGAAACCAAGGAGAAGGAGGAATTGAAAAGATAATTGAAGGAAATATAGAAGTATGTGTAGCATTTGGTTGAGCACTTGCAGGCTCAATCTGGTGAAGGTGCCTCATTTTCTGAAGGATTACTCTCAAAAGAAGTTGTTTTAGAAATTGAAAAGATGAGGACATCTACATAGACCTAACTTGAGAATGGATGAATGTTGTGATCCAGAGAGGAGATGGTGTGATTGCAAAGATCTTGTACACCTATGAGAAGGAAACAAAATTTTTGGAGGACACATCCCAATTTGCAGTAGACTTTCAGAAGATAGATGATGCCACCATTTCGGAATGAGAGAAAATTTTAGAAACTCCAAAAGAAGAGCTTCTCAAGAAAAATATCCTTACTTCAAATGACATATCCAATTCAATGAAGTGGATGGAAGTATGAAATTATAGTAAAGAGATGATGATGAAGGTCCTTAAAAGGATGAAAAAGATCGAAGGAAAGATAAAGGAGGTGTACGATGGCTATATTGCATTCACAAAAAAATTCACTAGAAGAAGGAAATTTGGGAAGAATAATTTGAATGTTAATCAATTACTAAAGTGGTGGCATGAGGTTTATTCTCCAGCCAGCAATGGATCAATTTCCAAGTACTAGCTTGAGTATGTAGCCTTCTATATCTCCAATTTGGATAAGTACCAAGGGCTACAAGTAGAATGGGAAAAAGCTTTGACTAAATTTGATGAAGAGTTAAAATCAATCAAGCTAAGGATAAAGTTCATCCCAGTGCCTGATCCAGCCAACCTAATAGATGTCATTTCAAAGATTCATAAAGACAAAGAGGACAACAAGGCTCGCCTACCTTGAAGAATTTCCCACCTACATCGAATTTTCCTATTTTGGTTAAGAAAAGATTGGCTTTGGAAGATTGGTCCATCTTGAACAGTCTATTATTTGCATAATTGATCTTAGGTCTTGGATTAGATAACTCTCTCAAACCCTACTTCTTTTTCTATTTCTTTTAAATTTTTATTAGAGAAATATTTACAAAGCATCACCATTATTGTTAAATTTGATGAACATTTGAAGCTTCAACACTTTTTTTGTAAGGCCCCTTGTGACTACCAGCATTTTCACATTTATCACTGAGTTGTTTGTGCATTGTCAAGACTTTACTTTAGATAACTTGGGGTTATCTCTTGAGGCTTGCTGATAGAAATTTACCTTTCAAGAGAGATAGGATATTATATTATGTTTGAGTTGTTGTGCAGAAAACACCATCAATAGATTGGCACTAGGAGGGTTGATTCAACAAAGCTAGAGCATTTTATATCATCAATATTTCCACAGAGATTCGGATGACAAACTAGATCCATAATAGAAGGATATTTCCAAGATTTAGGAGCCCCTACTAGGTCAAGGAGGACCAAAAATGGAAAGGCATCATCATCTTCACCCATCTGGCCATCGATCCCTTCATCTTCTGATTCTGAATCCATTTTCACTAAACCCACTCCCATCCAACTTAATCCTTCACCCATTCAGCAACCCCAGATTCCAGTTAATCAACCACTACCACCTCCACCACCACCAATGGCTTTTCTAGATAACAATCCTTCACCTCTGGCTTTCAACAATTACAATGTCATGCCCAAAAACCCTAAGCACTTTTTCTCCAAGTTTCATATCAATGATCCCAATAGGAATATTGAATAGCATATTCAGATTTTCTGGACTACTCTAAAATACAAGAAGATTGTTCATGAAGATGTAGCTTGCAGGTTTTTTTCCTACGCATTGGGAGATTAGGCATTTTATTTGTAAAATCATTTACCAGCTGGTTCTATCACTAGCTAGGATCAAATGGAGACTTCCTTCTAGCAGAAATTCAGGAATTTGGTCATCTCTAATGACTTATACCACCAGTTCATATCAATCAAGAGAGAGGTTAATGAACCCATAGGCTCATTTAACAATAGGTTTCATAGGGCTTACTCCTGACTTTAGCTACCATATGTTTTAAATGATACATCTGCTAATGAAGTCTATTATGAGCACTAGATAGCTTCACCTCTACCTTCATTAAATGGAAATGTCAACCCCCTACTACATTGACTGATGCATATGTTGAGGTAGTTAAAGATAGCACTAATTTAAGGTAGCATTTGTTTCTGATGAGCCTAGTTTTTGGTCAAATTTTGGAAAGAATTTATAGTCCATTTGCTAGCAGTGGTATGAACTTTAGTAGTTAATTGTTAATATTTGCATAATGTTTCCCTCAAACCATTGACATTGGGTTTAACTCTATCTCTGTGAATTTTTATGTTGAAATAATGGATGTTGAATCATCCAATGAAGTTGCACACACTTCAAAGGATCTTGCCAAGAGAAATTCAACCGCACAGAAAGTGTTGCAACTAAGGGCATGCATATGGAGATTGCTATTGATCTAGAATATTAGATTATTACAAATGTACAAATGCCTTGAATATATAGGCATGAATGAGATGCGAGATGCAATATGATTTTTCCATGTGTCTTGATCTAACAACATGTGACAACATGTGAACCCTACCTAGGAAATGATAAAGGATTGAGATAAGTTCTAGAAGGACAACTCATCTTCTAGAAGGAATCTTATCTCTACAAACATGAAAGGGGGAATTACCCCATTATTTAATGATATCTAATTTATGCAACCTAGAACTTAATTAATTAAATAAATGACCTAATTTAACTTACGCTAGTGTAATAAATAATGGAAATAATGGAAATAAGAGCCTAATTTTTTTCTAAAATAGAAAATGCTTGCGACTAAAAAAAAATTGCCTTAGAGGACAACTAACCAGGGTGATTTTCTTACTACAAATTTGTACAGATCATACCAATTGATTTTGCAAACCCAAATACCTATGATGGCTCTTGGGTTGTTGAATCTGATTTTGATGATTGAACAAGAAATTCTAGGGTTTCAAGGCCTTCTGAAGACAATGGCAAGCTTGGTCCCTGGGTTGAGTCAAGTAGCCTGCAATAGAAACCTTCAAGCCTACAATGAATCTCTCTCACCCAACTTTCTTGATCCTTGGATGAACTCTCAATGGAATTGCTTTGATACCATGTTGAAATAATGGATGTTGAATCATCTAATGAAGCTACGCACACTTCAAAGGATCTTTCCAAGAGAAATTCAACCACACAAAAAGTATTGCAACTAAGGGAATGCAAATGGAGATCGCTGTTGATCTAGAATATTAGATTATTACAAATGTACAAATGCCTTGAATATATTGTCATGAATGAGATGCAAGATGCAATATGATGTTTCCATGCGTCTTGATCTAACAACATGTGAACCCTACCTAGGAAATGATAAAGGATTGAGATAAGTTCTAGAAGGACAACTCATCTTCTAGAAGGAATCTTATCTCTATAAACATGAAAGGGGGAATTACCCCATTATTTAATGATATCTAATTTATGCAACCTATGACTTTATTAATTAAATAAAAGAACTAAGTTAACTTATGCTAGTGTAATAAATAATTAATTACACTAACATTTTAATGACATTGGCATATTATGTGGATTACCTATATTGATTTTGTGTATGTTTGATGAATGTTCTTTAAGGTGATTATAGATGTGTAATTATTATGCATACTGACATTGCTATGCAGGACACAATTTGTTGATGCTAAGTTGACAAAGGAACTCATCAAATGATCATGTAGGGGAATCATTCAAAGGAGTCAATTGAAGGATGGAGGTAGCAGATTCCCCATAATAGTCAATTGTAACCACTTTGTATTTATGGCATTTGGAAATCATGGGTGTAACTACTGCGCTGAGTCCACATTTGGGAATGCATGTCTAACTGGATTCCCTACAGACGTAACCGCACTACCACTCTTTTCCTCGCTTTCCCTAAATAGCATCCTCTTAGTTACTAGGATTTGACCACCCTGTTTAGCTGGTAGAATAAATAGGATTTGAATCTTCTTCTTGGTATTTCTTAGTTCTTCATTGTTGTTGGTAAATGATATTGATAATGTATTAAGCATTCTCCACTTTTCAACACATCCATGTTGTTACTCTATTTATACATTTTTCAATGAATGAAATGATAGTCTAAGTTTAAGCATTTGAGTTTGTATTAGTCTTAGTGGATACTCATACAAAGGGGGCCACTTGGTGAGTAATCCATTCTTTAGAATAATTAGTTTAATTATTATTACCTATTTCGTACTTAGTTGGAAATCTGGCATCAACTATTCCTGCAAGGTACTAGAAGTCCGTTTTGTGTCTGTTCCTGTAGCTTAAGTAGACAAAGTAGTTATTGTTTGTTTCCCAGATCTTATTCCTGTTATGAATTTTATTTCAGCATAGTTGTTGGTTGATGTTCATCATTTTCTTTATTTCCTTTCAAGCAATTTACTTCCAATATTGTGTGTTTCTTAGCTATAGATTAGAAATGGCTACTTAAGAGTTCCTAGTGCACATACTGTGCTGGCCCATTTCAAGTTCATGTCCATGGGTTGACAATTTAAATGCCCCTTCATGATGATTAAAATAACTATTCAGGTTAGATGTCCAATCTATGAATCATGGTTGTAAAGGCTGAGTTATCAGATCATTGTAGGAGGCTGACATTTTTGGTGTCATTGTTGGGGATGGTGTCAAGCTAGGAAATCCTTTGGAGTCATTGATAGTTTCTCTGACATAGCACTTCTCTTAATTTATTCTTAGAGTACCCCCTTTTTCTTAGACAAGTAATGATCTACCATTCTTTTGCTCATTATTTGTTTGAGTTAGCCAATGTTGAGTTGATACCGTATGTATAGAATAATGATTCTAATCCATTTCAACTAGTTGAGCTTCCAAATATTCCTAGAAATAGAGAAGAAAGAGAAACCATTTCCCTTTCGCTAATGCATATCCTAATATGACTAAGTTCTGAAGCCTCCACTGAAGATCCAAAACCAGATTGATAACCCCTTTGCCTTGGGAATCCATCAAAAAGACATGAGTGATACCCTCTTGTTTGAGTTTGACATACTCTTCCAGAGTCATGATTGTACCATTGATGCTCCTAGGCTTGAGCTATTTCCTACCACTTTAAAATAAGATACACTAGGATGGTTTATGATTCTAGGAAAAGATACCTTGAAGACTTGGGAGGACATGAAGACAAAGTTCCTTAAAAAATACAAGGAATATTGTAGGGGCAATGATACAAGAGGAGGTGATGTCTTTAGGATGCAACAGAAGGAAGATGAGAACTTGGAAGATTACAATTCAAGGTTTTTGTTTTACTTGCAGAAATATCCACACCATACACTCAAAGAAGAATCACAAAATTTTCTTTTCCTAAGAGAAATCAATGAGTTACACTGATGCTTTGGACCTAATGGTAGAAGGAGATATCACTCAATTTCCTTGGGAAGATATCAAGAAAATATGTCAGAACTATTCCAGAGTAGCTTCAAAGAAAGAGAGAACTTACCAATCTTTTGTTGGTAAGACATCTACCAGTGGAATTCCAAGGATGGAGATTACTAATTTGTTGGCAGACTTCAATTAGGATATTACAAAAAATCTAGCTACTTAGTTGGATACACTTCATGCTAAAGACAAACATGAGGAGGGAAAGGAAACGTTGATAGAATACTACCCTCATTGCAAACATAAGGACTGCAGATGCAAGACGGTAGTTAACATTGACAACAAGATTCCTCCTGAGTTCAAACCAATTCATACTAAGGAAGATCATGTCTACTTTTTTGCACAGAGGAAGCCCTAGGTTCCAAGACAAGGTATGCTACCAGATCCACTATCTTTTTCTAGGCCAAACTAGGCAGCCAATTGCATGCAGCCATCTTCTCAATCCCAGTAGCCTGCTATAATGCCTTCACCTACTAATTCAAGCTCCAATCCACCCAAACCTACTTAGCTTCTAGCTCAGCCCACACCCTACCCAATTAAATCACCACAGTAGCAACCAGTATACTTTTTTGATTCAAATAAATTCCCTACACATGTTGTGAGTATGAGTGACATCCACTTGTGTCCAAGAACTAATTTACCAACTCCTTCCACACCCACCATCATTGAGCTACCTGTGGAAGAGGAAGAGGAACTTATGAATGATCTTGTTCAACCAAATGTAGGTAAATATCCTGAACCAGTTCCATCCAAGAAGATTGCACAAGAGCCACCATTTCCTTAGGGATTGAAAGTTTCCAAGAATAAGGAAGACAAGGAAAATTAAACTTTTGACATCATGGATCAGCTAAAGCATATATGTGTTCAGATACCCCTATTTTAGGCCATAAAGGATGTTCCAATCTACGACAAAGCTATCAAGGAAGCTTGTCTTAAGAAGCTAGGTAGGAAGAAAAAAGACCCAACTATAGTCCATGTGGTGGGCTAGCTTGCTGATATCATATTGGGAAAAATGACTATTCCCAAGTATAATGACCCAGGCAATCCTATGATCCAAGTAAAAAATGCCCTAATTGATTTGGGTGCAGCAATCAATGTGATGACTAGGGACATCCTGTAGCAACTAAATATTGCAAGTATGAGATCTACTCCTACTGTCCTACAACTTGCTGATAGTTCTACTATGAAGCTTGATGGTATAATAGAATACCTTGTGGTAATTCTAAACTCTTGGGAGTATCCACCAGATTTCATGACCCTCTCTCCTAAGGCCACCCTAGAAGGTTATCCTATCATTCTTGGAATTCCATGGTTTGCAACAATAGATGCTTATATTGGGTTTCGGTCAAGTGATGTGACTATTTCTGATGGCAGGAATAGTCAAAATCTTGTTCTTTATCTTCCTAATCAGCCGACCCATAATGAAGAGGATTATGTATGGCTACAAGTTGGTGAAGAGGCTAAGGAAGTTAACTTAGTGGCATAGCTCATGATGTTAGATAGAAGTCCTTTCTTGTAGTTTCAAGATGAAGATAAAGTGTTATCTAGTATAATTCAAAACCATTATGAAGTGGAGGAAGCATCATCATCTACTTTGGTCAAGACACTTCTCCCTATTCTTCCTGCAGCCATTATTCTTGTAGACGTCCTTCTTGCAGCCACTCTTCCTATAGACGTTGTTCCTGCAACAATAGACTTACTAAAGTCCCATTAGCATACATTTCCATGGGACTATCATGATGTGAAGGGACTGGATCCTAAGCTTTGCACTCATAGGATCTACATCAGAGATGATTGTCAACCAGTAAGGCAGCCTCAACGAAGAATCAACCCTGCATTGAGAGAAATTGTTAAAATAGAAATGCAAAAATTGTTAGATGATGGATTTATCTATCCTCTTTTAGGCAACTAGTGGGTGTCTCCATTAGTGATCATGCCAAAGAAGGGATGATAATGGCAATTTTTTGTTGATTATAGAGAACTTAATGCTGTCACTCAGAGGGGTCACTTTCCTCCACCCTTCAGTGATCAAGTTTTGGACACACTTGCAGGAATGCAATACTTTTCTTTCCTAGTCAGATTCAGTGGCTATAACCATATTCAAATTGCACTTGAGGACCAAGAGAAGATGACCTTCACCTTCCCATGGGGAACGTATTCCTATTCGGTACTTACTTTTGGCCTATAAAATGCACCTACAACTTCCCAAAGAGCAGTCATTAGCATATTTTCTAACATCTCCCTTGACTGCATGGAGATCTATTTGGATGACTTTACTACCTATGGTGCTAATTTTAATGAAACATTGGAGAATCTCAAGAAATTCCTATAGAGATGTGAAGACCAAAACCTATCCTTGAATAGTGAAAAGTGCTTCATGATGATACAAGAAGGTGTAGTTCTTGGCCACTACGTTTCTCACAAAGGAATCCAAGTCGACCCTGCAAAAACTGAGGAATAGCTCCTGCAGCAATTCACCTAGCGTTTAGCACATGAGCTTCCTACAGACAAAAGTGGTGGACCTAGAGTCCCACCTTTTGGCTAGATTAAGGTACATACTTTTCATAATAAAGATTTCCACTCTAGTGGAAATCCATTTCTTCACCCATTCACCCATATGTCCATCTGTATCACCTTTCTCTCTCTTCCATCATTTCATTCCTCCTTACTTCACTTAGTGTCACTTTCATTAATTGCTCAATTATTTCTAAAAAATGTGAACAATACTTTCTCTCCATGATCTTTGCAATGCATCCTTCACATGCTTAGTTATGTACGTAGTAATTCTCATCTCTTAATTACCTTTTAAGTGCATTTATTTAATCATGGCATGTTACTATAGGTGATTACATAATATGTCATTACTTCTTGTCAAATCATCACTCCCTTCTCACATGTGTGGACACATGTCCAAATTTAGGTTGGGGGAATTAAAAAATGAAAATATATTGCTCATGTGTCAAATCATAATTTGGCTACATTAGAAAATTTAAATAAGCCAATTTGAAAATCTAGCTCGCATGTGTGAGGTGATGTTAACTAAGCCACCAATTCTTTCCATTATCGATCTCATTCATCACCCCTTTTCTCACCTTAATTTCCATGTCATAATCTTGAGCTATTAGCAGTAAATGGTAAAAACAAAGACAAAGAAGGAAAATCATTTGGCACTAGTAGTGAAAATTTAGCAGAAAGGTGGTGGCTTTTAGAACAAAAAATACTGAGGAAAGAAATTTTGCAGAGTCACTATGATTTTAGACAATGTGAGGTGGCTTAATTCAAAATGAGCCCTTAGTTCATGACATTTTGTTGCAAGATGCACAATTCCTGGCAAAATTTCAACATTGTGGATGGTTTGATTATTTCATGAAGTTGGATGGTTTTGACGAAGGCATTGCACTCGAATATTCTCAAACATTCTCTAAAGGCAAAGCATAGTAAAAGGGTTAGAAGTTGTGGCAACTGAGGAGAGAATTGTAAAAGTTTCAGGGTTACCTATCAATGGCAAGCATTACCCTGCCTTTAGGGATGCCAGGTTGCCCAGAGTAGAATTTATAGTACATGGTGACCCGCCAATTAGCATAGACAAGTACGATGCAAAAATAATGTCTCTTCCTAAACCATGGAAGTAGGCAGCTATCTACATTATAAGGTATATCACCTATGAGGGACATTTGTCAAACCTACATTCAGTACATTTCAAGCTCTTGAGCCACATGAGGTACAGAAGGAGGATGAATGTTCCCAATGTTCTATACATTCTTCTCTCCATCATGGCAGCTGAAACAGACAAAGGGAGGGACAACTTTGTCTCCCACCATTGCTTGATAAAATTATTGGTTAAGAAATCTTTGCATAATGTATCTAAGATGTCCTGAGAAGAATTTTTAAATATTGATCAATTTAGACCTAAGGAACTGCAACCTAGGGTTTTACCCCAACCCCATAGGGTTAGTAGAAGCTTAAGCATAGTTGAAGCCACTCTTGGTGCTTCAACTTCTGGTGCTACTTCTAGTATGAATCCTCCTGCAGCAATAGAAGAAGCCATAAACATTAGTTCCTCTGAAATAGAACATTCAAAAAAAGCAAGCACTTCATCTGATTTTGATGATGATGTCCCCCTACAAACCCTAATAAGAACCAAGCATGGAGGAAAGAGGGTGAAACAAGAAAAGAAAAAGAAAAGGCCCAAACACAACTTGTAGAGAAAGAGGTTTTGAGTGCTAGGAAGAGAAAGGTTGGACCTATTCATCCTGCAGCCAAAGGAAAACGTAAGAGCACCCTTAGGAAGTCAAAACCGGTTGGGTCACATTTTTATATGCCTTCATAGGAAAGCCTTGCACATGGTGAGACATCACATGGGGACACTAAAGCTCTAATGGAACAAGAGCATGTTGAAGAAAAAGAGGAGGATATATTTGAAAGAGCAGCAAACATAACACTAGCAGACCTTGCTAATATTGTAGAAGAATATGAGGATGAGTATGGGTTCCTGTAGAAAAACCAAGAACAAGAGTAGGAGTTCCTACAGCCATGAGCAAGAAGCACAGCAAGAGCTAGAGCAAAACCATGAATGGGAACAAGAGATCCTACAGCAAAGGGGGGGTAGAGAAATAGTACCCCCACAGCCAAAGACAACTAGACAACCTGAGTTCATGAAGATAGTACTATATGGGGAACAACCATCAACAAAGACATTGGTAGGAGTTCATAACCCTCCTAATTTTATGGTTCATGCATCAATTTTAAATTTATGGAAAGAAATAGAAAGGAGGGAGAAAGAATGGAAACATGAGAAGAAGGGATTGAAAAAGGAAATCCAAGAGAGGGATGAGGTTATTGAGGAGAAAAATGAGGAGATTGCTACTTTGAAGAAGAAAGTGGATGACATTGTGATCCTGGTGCCACAAATTCTGGAATGTAGAGCTCCTCCAAGGGTGTATGCTCTGCACTTGAGAGAGAAATATCTCTCTTTCAAGTTGTCAAAAATTGTTTCAGATTTAAATCCCTCCATTGAAACTCCTACTGAATTCTTCAATGCCTTTAGGATTGATTCCTCTAAGATGAAAAGTATGTTATGTGAATTCTATTTGCACAATTATGTTGTCACGTATGATCATGATCAGAACCCATTGCTATATGTTGGGGATATTTAGTTGTAAGAATTTATGTCTTGGGTACAAAATGAGATTAATTGGGGTGAGCAGAACAATGCTTATAAGAAAATGGAATCTAACATCCCCTTAGCCATCAAGGCTGAGTCAAGCCAACCAAGGGATATTCATAGAAAATGGCTCAAGATGCTTCTCAGACCAAGCTATGGTAGCAGAATCATTCCCTTGATTGAAATTGTCTACATTGAATATGAGATCAAAGCAATAGCAAAAGAGGAGCTTGTAAGAGGGTACCTGGCCCAACGATGGAATAGTTTAACAAATGAGTTAAAACAAGTCGAGC
The DNA here is from genome assembly GCA_007258455.2 of Sequoia sempervirens. Taxonomy (NCBI): domain Eukaryota; kingdom Viridiplantae; phylum Streptophyta; class Pinopsida; order Cupressales; family Cupressaceae; genus Sequoia; species Sequoia sempervirens. Next base: position 300,901,867 of record VDFB02270651.1, on the reverse strand, counting down.
CCCATTCTATTCACAATTATGTTGCAGCATTGAAGCAAATTGACAAGTATTCCCAAATTGGTAAAACAAAGGGGAGATTTTGGCTTCCCCTAACTTTCCATCCACCCATACTCATGTGGCCAGTACCAAACTATAGATTCTATGAATATGATATTGCTATAGAAAGGAAAAGATGGAACAAATTTGATAGACTAGGAAGATTTTATTGGGATCTAGACTCGTGTGCTCTGCTAAGACAGATGTTGGCCAACTAGTAGTTACAAACTTCATAGCCTTGACCAAACAAAAGAACAACCCATCCACTGCTGGAGGACCAGCAAGATGTTAGGTTGGGGGGAATGATGAGCCTATTTTTTGATCAAATTTTTGATAGAATTTATAGTCGATTTGCTGGTAGTGTCATGAACTTTAGTAATTAAGTGTTAATATTTGCATAATGTTTCCCTCAAACCATTGACATTGGGTTTAACTCTATCTTTGTGAAGTTTTAATGACATTGGCATATTATGTGGATTACCTATATTGATTTTGTGTATGGTTGATGAATTTTCTTTAAGGTGATTATAGATGTGCAATTATTATGCATACTGACATTGCTATGCAGGACACGATTTTTGGATGCTAAGTTGAGAAAGGAAACCGTCAGATGATCATGTAGGGGAATCATTCAAAGGAGTCAACTGAAGGATGGTGGTAGTAGATTCCCCATGACAGTCAATTGTAACTACCTTATATTTATGGCATTGGGAAATCATGAGAGTTATTGCAATGTTGAGTCCACATTTGGGCATGCATGTCTGACTAGATTCCCTATAGATGTAACCACTCTACCACTCTTTTCCTCACTTTCCCTAAATGGAATCTTCTCAGTTAGTGGGAGTTAACCACCCTATTTAGCTAGTAGAATAAATAAGGATTTGAATATTCTTCTTGGGAGTTATTAGTTCTTCATTGTTGTTGGTAAATGATATTGATAATGTATTAAGCATTCTCCACTTTTCAACACAACCATGTTGTTACTCTGTTTATACATTTTTCAATAAATGAAATGATAGTTTGAGTTTAAGCATTTTATTTTGTATTAGTCTTAGTAGATACTCATCCAAGGGGGGAAACTTGGTGAGTAATCCATTCTTTAGAGTAATTTGTTTAATTATTATTTCATATTTTGTACTTAGTTGGAAATTTGGCATTGATTATTCCTACAGCAACTAGAAGTCAATTTTGTGTATGTTCCTACAGCCAAAGCAGACAGAGTAGTTCCTATTTTTTGCCTAGATCTTATTCTTGTTATGGATTTTAGTTCAACATAGTTGTTGGTTGATGTTCAGCATTTGCACATACTATGTTGGACCATTTCAAGTTCACATCCCTGGGTTGACAATTTAAATGCACCTTCATGATGATTGAAATAACTATTCAAATTAGATGTCCAATCTCTGGATCATGGCTATTAAGGCTGAGTTATCAGATCATTATAGGAGGTCGACAGTTTGGGCCCTTGCCTTCATTAGGACCTACTACACATCCAAGACAAGTCCAAGGTTTGAACCAAGCTTTAGCTAATCAAACTCCTTTAATGAACCTGGTTCCTCAAATTTCATTGGTTCCCCACCCAGGTCCTCCATTAAATCAAGCCCAGCCATTTCCTCCTTACTTGCAAGATTTAGGGCAGACCACATTTCCCAAACAACAGTCCAATGTCACAACATATTTGCAACATTTTAAGGTGTTGAACCAATCATTTAATGTTGCTCCACCAAAAATAAATATGAATAAGGAGAGGTTGGATGAATTGATGAAGCAAGTAAAGAATCTATCTACTGAAGTTGCTTATTTAGGAAATAGAATAGTTAATTGCAAGCTGCACAAAGATGGATATAATCCAATTACAACATAGATAATAGGGACTTTTCTCATGACCAAGGATACAATTTTGAGAGAGAACAAGGTTAGAGACAAGGTTATGATGGTGGTCAATCATCAGCAAAAAAAATTGATAGAAGACCCCAACTGAGATAGAATAGCTCCTGGAATACCAAACCCAACAATGGGAGAGTCCCTAGGCCATTGGATCAACCTAATAATCAAGAGAAATCAACAAGCACATTCCTCTTAGCAGAAGCAACTTTAAAAGGATATTGCAAGTTTCACAAAACAACACAGCATTCTAAGTTTGATTGTCCTGAGTTCCAGATAGTAGTAGCCATTTTCCAGATGGAGTTTCAACAAGTTGCAGGTACTATTGTGGCTAGACAAGAAATTGTGCCATCAAAGCCATATGGTTCACCAGTACTAGTACTGAATCACACTCCTTTTCCAAGAGGTGAAGAGAATGGACATGAGGAAGAGTCCATAGAAAAATGTGTGAAACCAGAATAGGTATGCAATGGAGAATCAATTGTTGAATTGTTTGAAAGTAATGACAATATTGATCATGGTCCTTTGGATGAAGAAGATCATAGAACTAGACCATATGATTTGAGGAAGAGGAAGGTTGGATGTTCGTTTACAACCTCTAAGCCTCCTAATAATTTTAACACACCTCTTGATCCCAATGTGAGTAACAATCCTTCATATCCTCATGTTCAAAAGGAATACTTCTCCAAGGGAGGACCCTTCGATGGTCTAAAAGGTGAGGCTTCCAAGGATTAGCGGGGAGGAAAAATCAAGAGAAATCAATCTAACATGATGGTATTTCAATTGGGTGAATATGTAGCAAAAGATCTAGAGAAAGTAAAGGTAAGTCTTTCTGCTTTTGAGTTGCAAAGTGTTTCAGCTAATAGGAGTTTTGTTTTTGGTTCCCTGAATGACAATGCATCCACAAATTCTTCACAAGATTCTACTGTCAAGTAAACTAGTTTCGTTGAACCAGTAGTCCAGGAAGTAGATAGAAAGGCACAAAATTCTCAACAATCTAAGAGTCAACATTCTGACCAGTTCAAAACTAGCACACCCAACCTGCTAAGGATCAACCTCAAGTACATACAAAGGATAGGAGCAAAGAAAAGGATAAAAATTAGGGGGCTCAAATTGATTCTCTTGTAATTCTATTTTAGGACAAACAAGATACTCCTCCTTTTCTAATTTCTATTCGTATATTTGGAAAGAATATGCATAATTTTTTACTATATTTTGGAGCATCAACAAATGTTATACCCTTCTCATTATACAAAGTTCTAGGCATCACTCTTGATCATTCCCAACATAAGGTGACTCAGTTGGATAAGACTGAGGTGAGTATAGTAGGAGAATTGAATATGATGCCAATGCAAGTAGCATCAGACCCACATGTGCAACAAGTCATCAATATCTAGGTGGCAGATATTCCAGATGCCTATGGAATGATTCTTGGAAGATATTTCATGAGATTTATTGATGGGTACACTTCTACGAATCACTCTCATATGTAGTTGCCTTGGATGGGTGTCCCAAATCATATTGGAATTAAACGAGAGCCAAGATTGAGGTATTTAATTACTCAGTATCAGAATACCTCTAATGAAGTGTTAATTTCTAAAGCAAGTTTAGGAAATTATATCCTAGTAGCAACTATTGATGAATCTAGGGCAGAGGAAGTTCTAATGATGCAAGATATGCCCAAGGATTTTACTTATTCTTCCAGTAGTATTGAGGAACTTGTTGAAACACATGAAGATTTTGAATAGAATGATGGTAATCTAGGTTTGCTAGATAATTTACAAGAGTTCATTTAGAAGTGCATTGAAGACCAAATTAGTCTTGGATGGAAAATGAACTCTGAGTTTCTCCTACCTAATTGGTGTAGAGTCCAAAATACTTCCCATATGGAACTTGACTGTTGTCTTTTCTAGGCTGTTGTGGAATACATCAAAAGATGTATCAATCCAACTCCAACAGTTAGAATTGAAGTACAGGAAATTCCAAGAGATCATAAGGGAAAGCAACCAATGGTTCAGTAGGATCCTTCCTCAAGAAATAGTACAAGGTACTTCAAAGGTAGGCCCTTTGCTAAATTTTGGACTTTACACTTTGATGGCTCTAAGTCTAAGCAAGGAGTTGGTGTCGGATTTGAGCTCATCATCCCAATGGGTAAAACCTTCTTTGTAGCACATAGATTGGAATTCTAGTGCATTAATAATGTTGTTGAATATCAAGCATTAGTACATGGATTACTCATGGCTTTGAGGAAGAAGGCTAAAATACTACAAGTGTTTGGAGATTCTGAACTAGTAGTCAAGCAAGTAAGGAAACAATACTCCTTCCATGACAGAAGGATGACTAATTAAAGACATAGATTGTGGGATTTGAAAAATTCAAAATTCAGCTGAGTCCCAAGAGCAAGAATCACACTACAGATGCTCTTGCACAAGAATCCAACACACTAGAGCAATTATCCTTGTCTGGATTGAAAAGATTCATAGTTGAGCTCACCCTAATTCCTTATGTGCTAGACAATGTGATAAATTTTTAGGTGTTTGAGGATAATAAGCATATTTTAGACTTCATTACTAGTTCTGATGTGTTTTCCTCTCAAATAATTGATAAGATTGAACCTCAAGAGGCCAAATTGAATATAAAAGGGGTCATTAACCTAAAAAACCAATACGATCCCCAAAGGCATGGTATAGCTGGAATGAATCTTTGATTCAGATAGAATAAGGGGTCAGGACAAATAGACAAAGAAAGATTCAATAGCTAGTTAGTGTGAGGCCTATAACATGGGTACTCTAGAAGATGTGAAGAATGTGTTTATAGGTAAAGTGTGCACTCCAAAGGAAAGAAAAGGTCTAATAGATGTGTTACATGCATATCAAAATGTTATTGTGTGGAGCTATGAGTATTTAAATACATATGCTACATCAATAATCATGCACACAATTCCTTTGAAGCCCAATGTAAAGCTATTTCATTAGAGACAGTAGCCTATTAATGCACTATTAGAGCCAATCATTCAAAAGGAAGTGCAGAAATTATTGTTTGTTCACATTATTTTTCCAGTTAGACAGTCAACATGGGTGGCCAATCTAGTCCCAGTTCGTAATAAGAGTGGAGAGATAAGATTGTGTGTGAACTTTAGGAATCTTAACTGTGCTTCGGAGAAGGACAACTATCTAGTTCCTTCACTAGGTTAGGTATTGCAAATCATGAATGGATCCCAAATGATGTACTTTCTAGATGGCTATTTTGGCTACAATCAAGTCATGGCACAATATGAAGATAGACATAAGATTGCTTTCACCACTAGATGGGCACATTTGCATACAGAAGAATTCCATCTAAATTAATCAATGCAGGAGCCACCTTTCAAAGGGCCATGGAATTTTTTTTAAAGATATAATTGGTAAATGCATTATCATTTATATGGATGATCTGACTATATTTTCTAAGAATAGGGGAGATCATATCTCAGACCTATGTAAAGTATTCTAGAGATGCAGGGAGTTTGGTATCTCCCTTAATCCCAAGAAATGCATATTTAGGGTGAAACAAGGGAATCTTTAGGACATTTTATTTTTGAACATGGCATTTCAATCGATCCCAAAAGAATCCAGGCTATCCTGAAGATACAACCTCTTCTGAGCAAGAAAGAAATGAAGTCTTTCTTTGGGAAAATCAGTTTTGTTTGAAAGTTTATCACGGGCTTTGCAAAAATAGTTAAACCACAAAATTCCATGCTCAAACAAGATGCAAAATTGGAGTGGACTACTGATGCCAAGCAGGAATTTGATGAAATAAAAAGGGAAATAGTTGTCACTCCAGTGCTAGTAAGTCCTGATTATACCAAGCCCTTTTATATCTACTCTTTTGCATCAAACCATTCCTGTGCAAGCATGTTAACACAAAACTATGATGAGTGGAATGAGTACCCAATAGCTTTTATGAGTGTTCCTCTTAGAGATTCGGATCTAATGTACCCAAATGTGGAGAAACAAGCTTATGCTCTGGTCAGAGCAGTCAAAAAATTCAAACATTACATTTTGAGGAATAAAATCTTTGTCATTGTACTTGAACTAGTAGTAAAGCTCTTATTAATGCAAAGTGATATGGGAGAAAGGAGAGCTAGGTGGGTTACAATGTTACAAGAATATGACATAGAGATTCAGCCAATGAAGCTAGTGAGAGGAAATGCTTTAACACGAACGATGGTTGAAACTAGCCTAGGGGTTATAGCACAGCAGTATCATCTTTAGGATGCCTCACCTAATGAATGGTATGATGACCTAGTCTACTATTTGTTGAAACAAAGATGCCCATATCACTTGAACACAATGCAGCTGAAGGTGTTACGTTTGAAGAGCACCAATTATATGATGATAGGAGGAGTCCTCTATAAGAAAAATCATGAAGGGATATACCTTAGATGTCTTGGAAAAGATGAAACTTCCAAGGTTATAAAGGAATTACACAACAGGTATGGGATAGGCCGTGGATCATGCATGTTGGTTATTATTGGCCCACAATTTTAAAGGATACATAAAATCATGTGAGGGCTTTTCATTTTTGTAAAAAATTTGCAACAAGGGAGAGGAATGTTGCTTTACCACTATGGCTTGTGATAGAAATAAGACCTTTTGCTCAGTGGGGCTTGGACTTTATTGGTCCTATCAACCCACCATATTTAGTTGGACATAGGTATGTCCTAACTACAACTAATTACTTCACTAGGTGGATAGAGGCCATTCCCTGTAAGTAGCGCACAACAGAGGAAGTTATAAACTTTCTTGAAGCATGGATTATCAATCATTTTGGTTTCCCTTTTGCTATTGTGTGTGAAAATGGACCTACATTTGCATCTTTAAAATTCTCTATGTGGGAATTTGATCATAGCATCATAATTAAGTTTGCATCTAATTACTACCCTTAGGGGAATGGTTTAGCAAAATCCACTAATAAAAACCTTGTTGTCATTAGGAAGTTGATTGATAAGAACCAAAGGGAGTGGCACGCAGAATCAAGATTTTCTTTGTGGGAAGACCATACCCAGAAAAAGGATTCATTAGGGACCTCCCCTCACCACCTGTTTTATGGACTTGAGCCTGTCTTTCTTGTCCAACTGAGAATCCCTACCCTTTAGTTTATCAATGGATATTATTCGGAAGGGGAACATTTAGAGGCCCACTTGGTTGAACTGTTACAACTGGAAGAAAAGAGGGATGAAGCATTAGAGAATTTTCTAAGCACCAGGGTGTAGTTAAAAGATGGTTCGACCATAAGGCTAAGGTTAAAGCCTTCAAAAATTTTGACCTAGTTCTGTATTGGGATAAGGCCCATGAGAAAAAGGGAGACAATGGTAAATTTGACAAGTTATGGCTCGGCCCCTACCAAATTTCTAAAATCTTGAGGGATAAATAATTTCACCTCAAGACTCTCACTGGAGAAGATGTCCCATTGCTAGTCAATGGGTAGTATTTGCAGCATTATTTTCTTTCCTAAGTTGTTTCCATCCCGTCCTTGTAAATAGTTAAGAGTAGGTGTCCTCTTTCTTTTGGTTTGTTTGGTTTAGTTTGATTTTTCTTTTGTTTCAAGTTGTGTTGTTTGTTCTCTTTGTTTTGGTTTTGGGAAGTGTCTTATTTTCACAGCAACTATTTCATTATCTATGACTACTTTAAGTATTTCTTCTACAAACTCTAATCATTTTTTTCTGATGGTGGAGATTTTCTATCCAATTTCGCATGTGCTAAACGTTTAAAGGGGATAAGTCATTGAATGGAGTTAGTTTCTGAATGTGCTCAAATCTTACATTTTTTTTTACATATCTTAAGAATCCTAAAGTTGTTGTGGGTTCCTTGTAAGGTCTTATTAAGTGAAAAATCTTATATTTCTATTTTAGTGCCACTGTGATTCTCAGCCCTGAGCATAAGCTCCATTGCTTATAGGTTGAAAATGAAAAGAATTCAAAAGAAAAAGAATCAAAAAAGAAAAGAACAGAAAATAATAAAAATCAAAAGGAATTCAACTTTTTAGGAGGATCTAAATATCTCTACTGGGGCTATGGACGCCTTGCTAGCAGTAGAGCTATGTTTGGGAAAATCACAGTGATAACCTCATCGAGGCTATGGATGCTTCACTAGCAGCAAGGCTCTATCCAGGTTGCTTTTGGATCTAGAATCATTATGTAGCTTAATTTGACTAAGCTTGGTTCTTACAGTAACATAGGGAGGGAAATTTATACATTTTCACACACTTGGATTTGCAGCACTGGAAGGGCTAGCTTGTTCATTGATTTTGGTCCTTTAGTTTGTTGGTTGACCTAATGTGAGGATCAAAACCAGAGATTATGGGTTCTTGATTCCAATTTGTCATTGAAATGCGCAAGAGCATTTCCCCAGCGGAGTTACCATTTGTTGTGCACTTTTTGTACACATTCCCCACCATAGGTAGGGACCCTCTTTTGCTTTTGTTTCTTTTGGTTTCACTTTAGGTTTGAAATTTTCCCTTTAAGGGATAGGTTCCTCTCTATTTTGGGTTTGCTTCACCCTCTTGAATTTTTTATCTATTTGTACTTTGGGTGTCCTTATTTACAACATATTGGTCTTAAATGATGTCTTGAATCTCAGCTCCTTCTGAAAAATTCTTTGAGGCCTTAAGTTGTGAAATTTAGAGTGAGTTTTAGGTTTATCTGCCATTGCATGATTTTCCCGAAAGATTGGTCTTCGCAAAATTTTGTTTGGAAGAGAATTCCCCAAAATTTTATCTTTGCGTGAAAATTCTTGGAATTTGGATTTCCCTGAGTCTGCCTCAACCTCAAATCCCTGAAATGTGATGTGATGTCTTGTCATTGCATTTATTATTTCTTGGTTTTTCATACTCACCATTTATTGCTCTCTTTTTTGGCCTAATTTATGCCTTTATATGGTCATTTTGGGCTCATTTTAAGTTGTGGATTTGAGTGGAGATTTGAGTGATTTCGCTATTTCTAAAGAACGAGTTGGGAGTGATCTTGCATTTGTAAAAACCATCAACTAGATTTTCTAAGTGATGATTTATTTCCCTTGTTGCATGTCTATTTGAACAAAGGTATGATTCTCACCATCTTTTATGGATTTAGTTGCATTCCTTGGTGATTTGGGGTTTGTTGTTGGTTATTTTGGCATCATATTCTTTATGTTCAGTCAACTTCTTGGGTTTCCTTTGACTTGATGTCGTTGGGTTGCATTTTTTCATTTTTTGGGCTTTAATGTTTCCTCTTTCCAACTTTAATAATAAATTGGGGTGTCGATCCTAGCCTTGAGTTCTTTAAATTATAGGGTTCACCGCTGAGTTTGGGCACTATTGCTTTTGTCTGAATTATGGTTTTAAGTATAAACATCTTTTCATGTGTAGAATGTCCACCCAGGTCTGAAATCAAGAAAATCTTTGATGCCCTAAATGCACAAGTTTGAATTGTGAATTAGGAACAACTGAGAACCTTAGTTTTTCTTCAAATATGGGGGAATTTTATCATGATAAATCACAAGCATATACTAGATTCTCTTGCATTTGTGGTGATTGTTCTTGTATTGAAAATTAAGCTTGTGTTAGGACCAAGAAAGTTCAATTCGGAAGTGTTTTGTGAATAGACAAGTTGGGTCCATGGTCTTATAAAAACCAGGGGAAAAGAGAAGAAATAATGTGAAAATCCTTCCTTAGTGAATTAACCCGACAAACCTTCCCCTCAAAAAAATCTTTTTTTCACATATTTCCTCAAAATTTTGTCTTTGCGTGAAAATCCTATGTCTGCGGATTTCCCTGAAGTTTCATCTCTGCATGAAAATCCCTCATCTGAGGATTTCCCCGAAGGTAACAAGAGAATGGATGAATGATGTGAGCCAGAGAGGATATGGTGTGATTTCAAAGATCTTGCACACCTATGAGAAGGTAGCAAATTTTTTGGAGGACACATCCTAATTTGCAACAGACTGTCAGAAGATAGATGATGCCACCATTTATAAATTAAAGAAAATTTTAGAAACTCCAAAAGAAGAGCTTCTCAAGCAAAATGTCCCTTACTTCAAATGATATAGCCAATTCAATGGATTGGATGGAAGTATGGAATTATAGGAAAGAGTTGATCATGAAGTCTCTTAAAAATATGATAAAGATCCAAGGCAAGAAAAAGGAGGTGTATGATGGTTGTATTGCATTCATGGAAATTTTCACTAGAAGAAGGAAATTTGGGAAGAATAATTTGAATGTTAATCAATTACTAAAGTGGTGGCATTAGGTTTATTCTCTAGCTAGAAATGGATCGATTTTCAAGGACCAACTTGAGGATGCATCCATCTATATCTCTAATTTAGATAAGTGCCAAGGGCTACAAGTAGAATGGGAAAAATCTTTGACTAAATTTGATGAAGAGTTAAAATGAATCAAGCTAAGGATAAAGTTCATCCCAGTCCCTGATCCAGCTAACCTAGAAGATGTCATTTCAAATATTCATAAAGACAAAGAGGACAACTAGGCTTGCCTATCTTGAAAAATGTGCCACCTACATCGAATTTACCTAGGATGCAAGTCAGCCACTTATTGAATTTTATGCCATAAAGTGTATTTTATTATAAAGTTGACTTTTTAGGTGAACCTTGATTATTTTATTATAAATTTAAATTAATGTATTTTGAAAAGGTATTGAGGCCAACCTATGTAGCTAACCTAGTTGTAAAAACCTAATTTGAGCCGACCTAACTTGAGGTTTCTATAAATGGAGGTCTCCTCCTCATTTGTAAGGCTGATAGTTGATAGTGGATAGTGGACAAGTGAATAGTTAATAGTTATTGAGTTGTTACATTATGAGAAACTTGATTTTTTGCAAATTTTGGTGAAGCTAATATAATTGAAGGCATTGATCTTTGGTGTTCTTCTATGTGTTATTCATCTATGCATGGTTCTTGTGACTCTTATCTATTTCATTTTGAGTAAGTTAGTTTATGATTAATATTAGAGCTAGTTACACTTCATTTATGTTTATGATAAAGTGTTTGAAGTGTTGAGGAATCTTTGGTCCATACTTCTAGTGATCTGCTAATTGTGGATTACTGTGTAAAGTTAGCTTGGGCCTCCTCTATTTTGTACTTAAGTTCAATTGTGGATGTTTGAATATTTGTAATATGAAAATCATTCGATTCCTTTGGAGATTGCACTGTCTTTGTGATACTATGGATTTTTATCTTGGTTAAGTAGAGATTGGTTTTGGAAGATTGGTCCATCTTGAACACTCTATTGTTTGCATAATTGATCTTAGGTCTTGGATTAGATAACTCTCTCAAACTTCTTTTTTCTATTTATTTTAAATCTTTATTAGAGAAAGATTCACAAAGCATCACCATTATTGTTAAATTTGATGAAATATTGAAGCTTCAACACTTTATTTGTAAGGCCCCTTGTGATTACCAGCATTTTCACATTTATCACTGAATTGTTTGTGCATTGTCAAGACCTAACATTAGAGACCTTGGGATTATCTCTTGAGGCTTGCTGATAGAGATTTACCTTTCAAGAGAGATAGGATATTATATTCTCTAAGTTGTTGTGGAGAAAACACCATCAACAGGTCGTATCATGCTCTAAGGATAGTATCACATGTCCAAGAAATCCCCTTCCCATAGGTATAGCCCCTAGAGGTCTATTTTTGCACAAAGATCAATAAATTTGACCATACAATACCCTTTAAAGACCCACTCAAACACAAATCCAAAATTCAAGACTCAATTAAGGGTTCCAAAACCCTAACCCCGCTTACACACTAAATCACATGAATTCACACTTAAACACCTCACATAACACACTTACACATAATTCATAAGCATTAGCCTCGTAAACTAAATTGCATGTTAACACAAAACCCCAATTACTTTCTAGGTCATAGGATATGAAATTAAAACTTCATAATGAAGTATTTAATTAGGTTCTAGATGGTTCTCCCTTTCCCCATTGGAATAATTTATTGCATATTTTGCACCGCAATATCTAATTGATATCTTATGTAATATAACAAAATTTAGCTTTATCTTAAGGTGATTGAAATCATAAAGGTTGGATTACTTAACCAATTGAATTTACATTTAGCTTGGGTAGGGTTACCTTCATGCATGCCTAATCATGATTTTTCATCCACTGTGTACAGTTACTCAAAGGGTGTCAAATAACTTGGTCTATATTATGACTAACATCCACCTTGGATAACACAAAAAACTTTAGTAACTCATCTAGATAATAACATAATTCTTTTCTTCTAGGTTAGTTTAATTTGTTCATTGCAAAATAATCCTTGACTAAAACTAACCTCATCATTTAATAAAAATTATTAACATAATTGAATAGATACTTTTCCAATTCTAATATTACAAGATAATTTACCTCCTAATTTATAAGAAATATTTATAAATAATATGTGTATACATAATCATTAAAATTAGGTAACAAACTTTAAATATACGTGTGAAATGAAATGCAAAAGTTATCAGGATCATTTATAAAATAATATCCAATTTCATTTTCTATATAATTATACTCATGTTATGGTGTTTAGAAAGAGGAAGAACATTTATTTGACTTATTCTTGTGTTCAAGGATATCCTTAATCATGAAAATCACTCAATACTTTATTAATCTTTTGATCTATCTAACCATCAATTAGTGGAATACTAAGAAATTTGAATTGCATTAGTCACAACAAGGTAGGGCCTTATAGGTTCAATTACCTATACTTTAAGGGTGAAAACCTTGATTTATAAAAGTTTCCAACTAGGGTAAGCCAAGATATCCAAACCACACATGTGGTAGGAGATAAGAGTTTTTAGAGTTTTATGCCTTGTTGTTTGTACATTCTATTCAAATTATGAAATTAAAGGTCATTTTCTCTAGTCAACTTCATTTCTTATAAATTTACACTTTTCAAGAATCAATATTTTTCTCTTATTAAGGATCATGGTCACACCAAAGTAAGAGAAAAATTTTAAAATAATTCATTAAATATACTATTGTTTATTTAATAAAACTCATTACTCAAATTGTCATAAAGTCATAAATTTTGTCTTGATTTTTGCAAGGATAGGTCACTACCAAAAAATTAATCATCTTGAGTAGGAAATTCAACCAAGAATTCAACAAGGTTAATTTTGATCATCCTATACATATATAAATCTTAAACCAAGTGTTAGGATTTTCCCCTTATATGCAAGAAACACTAGATAACTTAACTTATGAAGGATTGGTAGTTTTAGGGCCTAGGTTGTGTCATGGTGGCACAAGCACCTAACTTATAAATAGTAAACCTAGAGGGATCAAAACTAGAGTAGTTTTCCCTTAAAGAGTCCTACATATAGACACCTTTCCACAAATAGGGTTCCCATCCTCTGAGGGTGTCTACGAATGAGTTCACATCCCTACTCTTATTATTTCTTCTTCCCACTCTTGGGTGATGAGTCAAAGTTTGCAATGTGCATGTAAGTTCATTGGATGTCATGGTACACTATTAGGATGATCTTGGTAGGAATTTTTGTAGAAAGTTAAAAAAAATGGTTGTGTTTATGTCCTTTGGTAATATTATTGGGCATGATAGATTAAATGATAATAATGTTGGGAAATCTAAATTATATAAAATGGGTTTTTGTAGGAAATCTAGTGATATATTAATCAAAGACATGAATGCAAGAATTAATTTGAATGAAGATTCAATTTAATCTAAAAATGAAGGAAAATATATAGGTATCACTAATTATTTGGTTCCTATTTATCAAAGTAATGAGAATATAAATTCTTCATTACAAATTCAAGAGGTCAACTTGTATTGTTTTGAAGCCAATATTGTGTATTATTAAGTGGATGAACTTAACTATTATTATCATGCCCATATTTTAACATGTGAACATGAACACAAACCTCAAATTTATTTAATACTAAAATGAAGAAAAAGTGAAACCCTAGGATTTGACTCTAGGGTTTAGGAACTTTTTCCTTATCATTTCATCTAGAATTTTGAGGTAGCAGGGGTTTTGATGAATTTTAACAAGATATAGGACTAACTTACAATTTGAAAGGTGAGTCAACTTTTCCTTGACCAAATTTTGAATGGGTCTTAGAATGAAATGTAATGAAACAACTAGGCTAATGATACAAATAACTATTTTGATGCAAAAACAATAGATCTAGAAAGTCACAAACAAATTCAGACTTCAGAAATAGACTTAGAAGAGATTCATGCACCTGCAAGATAAATTTAGGGCTGAAAAATATAAGAATAAGTCATCCAAGGAAACAATTTCCTTTTGACTAAATTTTAGATCTGGTTTCATGATCTTTTGGAGCCAGATCAGAGCTTTCTTTCCCCAGGTGTCACATCATTGAATCTTTGTTAGTTGTCAAGATAACTAATTTTTTGTATGTTTTCAAGTTGTAGGGTTTGAATGAAAAAATGAATAATTGACCTTCACACTTCTCCCAATCTTCTTCATGCCTAAAACCTACACAATAAAAGAGAGAGGAAGGGTTGTGACATATAGGGTCTTGCCTCAGTCAAACCCCATGTTGGTGTTTCCTCCTCCATAATGAAAATTCCAATGAAAGAGAGCTTATCCTTTTGAGGCATAGAGGCTAAATGATAAATGAATGATAAATTAACAATGGACTACAACTCAACACTCAAAAATGTCTTCCTTAAAGGATTGAAGAGATGCACATCTCCTCAAGGCTTGATTGTTGTTTTCTTGATTTTATTGAATGTCTACAAGGGTTTGATCTCACCAAAAAAATGATAATATAAACAAGAAAAAAAATCACATAAAACTTGACATGATGCTTCGATCATGTAATTATGTCATAAATTTTCTCTTGACTACTCTTGACTTGCTTGATGATGCTCTTGACAATAATTCTTTCTCTTGATTTTCAATTAGCTTTAAATGATGAAATGACTAGGTATTTATAGACATTTAATCTAATTTCCCAAAGATTAAATCTTGATAGCTTACATTCGACATTTTAAATTCATATAACACGTTGTTGTCCTCAACATATTAAATTTGGAGGAAAAATAGGGGGACCAAGTTACCTAGGGAAACTCAGTCCCAACCCTATTTTGCAAAGTATAAAGTGTCAGGAGCAAAAAATTAAATGTGTGCATTGGCTTTCTACATGGGTTCTCTTGATAAATGTCCAAATGGAACACAAGATGCATAATTTAGGAAATCAAGTGTTGATATTATGGATGCACAGTCCCTAAAGCTTTGGAGTCTTCAATGGAGGACCTTTTCCAGGAAAGATAATCAGCCACACAGAAATTTTTGCAACTAGGCATGCATAATAGAGATTCTATATTGATGATATGATTGATATGTTACTAATGAACAAAATGCCTGATTATACAGGAAAAAGAGAAAACCTAAGATGCATGAGATGTTGCTATGTGTCATGATCTAACAACATGTGACAACATGTGAACCCTATCTAGGAAATTATTAAATGTTGAGATAAGTTCTAGAAGGACAACTCATCTTCTAGAAGGAATATTATCCCTACAAACATGGAAGGGTACATTACCCCATTATTAAATGATTTATTAAAAATGCAACCTAGGACTAAATGATGTATGACCTAAGTTAACTTATGCTAGTGTAATAATTAATTAATTAATTACACTAGCATCAAGTGTACAGTTAGGTCCAATTACTTAGGGGGGGAGTAAAACATGGTGTGAAATTGTCATGGGTGACAATTTATGATGCTATATTTAGCCCCAACTTTAGTGAGATTATGAACTTACACTCAAACTCACACTAAAGTATAAAATATGTCAAGATGGGTCTGAATATCCAAATTTTGAAGGGATGGGATGGAAATGAAACTAGAGGAAGCACACAAGCCCCCAAGATTCAAGATCCCATGGCAACCAACATAAGGATAAAGGAATGTACACATGTGAAGTGAAATACAACATGAAAAACATGATGAAGACACATGACATGATATGATAAACACAAACATGATTCCAACATGATGCAACCATAATGCAAGCATAATGAAAACACATAACATACAATAGTCACAAAATAAAAACACAAGGTTAGTACTAAAATGATTCGAGACAATAAGGTAAAGACACCTCAGTCTTAAATCTATCTCAAATACCAAATGTCATCCATCGAATGTTTTGTTTAAACAAAATGGTATTCTCATAAGGATGCAAAATGACTCATGAGCTACATAGATCTACTAGCTAGCAAGTTGTGTTATGCTAGGTGTCAATGTACTGAGATGGGTTCCACAAGGCTAGAAAGTTGTACTATGCTAAGACACTCATGAAACATATGGATCCACTAGAAAGAAAGTTGTGTTATGCTAGGTGGCCATGTTAAAAGGGGTGCTCAAGTTCATGAATCAAAAAGTTTTATTATTCTGAATCCATGGACTATCTTTCCAAATTTTAATGTATAAGGGGACAAACAAAAATCACCTAAGAAGGTGTACAAACTTCCAAGGGGGTGAAAAAGATTCACCTAAGAAGGTGGATAAATTTCCAAGGAGATTAATTCATAACCACACATCAGGGGGCATTATAAATAACACACCACCAAGGGTGTATGTCAATAAGTAAAATATCACAAGTCGGAATGAATAGGGGTAATATATTCCCCCCTTAAAATGTCAGCATACTTGCTATGTTGGTATTTTAAGGAGAAACAAATGTGCACCTTCAAAACTAGTTATCCTTGCCCCCAAGCATAGAGACAAGGACAACCATTGAAAATACTATCATGTTTTTGCCATGAAAAATATGGTTGCACCTAAGATTGTACCACCATGAATAAAAATGAACCAACACATAAAGCTAAAAATGCCACATAATGAGGAGCAACACTATAAGATAAAGATCATTATTGTTTAGAGTGATTAGGTACATCATCACATGGGAGATCACCATAATCATTAAGTTCTTATATTTTATTATTAAAGGCTTGACATTCGTTGGTAGAATGACCGTGCACAAAATATATTTTTGGTATAAAATTTCTTTCATGTTTTTTATTAGAGGCAAAACAGATTTCGAAGGGGCCCTAAAACCCATTACAAAAAAGGATAGCTGACTCAAAAGATAACTACAATAATCACATAGCATCCAAAACATAGTAAACCATCAGCATGACACTAGCCAAAAAGGAGGAACAAAAAATAGCAGCACTACATATTCTTCAGGATATCAGCAACCTCCATGTCACTTGTCCCAGTCTTTTGTAAGTCATCCATAACTTCATGCAAATCCTTAGCAAGAGCCCTAGCCTGTAGCTTGGTCTTATTATGTGTATGCACACTAGGACCACCCACATTCACCTCACTAATCAAAACATTTTGCACACCCTAGCCTTATCAACAAAAACCTCTTCCTCCACAGGCCTACCACCAACACCAACAACATCACTAGGAATAGTCTCCTTGCTTTTCTTGGCCATTTCCATAGGGGGATAAATGCCAACATATTCATACTTAACAACATATTTAGTCCCTTCCCCACCCTTCTCCAAAGTAGCATTAATCCTTTCCATTTGGTCCTCAAGGGTCAAGACTCTTAGATCTAATATTTGCTTCATATTTAGAGTTTGCTTAGCAACAATCTTCAAAGATTCAAATAGCTCATCAATTTGATTATGAACTGAAGACTCTCCCACTTCACTCACCACCCCATGAACCCAAACATTGGTCATGTTGAGTTCATGAAACACCCATTTATCCAATTTAAATAAAGAAATAGAACTCTCCTTAGCCATCCCCAGAACATTAGAGATTTCCTCACGATCAAAGTTAAAACATCCTTACCCATAGCAATATCCTCCTCAAAAGAGCTAACTTTATCCTGACTAACACAAATCTACTTACCTTTACCACCAGGAATCAGCATTTGAAGCTTGTGCAGTGAATCAACAATATCCTCTACAACAAACCTTCTATTCAGTGTACCCAAGTCCACACCCGGGGAGTCCACAACATCCTGCCCACCAGCATCCTTCAAGGGACCAGTAGCTTGCATTTCCAACAACTGGCTAGTAGACCTAATAGCCAATTTCTTGATATTTCCTACCTTCAGGTCCTTCTTTCTCTTAGACTATAGAATAGGCGAAGGCAGGGACTCAACCCCTTCCTTTCGAGTAGTAGAAGGAGCTTCAATATTAATCGACTTATCATCAACCTTTTGCTTGCTACTAGTCTCATAGCCCTTCAAATTAGGACCCAACTCCCCTTTACTAGATATTCTCACATATGTAGGTTGTGAGACCACTTCTAAGGAAGCTTGGGAGTCTGGGACATAATCTATGTCATCCTCAGATTCAGGCTCCTCCTCAATAACATTTTTTCTCTTTTTCCCTTTCTTGCAGACCGACTCCTCTTCAGAGATAGTATCATATTCCATAGTTGGATTTTGTTGCTTACCCTTGGGAGTGACAAGTGGTTTGGCAACCTTAAAGGCTTTAGCATAATCTGTAATAAATAGAATAAGCCCTACATGCAGCACTGGGCTCTTGGAATTCATTTTGTGATCTTTCAACCTAGATTCCAGAGATGCCAAAAGTTTTATTTTATTCAAAGGGTAAACGCTTTTGACCGGAACTATGAACCGGAATACAACCATTCAACAATACCACCCCAACGAGGTTTGAACCTTGGTGGCAAGAACAACAATGCCACCTTTAAACCATTACACCATGCCAATACCGACAGAGATGCCAAAAGATAAAAAGGAAATGAAATTTTCTTTTTATGGCGAAAGTGACTAAGGAGGATAAAGTGATAAGAATTTACTGCAAAAAAATGACCTTCAAGGGTAATATATCTCATAAGTTCCTCAACGACATCCCCCCAAATCGCTTTGACTGATCTCCTCTAGTGCCCACCACTCAGCCAACTTTAGGTCTTAAGCTTCATTCCCCTTGAAAAACACCTACATAGTAGCCTTTGACTCCTTCTTGTCTCTATAGACCTTCTTACCATCTGTTGAGATCCCAATGATATTAGCTATGAAATCCTCATTTACATCAAACTCAGTACCCCTAGTTTTAAAGCCCTATTATTCTAGGCTTTAGCAAACATAGTCGTTTCCTATAGGTTGTTTTCGTGCAACCTTTCCAGATAAGGTGTGAGCCCACCTTTATCCAAAATATGCCACGCCTCTTCCTTTTTCTTAAAAAATTCAAAAGAAAAAGGCTCCACACGATTCATGTCGCCTCCCATGGCTCCAGAATTTGTAGAAGAAAAAAGTTTGAGAACCTTGCAAGCAATAAGGAGAAACCTTGAGAAGGAGAGAAAAAAGCCCGCATTCTGTGTGGCAACAATATTATGGTAGAGGTTGTAATATCCCCTTCGCATCAGTGATCTGTTCTGACACTCATCCGCCTATTCCGGAAGCCTGTAGGCATGTATGAGGTAAAATTAGGGTTTCCAGTTCTAAGGTTCCTCGGCATTTTCTGAGAGTTTACTATTTATAGTAAATTCTATTTTAAGCAATTTGGTGTTTTTTAGCTTTCAGTTTTTCATATCCAGTTGGAGCATTTATTTGCAATTCATGTTTGACCTCTCATGGCATTTTTATGTTGAAATAAGGCATTAAGGTTATATTATGCAGTTGACCCCCTCGGCCTAGATGAAGAACTTTAAGTTGTATTTAAAAAGGGGACTTGGAAGGGTGGCGCTTTCATGAAGAGCTTTATTATTTTGTAATAAGACATTATTCCTTGAGCAAAAGTGGACGCCACTTTATTAAGTGAGAAATATGAAATAAAGTGAATTTCTTATTATGCTTTTTGGATGCCATCTTGAGAAGTTGAATGTTTTTGGGAATTTGAAAGGGCTCCTATGTCTTTTGATCTGCTTCTCAGGCATTTGAATAGTTTGAGAGCTCTTATTTATTGAAGGTCTTTGCTCTAGCATTTCATCCATGAAAATTATGCTAAAGTTATGCTATCGAAATGACAATTGACATATTGCTTCAAGGATGTCTTCCTCCTAGCCTTTCGTCCAATTTCGTGTTTGCAATATAACACCTAGTTGGCTACATTGTTGCTTCTCAACATCAGACTAGCAGATTGAGCTCATTTGATTGAAGAATTCTAGAGATTTTGGCAATTTTGGTTTGTTGTTTCATCTACTGCTGAAGGTGATTTTTATTCATAGTTCATTTTCCAGTTTGAATTTGGTTCTGGGTAATTAACCAATCTATTTGCTGACCTTGGGCGACCATTCATGCAAGTTTTGGGAATTTATTTTCAAGTGTGATTTTTAATTAAAATCGCCCCTCCCAAGAGGTTCGTACCATTTCTAAGTGCATTGGGAAGTGTGCAAGTTGGTAAAGTTGGAATTTGCTGCTGTTTGGTGCTTGGTTTTTGGGCGCCTACCTCCTGAGAAACATTTGCAAAATATTTCAATCAATTCGGAGGTGAAATGAGTGAGTTATGAGTATTTTTCTGATTTCCAGTTTGTTGATATGAATTTCCAGAACTTAGGATTTTACATCAGATTTATAAGTTTCCAGGTTTAATCATATTTCAGTCATTGGAAAGCAAAGAACATTGTTGGAATTCATTCTTATCTCCTTATCTCATTTCTCTATCATTGTAATTCATGTTTTTGCAGTCATTTTGAATTGTAAGGTTCTAATTAGTAGTACTAATCTAAGCCATTATTATTGCTGCAACTACTTGATTAAATTCTCATTAAATTACCCCTGGATGGTTTACCGCCAGTGAGGATAATCTATTTTGTAACATTCATATACCCACTTTCATAGTGGAGAATCCCCACAGTGCTGTGGATGCCTGCCGCAGTGGATGAATTGTTTTTAAATGTAATCTTTTCCCCCCACTGTTTGGTGGTAGTGTGGAAATGTTCTTCATGGCTGGTTATCCGCCTATCAATTAATGTTCTTCATGGCTGGTTATCCGCCTATCAGTTTTTAAATTCAAAATTTAACACTCCGTCATATGTTAGCACCTCGCCCTCAGTGGGATCTTAAGTGCACATTCTTGACGTTGAGTAGTTTTCATTTCAATTTCAGTTTTCAGTTTGATGCTAACGCTAATCTAGTTAACGATTGCTAGTTATGTGTGTTAAATTCATCGAAAAAATTGGTTAGCATATTTTAGTGGTATCAGAGCAGAAGACCCTGCCATCCTGTGGCAAATTGCAGTTGGTTAACTAATGAGTGAAAGAGACACTAGGCCATACACCAGAAGTTAGGCTAGAAATCAGCATCGATTTTTGCCCGTTCCATAGGCAGATACCTTCTCAAAAGTCCTAAGAGATCTTGGTAAAATAGTGGAAGGTTCAGATAATTTAGTGGAAGTGGTTGATTAGACAGTTGTAATAATTTTAGACACTATAAGGAGAGATAATGAAGAGAGGGATAGAGTGGAGAGGAAGTTTGATGGGATGATAGACATGATGTCTCGATTATTGTCCAAATTGGACCAGCAAGCAGCTCAGAATATCATTCATCCCCAAAATAACTCAACTGGAGAAAACAGTGGAGTCAATGGGAATAATAATAGTGGCAGTCCTGAGGTGAATACAAGAGACAAAATTGTAGGTCAGCATGCTGCAATTCCTAGTGGGTCATCCTCTAGACCCCTTTTTCCCGTCTTCACACCAAGGGAAGAGCAACAACCAGTTGAAGCTGTTCCAAACTTTGTTGATGATGCTCGTCAAGCTTACATGGAGTACGTTTCTTTACCTCTTGATTTGAGAGGTACTTGGACCTTTGATCAATACATGAATCAAAGGAGTCAGAGAAATGGTGGAAGGAATGATCAACATCCTCCTACAGCACCTAGAAATGATTTCTACCAGGCATTGGGAAAGATCACTATGGAACATTTTGATGGTAGTAATAAGTGTACAGCCAGGTCATGGGTACAAAAGTTAGATAACTACCTTTCTCTTAGACCTATGCCGGAAGAGGATTCTATCAAATTTGCTACCTTGCATTTAGATGGGATAGCTCATGAATGGTGGACTCATGGTTTGGTCACTCTTGGCCATAATCTCATTCGCACATATGGAGAGTTTACAAATAAGTTGATTGAAAGATTTGACACCAAAGATCCTGAATTGAAATTTAGAGAATTGGCACAATTGAAACAGCAAGGATCTTTAGAAAGCTATGTGGCTGATTTTCAGAGGTTGTCAGTAATGGTGCCAAACATTACTGAAAGAAGACTTATAGTTCTTTTTGCTAAAGGTTTAATGGAGCCTTTGAAGGGTTGGGTCAAAGAATTTGATCCACCAACGTTAGATGAATCTATCAAGAAAGCTAGGAGCATGGAGTTGGCAGCCCCAAGGCCTAAGTTTCACTCAAAACCATTCAGCCATAAGAAAGATAAAAAGCCTTCTTCAAATTTGCCCAAGAAGTTTCCACCAAGGCTGTTAGAAGAGCTCAAAGAACAGCTTAGAAAGGATGGAGTTTGTTACACTTGCCGTGATCCTTGGGTTAAGGGTCACCGTTGCTATGGAAGAGGCAAAGCAAATCAAATGGAGGGCTATTCTGATTATGGATTAGAATCTGATTCGTCTAATCAGCAATACGAATCAGCAAGTAGTGAAGGTGAAGAAGTTCCAGAAGACAAGTCCAAAGAGGTGGGAGATGGTAGTGCTTTCGCACAACTACCAAGTTTCCAAAAAAATGAATCTTTTAGGGTTCATGGAGTTGTAAATTCACAAAGGATAGTTGCTCTAATTGATACCAGAGCAACTCACAATTTTATTGATGAAGGACTAGTTGCTAGAAAATATTTGAAGACTGAAGACTTTGATGGATTCAAGGTAATGGTTGCTGATGGTTTTACTATGTCTTGCACAAGGAAGATTCCTAACCTCTCCTTGCAATTGGGGAATTATGAAATTAAAGATGATTTTTATGTGGTGGATATAGGAGACACTGATGTTGTGTGGGGCATACAATGACTGCAATCTCTTGGTGAGATCACATTGAATTTGCAAACTATGGAGCTGAAATTTCAGTCTAATGGAAGGAAGGTTGTTCTAAGAGGGATGTCCAATGGAAGCCCTCGAATTGTGTCTTTGAAAAGAATGGAAAGGCTGATCCATCATGATCAGGTTGAATGGGCTGCTGAATGTATGGTTCTACCAGCTGATCTAGTAGAGGAAAAAAGGCAATATCATCCTAATATTCAAGCCTTACTTTCAAAGAAGAGCAAAGTCTTTGGAAGCTTACCTCCTGGAAGACCTCTTGAAAGAGGTTCTGAGCATGTGATTGAGTTAGAAGAAGGAGCAAAACCGGTCATAACTACACCTTACCGCTATCCAAAGAGGCAGAAAGATGGAATTGAAAAATCCATCAAGGAGTTATTGGAAAGTGGTTTCATTAGACCAAGCAAGAGTCCTTTTGCTTCTGCAGTGGTGCTGGTCAAAAAGAAAGATGGTACAATGCGTATGTGTGTTGACTACCATGCATTAAATCAGAAAACCATCAAGAATAGATATCCAATCCCTAGGATTGATGAGCTTATTGATGAGCTCCATGGGGCCATGTTCTTCTCGAAGATTGATCTTCGTTCAGGCTATCACCAAATTAGAATGAGGGAGACGGATATAGAAAAGACAGCATTTAGATGCCATTTTGGGCATTTTGAATTTCTTGTCATGCCTTTTGGTTTGACAAATGCTCCAGCTACATTTCAATCTTGTATGAACAATATCTTTAGACAGTAGTTGAGGAAGTTTGTGCTCGTCTTCTTTGACGATATTCTCATATTCAGTAAGTCATGGGAAGAGTACCTTAAGCATTTGGAAGAAGTGCTTAGTATTTTAGAGGCGGAATGTTTGTTAGCCAAAGAATCAAAGTGTGAGTTTGGGTTGACAAAACTTTTATATCTTGGCCACATTATCAGTTCAAAGGGTGTGAAAGTGGATCTAGAAAAGATAAGGGCCATTCTTGATTGGTCAACTCCAAAGATTATTTCTCACTTGAGAGGGTTTTTAGGGTTATGTGGATTTTATAGAAGATTTGTGAAAGGATATTCACATCAAGCAGCACCACTCACAGATCTTACAAAGAAAGGAGCCTTCCTTTGGACTAAACAAGCACAAGAGGTTTTTGATAAGTTCAAACAAATCATGAGTTCGTGTCCAGTGTTGGCACTTCCGGATTTTTCAAAACCTTTTGAATTACAATGTGATGCTTCAGGTGAAGGTGTTGGAGCTGTTCTAATGCAAGAAAAACATCCTATTATCTTCGAGAGCCAAAAGTTGAGAGGGGCAGAAAAAACTTACTCTATTTATGACAAAGATATGCTTGCCATCATGCATGCTTTGTCTAAATTATGTCAATACTTGGTGGGAAGTAAATTTGTTGTTAAGACTGACCATAATAGTCTTAAACATTTTATGCACCAAAAGGATTTGAATGAAAGGTAGCAGAAGCGGGTAAGTAAGCTCCAAGCATATGACTTTGACATTGAATATATCAAAGGAAAAAATAATATAGTGGCTAATGCTCTTTCAAGAAGGCCTCATTTGCAGTCACTTTGTGAGTTATCAGCAGATTGGAAGGGGTTAATTGCTGTTGATTATGTTAAAAATCATTTTGCAACCAGCTTGTTAGAAGGTCATTTGGTTGATGAAAGGTATAAGTTGGTTGATGGGTTAATTTATTATAAAGATAGAATCTTTTTAGTACAAGAATCTAAGCTTAAAAAGAAGATTCTACAATCTTTTCATGATGTTCCCCTTGCTGGTCATCAAGGGATTTTCAAGACTTATAAGCAAATTCGTGAAAGATTCACCTAGAAAGGGTTGAAAGAAGAAGTCTTGAAATACATTAGAGAGTGTCCTATTTGCCAAAGAAATAAAAATGAACACTCTTATCCAGCTGGTCTACTTCAGCCTTTGCCCATTCCAAATCAGAAATGGGAAAGTATTGCCATGGATTTTATCACAGGATTGCCCAAGGTGCAAGGACGTGATTGTATTTTTGTTGTGGTTAATAGACTAACAAAATTTGCTCATTTTCTTGCTGTTACCACTTCATTTACAGCAGCTCAAGTGGCTGAATTGTTTTTCAGAGAGGTTTTCCGTTTGCATGGGTTGCCTAAAACTATTGTCAGTGATAGGGACAGCAAGTTCCTAAGTGTTTTTTGGCAAGATATTTTCAGATTGAGTGGGACAATGCTTACTCCAAGCACTAGTTATCACCCACAAATAGATGGGAAATCAGAAATTGTGAACAAATGGTTAGAGGGCTACCTAAGAAATAATGTTTTAGGACAACAATGAGCTTGGATTAAATGGTTGCATTTAGGAGAGTATTGTTATAACTCTTCTTATCACATGTCAATTAAGATGTCTCCTTTTACGGCTCTTTATGGTTATGAAGCTACTAATTTTGTTGATTTAGTGTTTGGTGATAGTAGAGCTCCACAAGCACTGGATATGTTACAATAGAGCCAAGACATCTTGAAATCTCTCAAGGAAAATCTGCAACAAGCTCAAAATCAGCAGAAGTTATATGCTGATCAGCAGCGTGTTGAGAGGTCTTTTGAAGTTGGGGACATGGTCTATTTGAGGCTTCAACCATAAAGACGATCTTCTCTCAAGAAAAGTGGTGTGGAAAAGTTGAAGCCACATTTTTATGGTCCTTTCAAAGTCAACAAGAGAATTGGTGAAGTTGCTTATGAGTTGGAGCTTCCAGCTGAAAGCAAAGTTCATAATGTCTTTCATGTGTCACGCCTCAAGAAGGCAATTGGACACAACATGGTGGCTACATCAGAATTACCTCCATTGGATGAGGAAGGTCAATTGGTGTTGGTTCCTGAAGAAATCCTTGATACTAGAGAACGTTCTTTGAGGAGAAGGACAATCAAAGAATATTTGGTTAAATGGAGGAATTTGCCTATGGAAGATGCCACGTGGGAAGGAGAACAGATTTTGTTGCATCCATCTTTTCAGTTGCTTGAGGACAAGCAATTTCGAGGAGGGCGGACTGTAATGTCCCCTTCTCATCAGTAATCTGTTCTAACACTCATCTGCCTATTCCGAAAGCTTGTAGGCATGTATGAGGTAAAATTAGGGTTTCTAGTTCTGAGGTTCCTCGGCATTTTCTGAGAGTTTACTATTTATAGTAAATTCTATTTTAAGCAATTTGGTGTTTGTTAGCTTTCAGTTTTTCATATCCAATTGGAGCATTTATTTGCAGTTCATGTTTGACCTCTCATGGAATTTTTATGTTGAAATAAGGCATTAAGGTTATATTATGTAGTTGAACCCCTTGGCCTAGATGAACTTTAAGTTGTATTTAAAAAGGGGACTTGGAAGGGTGGCGCTTTCATGAAGAGCTTTATTATTTTTTAATAAGACATTATTCCTTGAGCAAAAGTGGACGCCACTTTATTAAGTGAGAAATATGAAATAAAGTGAATTTCTTATTATGCTTTTTGGATGCCATCTTGAGAAGTTGAATGTTTTTGGGAATTTGAAAGGGCTCCTGTGTCTTTTGATCTGCTTCTCAAGCATTTGAAGAGTTTGAGAGCTCTTATTTATTGAAGGTCTTTTCTCCAGCATTTCATCCGTGAAAATTATGCTAAAGTTATGCTGTCGAAATGACAATTGACATATTGCTTCGAGGATGTCTCCCTCCTAGCCTTTCGTCCAATTTTGTGTTTGCAATATAACACCTAGTTGGCTACGTTGTTGCTTCTCAACATCAGACTAGCAGATTGAGCTCATTTGATTGAAAAATTCTAGAAATTTTGGCAATTTTGGTTTGTTGTTTCATCTACTGCTGAAGGTGATTTTTATTCATAGTTCATTTTCCAGTTTGAATTTGGGTTCTGGGTAATTAACCAATCTATTTGCTGACCTTGGGCGACCATTCATGCAAGTTTTGGGAATTTGTTTTCAAGTGTTTGATTTTTAATTAAAATCACCCCTCCCAAGAGGGTCGTACCATTTCTAAGTGCATTGGGAAGTGTGCAAGTTGGTAAAGTTGGAATTTACTATTGTTTGGTGCTTGGTTTTTGGCCGCCTACCTCCTGAGAAACATTTGCAAAATATTTCAATCAATTCAGAGGTGAAATAAGTGAGTTATGAGTATTTTTCTTATTTCCAATTTGCTGATATGAATTTCCAGAACTTAGGATTTTACATCAGATTTATAAGTTTCCAGTTTTAATCATATTTCAGTCATTGGAAAGCAAAGAACATTGTTGGAATTCATTCTTATCTCCTTATCTCATTTCTCTATCATTGTAATTCATGTTTTTGCAGTCATTTTGAATTGTAAGGTTTTGATTAGTAGTACTAATCTAAGCCATTATTATTGCTGCAACTACTTGATTAAATTCTCATTAAATTACCCCTGGATGGTTTACCGCCAGTGAGGATAATCTATTTTGTAACATTCATATACCCACTTTCATAGTGGAGAATCCTCACAATGTTGTGGATGCCCGCCGCAGCGGATGAATTGTTTTTAAATGTAATCTTTTCCCCCCACTGTTTGGTGGTAGTGTGGAAATGTTATTCATGGCTGGTTATCCACCTATCAGTTTTTAAATTCAAAATTTAACACTCCGTCATATGTTAGCACCTCGCCCTCAGTGGGATCTTGAGTGCACATTCTTGACGTTGAGTAGTTTTCATTTCAAGTTCAGTTTTCAGTTTGATGCTAACGCTAATCCAGTTAACGATTGCTAGTTATGTGTGTTAAATTCATCGAAAAAATTGGTTAGCATATTTCAGAGGTAAGTAATTATTTTCAAATGCCTCCCCATACAGAGATCAAGAAAGGTACCTCTGTCCGATTATAATCTATCTCACCATCCCTCCAAATAATTACTTACTACATGAAAATAGTCATGCCAGCCTAAAACATAAAGAAGTCATCATCCAAGTTGGAAATTTTGAAAATCATGATTTATACACGCAGTTGCCTCAATGGGGAGAGGATCATTCACCTCCCATTCCCTAGGACCCCTAACACCAAGATTAGCAAAAATATTAGCTAATCCATTTCCTTCTCAAAATATATGTGATATATAATAATCATCAAGGGAGTTAAGGATTTCAATAGCAACCAAGATGGTGGCTTCAACATTCCATGAGGGGACAAAGCATTTCTTTAGATTATTGATAATATTGAGAGAATCCCTCTCAAGCCATACCTTATTATATAACCTTTCAATTGGGCCATTTTCAAGCCATGATAGGCTACAGCCACAAAATTTATTTCATGTTTTTGGAGGGAAAGATATCAATAAGTCTTTGAGAAGCCTCAAAAAAAAATTATTTTGATCAGTAGTAGGAGACATTCCTCTCTTTTGTGAATAAATTTTTACTTTCTTACTACAAGATGCCATACAAATAGTATATGATAAAGCATTTGATGAAGATGAGGATGAAGTTTGGAAACCTAAACCCTATTTAGATAAGTATGGTATATACTTCACTTGATCCCTAGAATTTTGTTCCATGTTTGCATTATATCCATTTTTAGAAATAATTTTGTATCCAAGCCCATAACATCCTTCCAACTTAGATGAATAGATTGTATCTACATGCTCCTAAGAAGAATTGGATATTTCCCAAGCATGCAAATCCTTTTTAAGTTTTTTAATGTTAGGCATCCTCCACTCATGAGGGAAGAAATTTAAATAGCCCCCATCACCATCATGGAGTGATGTTTTTGTATTTTTTGATATAGTTCAACTAGATACAACACAAGACTCTTTAGGCTTAGATTGTGAGATTTTGTACTCTCCTATACTAAAGGGTGTAAAATATAATGAACCCCAATCATCATCTAAGATTTTTGTTATAGATGACATACTATCAATATTTTCATCAAGTTGTATAGGTTATTTGGACTTTTATGGTGATATTTCAGACTCCCCTTTGAAACAAGGTGTAAAATCTAATGGCCCCCAATCGTCATCCAAAGATTTCATCATGGGTAAAACACATTCTTCTTTATGCTTGGCATGTATCGATTATAATTTTAAAGTTGGGATCAAATTATTAAGAGAGTTGGAAGTGTTATTGATGCAATAAATTTTTCCTACAACTCTCTTCTCTTCAAACTTTACTAAATAATTGAAGAAACAAACTTAAAACAAGCCACCAAAAATCAACAACAAGAGAGATTTTTATTATCTCATCAACACCTACAATTTAGTGTGAAACACATACAATGAAAGAGATATAATGGCATCCCTATGGACTAATATAACATAAAAATAAAGATATTAATGGCTTGCTATAGGAAATATTATCAATCTCAGGTATGTAAACAAACTATCTCCCAATTCTTGCAATTTCTTTCGTGTCCCTACACACAACTTCTAGAAATCAAAGTATACAAACTCCAATTACTGAAACAAATGAAATAACACTAATTTATACCTTCTAACAACCAAATACAATCTAAAATTGAACCTCCAGGAAGGTATTATGCCCAAAATATTTTTCTCCAACAATCAGGAACCAAACCACCAAAATAAACCCAAAAACAATAAATCAAATACCACCACAAAACTACAGAAATAACCCACTCAAAATCCCCTCTCTTCAAAAATTAGTTACAAATATAAATTTTCCTCTTTCTCAACTCCCAATGCATGTTAGATTCTTCTCTTGCTTGGCAAGCCACTACTAGCTAGCACCATCATCCATTAATTCTTGCCAATTCAAATTTTTGCTTCCACTCTACTTGGGTGCCCAAGTCATGCATATAACATTATTTTTAATTAATATCAAGTAAAATATTCTTCCTCTCCAAATTCCAATGCCTAGGTTGCCTTTTTATCATTAAATTAAATCAATTTAATCGTGGCATGCTTCCCAAGGTGAAAAATCAAACCAAAACGTATCCAATTAAAATAATCTAATTTTTGGACTTAATAATGTCAAATTTAGTCTAAAATATCCATGAAATTAAATTCACAACAAAAATTGGACAAAAATAAAATTTTGCTAGTTGTCTAGCAACCATGGATGCACTTGCATCAATTATGATTGTCTTGGACTTGTGAATTATAGCTTTGTTCATCTTCCTTAACCATGTATATCTTTTTACTATGTTCATACTTCATCTCATGATGGAGAGTAGACAAGACTCCATTCATGGCATGAATCCACATTCTACCTAAGAGAAGATTATATGAAAGAGGTCTTATCATGAGGTGTGCAGGGGTGGGTAAAACCATAGGCCCTACCTTAATAAGTAGTTTGATCATTCCTAACGGTTGCTTATTAAAAAATTTAAAGCCATGAATATTAACATCATTAGGTTCTATAATATTCTTGTCCACACAAATCTTATCTAGAAGATCGATGCTATAAATATTAAGACCTACTCCATTGTCTATGAGAGTACACCTAACTCCAATTTTATTAACGACCACCATTATCATTAAAGCTTTATTTTTGTTTTGGATCTCAAGAAAGAGTAATTTATGTTGAGAGAATGTAATATCCAACTTTATCACTTTTGTACAATCAAACAAGGTTGCTACATCATTCAGTTTAATAGAAGTTGGGACATTAATCTTCTGAAAAGCCTCTTAGAGAATCTTATGCTATGTAGGTGATGTTTGAATCAAAACCCAAAGGTAGATTTTGGCTGGAGTATTACAAAGTTTCTCAACAATATCATATTATTTACCACTACGTTGAAGAACGTTAAATGTGTGATCAATTACATTATAACTTGGTTGCTATGACACATGCTTACTAGTGAGTTATTTTACAAAGTTTAAGATATGACCAGGAGGTTTAGGAGGTCCTATAATGCGAGGTGATTTAGGAGGCCAATAATTAAAGGAGTCTTGGGAGGTCCAATAATTAAAGGAGAGACAATTGTTAATTATGTGGTCATAACCTCAACTAAGTTATCTGGTTTTTGGTGATCTTCTATGAATGGGGGATCTAATGTCATATTAGCATTTTCATCTATGCAATCCATATTACTATCTTTTGAAATAAATGTATCAATGATTTCATCCTCTTGTGCCACAATATCTTCCCAAGTAGGAGAGGTATTGGGAGAGAAATAAACAAGATTCTCATGATTCTCAATGATTGGACCTTCTAACACCAAGATTCCTTCTTCACAAGTAGGTGAGGTATCGGGAGAAGAACTATGATTGTCATGATTTCCAATGGTTTCATTCTCTTGCACCAAAAAAATATCACAAGTGATGGAGATGTTGGGAGATAAATACATATTAGGTAAAGTGATATTAATAAATGTGTCTATGATTTCATTCTCTTGTTCCAAGATACTCTCACAATTAGGAGAGATACTAGGAGAAGAGCTACCATGATCATCATGAGTATCAATGATTACATTTGTTAGAATGTGATAATCCTTAATGGATGATCTAGGTGAGATGAAGTGCACAAGGGCATCATCTAACATATCAAAGTTTTCACAACTAAAGGGATTGGTAGGTATATAATGCACTTGTGGAAAGAGATCTAACATGATCGGATTACTATGCTTTCTCCAAGATTAATCATTAATTTATAGTTTTATTTTGTGTTTATGAGTGTTAAAACAAACAAGGATTGAAAATAATTCAGATCTATTACAGACACAGATCTAAAAATCAGATTCCATATTTATAGAGTGATAACAGGTATGAATTTGCCACTAAAATTTGAGGTAGATTTAGTTGGACTAAGTAAAATAAGGTGACAATGTCTAGCAGATATTTTTGCAAAATTCAAAATTTGAATATGTATAATGATGCTTAAGGTTCTTGTTTTTGTGTGGGTATAGGTGTGACAGTGAATATGTTTCTAAAATTTTCCTAGTTTATGATTATATAATTCATAATACAAGTGTGTAACAATTTTCAAAATGTTCAAGCAATAAAAGAAAATTGTAAATATAATTTCCAAATCTGAGATGCAGCAATTGATTGATTCTAATATGCCAAAATTTGAAAATGATGATGTTAATTCCTTTTTGAAACAAAACAATGTATTTTCTCACTTTTTGAGCTATATGCAAAGTACCTAAATGTTTGCAATGAACACTTTCAAATTTGATTTCCGATTAAAATGACCTAATGCAGATTTGTAAATGCAAGTGGAATGTAGATTTGA
Source organism: Sequoia sempervirens (assembly GCA_007258455.2). Lineage (NCBI taxonomy): Eukaryota > Viridiplantae > Streptophyta > Pinopsida > Cupressales > Cupressaceae > Sequoia > Sequoia sempervirens. Next base: position 300,869,803 of record VDFB02270651.1, on the reverse strand, counting down.
CCTATAATTACTGAAAGTAACCCTATTTCTACCTATGATGCAATGTGACATGTAATTTTTTGAATTTTTATGTTTTTTATGTTGTAAAAATGAATGCCTAAATGAACAATGCAATGCTAAACCTAGATATAGGATGATTTGCTTCAGATTTTAGAAAGTTTATAATATTAGCATGTTAGGTTCACAAAAATGAAATGAGGAAAAAGTGAAACCCTAGGATTTGACTCTAGGGTTCAGGCACTTTTTCCTTATTGTTTCATTTAGAATTTTTTAGTGAGGGTTTTGATGAATTTGGACAAGATATAGGACTTCTATACAACCCAAAAGGTGAGTCAACCTACACTTGACCAAATTTGGAATGGATCTTAGAATGAAATGCAATTAAATGACTATAATGATTCAAATAACTATTCTAATACAAAAATAGTAGATCTAGAAAGTCAGATAAATTTAGACTTTGGAAACATACTAAGCAATTTTTTGTGCACCTGTGATATGAATTTGAGGCTAAAAATGGAGGACTAAGTCGCCCAAGGTGAAAGCGTCCTTTTGATTAAATTTTATATCTAATTTCATAGTCCTCTAGAGCCAAATCAAAGCTCTCTTTCTCTAATGAATATTTGACCTTCACATTCTCCCAATCTTCTTCAAACCTAAAACCTTCACAATCAAAGAGAGAGGAAGGGTTATGGTAATGAAAGAGAGCTTATCCTTTTGAGGGATAGAGGCTAAATGATAAATGAATGATGAATCAACAATGGATTGAAACTCACCACTCAAAAATGGCTTCCTTGAAGGAATGAAGTCATGCACATCTCCTCAAGGCTTGATTTTTGTTCTCTTGATTTTCTTGAAGACCTACAAGTGTTAGATCTCACAAATAAAATGATAACATAAACCTAAACAAACTCACATAAAACTTGACATGATGCTTTGATGGTGCAATACTACCATAAATTTTCTCTTGACTTCTCTTGACTTGTTTGATGATGCTATTTACAATAATTCTTGATCTTGATTTTCAATTAATTCTCAAATGATGAAATGAGTAGGTATTTATAGGTATTAATCTAATTTACCAAAGATTAAATCTAGATATCCAACATTTGACATTTAAAATTCAAATAAAGAATTGTTGTCCTTGACATATTAAATTTTGGAGGCAAAATAGGGGACCAAGTCACCTAGGGTGACTTAGTCTTGGCCCTATTTTATAAAGTACAAAGTGTCATGAGTAAAATATTAAATGTATGCATTATTTTTTCACATGGGTTTTCTTGATAAATGTCCAAATGGGCCACATGATGCATAATTTAGGAAGTTAAGTGTACAATTAGATCCAATTACTTAGGGGGGAGCAAAACATAGTGTGAAATTATCATGGGTGATAATTTACAACACTACAAATATATTAGAATTTTATGTCATATCATGTGTAACATGATACTCTAACTTATGCACATGTTGATGGTACACATGCAACACCATCATAAGCACACCACTCGAAGGCAGGGGAAGGGGAATTAACATAGTTAGATGTGGAAGAACCCACCCTACATAACCTACAATGAAGGTTGACCTAATTAGCATTATGTTTCTTGACTCAATACACCTCAAGGGATAGCCTCTCAATATTTTTCTGATTAGGGTTTCTATATGAGATGGAAGAGGTCAAGTCTCTTAAACTAGACCCAAGACCTAAAGTTAACTAAATCATTTAAATCAAGTACATTATATAAATGTTTACTCTAATTTTTATAACTATTAAACTATCCCATTTAAAAAATTCACTTTAGAAATTTATCACATTGAAAAAAATTAGTTCTACCCATTAAAAAAAAAACATTACTCCCCTTTATCCTAACATTGATAATTATTTTACTAGATGAGAAAAATCCACTTTAGAAATTTATCACATTGAAAAATATTAGTTCTACCCATAAAAAAAAAAACATTACCCCCTTTCTCCTTGCATTGATAATTATTTTACTAGATGAGAATAATTTTAATGATAGATTTAAGCCTTTAGGAGTTTAATTTCCTTTAAGAATCAATTTTGTATTCAATAATCTTGTATTAAAATATTTTTCATACAAAACCTATTAATTTATTTTACTACCCTATTTGTTAATTCTTTCATAGGGTTTGATTAAAATAGTTTATAACATTATAAAATAATTCCTAATTTATCTTAAAAAATTTGGTAGGTCCAAACATTATTATTTAAATTACTTACTAAATATAGAAATTTGTTAAATTCTCAAATAAATAAATTGGCTAGACCAATTTATTATTTAAATTTGCCACTTCAACTTGGTTTTAAAAGATTAATGTAAATTTGATTATAAAGTTAAGAGATTAACTTTGAAATCAGAAATATACTTATTCAATATGTTTAAATCAAATAAAATTACGATCTCTTTATGGGGTGAGGAATAAATCTCATCTCTTGGATGGGATTTATCATCACCCTTAGATCAAGGCCTCCTTCATTTTGCTTATGAAAGTTTGAAAGATTTGCAAGGAATTTTTTGGGGCTTGGTTTGAATGGCCACAAGAAGCATACGTATATATTTTTATTTTGTTATTAGAAACTATTTTATAGCATACAATATCCTCTCTCTTTTATTTTTTTTATTTCCTTTTCTTCTCATTCATTTTATAGTTTATAGATGTTATGCTTGTTTTGCACATGATAGATTTTATAAATAGGGCCAATATTATGATAAATTTAGAAAATATATAGACCATTGGAAAAATTTAATGTATAGGTTGGTAACAGGGAGGTCAAAGCCTTGAAAAAAAAGGCGATACTTAAGATTATCAAAGTGTGTATATATATATATTGAGAATTTTTTCTCAATGTGGCCTTCGTCACAAGGTCATCCCCCTCTCCTTATTATTAGTCTTATTAGGGATGCAACAAGGGTTCTAATATTTTTTTGGTTTTTTTTTTTTAATTATTTTTTAAATAATCTATCCAATCATTCTATCTAGTAAAATAAAATTATATATATATATATAGACTAACATAATGTTTAAATTAAACTTAAATATTATTAAGCTAAACATACATATATATTACTATGTGTGTATTTCCATATTAATTTGACCAAAAAAAAAAGAAATATATTATTTTCCTTGTTCTGGAGAAATAACAAAGAAAAAAATATTGTTACATAGGTATATCTATAAGTGTATTTATATTTCTTTATATGTATGCACTTATTGTTGAACACACCAGAATACTGAGAGGGGGGTTGAATCAGTATTCTATGAAATCTCAAACCTTCCAGAATAATCAAATACTTAAAGATCTACCTCTTAAGAAAAAACATGAAAGATGAAGACACTGCACAACATAGCACAACACTAGATGTACGTGGAAAACCCCACAGGGAAAAATCACAGTAAGAAGAGCTTCTAGGAGCTATTGTCCTAATCCAACCTCACAAGATGAACAACATTTACAACTTTGTTTTAGGGCTACAACCCAAGGAAGCTACAACTTCTTGATTATAGGTTTTAGGGTCACTCCCAAGGAAACTACAACTCTCTAATTACACAACTTTGTTTTAGGGCTACAACCCAAGAAAGCTACAAATCCCTAATTTGAGCACACACTTAGGAAATATTATAGAATGACAGTCCTCCCATTATCTAAAACTAACAATTAAGCTCACTCCTTTTGATTATTGTAGTTTTTCTTTGTCACTTGTCTTTTGATGATTGCAATTCTACTTTATCACTTCTTCAAATGTCTTCTCAGCTTTTGATTAGCTCACTACTTTCAACAATCAAGAAGTCTTGCCTTCGGCTCACTACCTCCAGCAAATAATTAAGCACACTTTTTCACTTCCCTTCTGCCAACTCTTTCTCTTTTAATCACTCATACAATTATCATCATGAATCTACATGCATTGACCTAGATCAACTAGGGTTACAATTTATACATGATATTACATTAATTACAGTACATGTTAGCCTATAACAACAAAAATATTACATATCCACTTTGGCCACAGATAAAATAATCAACTTGAAACATGTAGAGGACATGACCCAAAAGACTACATGCAGCACCAAGAATAGGAACACACCATGTAGATTCCAACTAATTCCTAACCTAGTCCCAAACTATCTTCACACCTTTGATCTTCTATGAACATCATCTGCATGCTTTTCAAATACAAATTAGTTCAGCCAAGCAAGAAAACATGTAACTTGTAGTATGTTAGATTTCACATCATTGGCGGTACACATGAATGATAAAGAATTACTTGAACTTCTCCCAGATGATTCATCATGACTAGTACAACACCTTCAATTACTCCTTAAGCTCCACTCAACCTTGAAATTTTGGTGCACATCATCAACATACCTTAGTCACCCTCAAAAAGAATAAACAAGAAAAACATTCATTTTGGACCACAATCTATACCAGAGAAGCCAGACAACACATTGTGAAGCAACAAAAACTATCACATGATATTCAGGAACACTCTCATACATCCCTTTCACAACTTCATGCACCAACAAGTTGGTGCAAGCCAATAGACCATGAAACCAATATCCGAACAACACAGTCTGATACTCTGTCATCTCTAACTTTCTCTACAGAAGGATTATTGACATGAAACTTTGGATATAACACCTTCCCATCTCAATGGGATTAAATTTTGAACTACACAACCCTATCTAAAAATTTGGATATATTTGGAGCCAATATTTACACCCTTGATAATATCCTCACAAACTTCAATCTATCACTCTAAAAATCACCTTTTCGGTAACCCAAAAGACTTGAAACTTGGATCACACATACCTTTACACAACATAAGGCTATCCTCCAAAATATAGGAACAAAACATCATCACAAAATAGATGCAAAGCATTTCTTAGAGACTCTAGAAACCAAACAACTATGCTGCAACATACTGCATAGAACTTTTGATATCAATGACAACCAAACTACAACAATCTCCCCCTTTGGTATTGATAGAAAATCCAATATGATAGGAACATTCTCTCCCCCTTTGACATCAAGGATAAAGGGAAAAAGGACATTATTTCCCCCTTCATAAAGGCTCCCCTATCAACAACAACCACTACCTACTCCCCTTGAGAGGTATCCCTTATCAGTCTAGGAATAAAGATATGACTTGAATTACTCCCCTTGGATAGATGCACCAACTATGCATCTAGCAAGAAGGAGGGGAAATTACCGCTAACTTTTTTATAATATTTTCAAATGTATCCTTTGCAAGTGCCTTTGTGAAAATGTCTACAATTTGATCCTTTGTAGATACATACTCTAACTTCACTTCATTATTTGCAACCTTCTTTCTCAGAAAGTGATACCTGATTGATATGTGCTTGGTTCTAGAATGCATAACTAGATTCTTTGAAATTTTGATCGCACTTGTATTATCACATAGAATAGGAATGGGCCCATCATACTTTATCTTGCTATTCTTCAATGATTTATTTATCCACAACACTTGAGTACAACAAGATGTTGCAACAATATACTCTACTTTTGTTGTTGACAAAGATCTACTAAATCTTGCTTCTTACTATGTCATAAAGCCAACCTATTTCCTAAAAATAAAGCACCACCATTGGTACTTCTTCTCTCATCAACACAACCATCCCAATCAGAATCAATGTATGCACTCAAATAAAAGTAATTACCTTTTGGCTACCATAATTCATAATTTGGAGTGCACTTCAAGTATCTAAAGATTCTCTTGACTGCCTTCACATGAGTTTCCTTAGGATTAGATTGAAATTTTGCAACCAAACATACTACATGCATAATATCAGGTCTTGAAGTAGTTAAGTACAACAAACTTCCAATCATAGATCTATATAAAGTCTCATCATCCAGGGGAGACTTGTCATCTTTGCTCAAATGACAACTAGTTATCATAGGAGTACTCACAGGTTTACAATCTTCCAAACTAAACTTCTTCAGCATCTCTTTGACATATTTCTCTTGAGAAATAAAGATACCATTATCTAGCTAAGCAATTTAAATACCAAGAAAGAAGAATAACTCAACTATCAACATTTCAAATTCCTTCTATATTTCTTTAGAAAACTTCTTGCACATTTCATCATTTCCACCAACGATTATATCATCAACACATACAACAATTATCAAAATTCTTTCATCCTCAATCTTGAAGTAAACATTATTGATCATAGGTTATCATTGATGTCAAACTAATGCCAACAGGCCATTGTGTTTGATAGTGGTTATCAAAGGGTGTCAAGGTTATCAGATGTGAAGGTTGTCAAAGATGAAATATTGTAGGAGTACAAGTATTGACAGCATTTTGAAGGTTTTGGTAGTGTGTTGTTTAATAGTGTGTAGGTTCTCTAATCTATCATATTTTGTTTCATTTTTTTCACGGTGTGACTTCCCCCAAATAGGTCATGTATTTATCATAACATTCCAATCAAAAATGTGTGTGGTGGTCCGGGAGGATATCTTTTGGATAGAGAGACTATTTAATATGGGTGGTATTTCTTTCAAAAATGTGTTATAGATTTGTATTTTAGGAGAGTATGTCTATACTAGTTCTATTATTTTCTTGGGTTTTTAGTGGTGCATCTTAGTGTGTAAGGAGTTTGAAATATCATAAGTCTCTACTATCTGTAGTACCTTTCTTGAAACCTTTCTGAAGCAAGTACTTGTCTAACCTTGCATACCAATCCCTAGGAGCTTGTTTAAGACCATACAATTCCTTTTTGAGTCTGCAAACAATGTGTGGTTCTTTTGATAACTGAAATCCATTAGGTTTCTCTATGTATACTTCTTCTTCCAAATATCAATTTAGGAAAGCTGATTTGACATCCATCTAATATACCTTGAAGTCCTTATGGGCTAAAAATAAAGAAACATTATAATTGCTTCCATTCTTGCTACTAGAGAAAAATTATCCTCAAAATCAATTCCTTCTACTTGTGAATAGCCTTTACATACTAGTCTTTATTTGTTTCTTACAACTTCTCCATCTTCATTCAACTTATTCCTAAAAACCCACTTTTTTCCTATCATATTTTTGTCTGTAGGCCTTGAAACTAGTTCCCAAGTTTGATTCTTCTCAATCCGATTCAATTCCTCTTCTATTTATTGTATCCATCCTTCATCCTTGCTAGTATGAACAATTTTTTTTGGTTTTATCTTTGATAACAAACAAAATTTCACTTGTTCATTAGTCTCTACAAGCCTTCTCCTAGTCAGCACTCTTTCATTCTTATCTCTAATCATCTGATCTTCTGAATGATTCCTTTGAACATACTTGGTAGGAGTCTTATTGTGCTTTTCAATTATTTCTTATTTCTCTTCAAATTCTTCTTCTTCTTCTGAGTAGGGAGGTGCATCAGATCAAAAGTCCTCAATTTCATGCATATTCTAATGTAGATCTTCATCAACCTTAATATTTGTACTTTCAACTATTCTTCCAAATATTTCATTATAACACTTGTATGCTTTAATCTAAGATGAATATCCCAAAAAAATACCTTCATCAGCTCTTGAATAAAACTTTCCCAAAGTATCTTCATCTCTTTTGATGTAGCATTTGCTTCTAAAGACTCTAAAATACTTGAAATTTGTTAGTCTTTCATACCATAACTCATATGGGGTGTTAGTGTTATTAAGCCTTAATAAACCTCTATTGATAATATAGATTGCATTATAAACTACTTATTTACAATAAAAATAAAGTAGATTTTCTTCCATCACCATGGTCCTTGTCATCTCTTGAACATTAATATTCTTTCTTTCCACTACCACATTTTGCTAAGGAGTTCTAGCAGCAAATAGATGCCTCCTTATTCCATGTTCTTCACAAAAATCATTAAACTCATTTGACATGAACTCGCTTCCTTTATCAGACCTTAAGCACTTGATTTTACCATTCATTTCATTCTCAACCATTTATTTGAAAATCTTGAATTTACTAATAGTATTAAATTTATCTTTCAAGAATGTAACCATGTCATCCTAGAGAAATCATCAATATTTAGAGCATGAAATACCTTTCTCCTTTCACACTTTTTGTTCTAGTAGGTCCACACAAATTAGTATGAATAAACTCCAATGGTCTAGAGGAATAATTCTCTTTGTACTTGAAACTTATCCTTGTCTACTTTCCAAATTGACATTCCTTACATGCAGTACTTGCAGGCTTGATTATCTTATGTATATCTCTAACTACATATGATGAACTGATATTCACAATATTTTCAAAGTTGATTTGTCCCATTCTCCTATGCTAAAGCCAACATTCTCTTGCATGTCCTAGAAGAAAACTTCTCCCATTGACATCCCTTAAACTATATACGTCACCATTAGTCCTAGATCCTTTTTGCAACCAATTTTCCAAACTTTCCTTTTTTGATTTCACATCCTCTTTCATTGAGTATGAGATTGTATCCATTTATGCACATATGACTCACACTAAGAATATTTTTCCTAAAATCTTTAACATAAAGAACATTTTTTTTCCTATGCGTTCTATTTATACTTATTGTACCTTTTCCATAGATCTATATTGAGGAATCATCTCTAAGCTTGACTATGCCTCCATTCCACTTCACAAGCTTGATGAACTTTATCCTAGCCCCTGTCATGTGGTTAGAACCAATGTCAATCACCCAGGATTTTCCTCATCTTTTGCATGAAAAGTAGCACACACAACACTTGAATCTTTAGTTCCATCTTCAGTCTTCTTAACAGCCAAGAATAAGATTTTATCCTCATTATCCAGACCACTAGATTCATCATCCTTTGAAGAGAAATAATCTTCCTTGGAGTAAACACTCTTTTTTAATTTATTTCTTCTTGAATCCTTGTTTCTCTTTTAAAAATATTTCAGAGGAAATTTAGAAGAAAAATGACCAACTTCTCCACACTTAAAACATTTGAAAGGTAGCTTACCTTTATACTTGATGGTACCCCTCTTCAACTTCCTTACAAAGTTTGGTTCTTCTTTATCAATTTCATTACTCTGATCAAATGCTACATACATCTCCTTCTTATTGACTTTGAAAGCTAATTCCTTCTTTGGATCTTCTTTTTCAAACTCTCTCATTTCAAATATAGTGATGGCACCATATAATTGATCCATTGAAAGTTTATCTAAATATTTGTCTTCCTCATTAGAAGATACTTTAGGAAAATAAGCTTTATGAGGAGATCTCAGTACCTTTTTAATCACCATTGATTCTTTGAGTTCTTCACCAAGCCCTTTGATTGCATTGACCACTTCATCTACCCAAAGAAAATATACCACAATATCTTTATCAAATGGGCATAGAATTCTTATGTGGCCTCACTGATCTAAACGAAGCATACAAACCTTTGTATAACACTAGATCAGGTACTATCCGGGGGAAGGTGCTTGATTCCTATGAGATACAAATAGGTGTCTTGATGTTGACCATGTTTGTATGCATGGCATAAATAGGCACCTCGATCAGCATTTCCTCTACCTCTCAAAAGCCCAACATTGTCAAGGCAAGTAGAATACCACTTGGTTTTAGTTTAACCCCTCCTACTACCTCTGGTGGTGGGGGATCTGGTGTAATGAGTGGTGGTAGCTTTGGTAGCGGTGGTGGTGCTAGTGGTGGTGGTGGAGGCCAACATGGTGGCTTCAACGAAGGCCATGTTGATGGTCCCGATGGTGGCTTCAGTGGTCATGTCAATGGCTCCAGTGGTGGTTCTGTGGGAGGTTTCATGGATCCTTTGGCATCTTCAGACCCTTTCCTGAATGCTCTTCTTTAGAATATGGACCAAATGCAAAGAAAGTTGGTGAACTTGTCTCAAGCCTCCTCCTAGTCTATCTTTTAGCCATTTTCCTGACATAGTCCATTATCGGTAACAATTTTGAGAACTCCTATCCCCTAGGGAATGGAGATTCCTAAGTTTGAAAAGCATGGTGGTAAAGGGGACCTACAGACACATGTATTAGCTTTTAATGTCATGTGTATGGATTTCTTTCACCATGATGTTCTAATGGCAAAACTTTTCCCTCAATCTCTCAAGGATATAGCACTCGAGTGGTACTATTCCTTCACTAAAAATTCTATATTCACATTTCACCAGCTCATCAATCAATTTCTCCATCAATTCCAAGCTAACATCGATTCGAAGATGAATATCTTGGATCTTTTCTAAAGTAAGCAAGGAGAACACAAGAAGATAATTGATTTCATTGTGTGATACCAATCACTCTTCTCAAAAATATTGTATATGTTTCCTAACTCAGATGTGCAAAAGGTATTCATAGGCAACCTGTAGTGAGCCTAGCAGGAGAAATTTTCTTTAATGAAATACCCTTCTTTCACACACTTGTGCATTGGGTAACAGTGGGAGTATTAGCAAATGGTGGTCCGGTTCTGGGGATCTTCCTCGTGCTCCCATTCTAAAGGAAAATCTATTGTGTCTATTTTAGGAAAAGGAAAGTCTATTGAAAATGTAGTTGTCGTGACTAATGATCACAACCTCAGATGCAACAGAAAGTTCACAAAATTAGCTGAATCTTATTCTTCTATTTTGCAAAAGTTATTGAAGGATAAGATTATAACATTGGAAAATCCCCAACCTTTGAAGGAGCCTTATCCTAATTGGTACAATGGGAATTCCTTTTTCCAGTACCATCAAGTTTATGGGCATGATACTGAGCATTACATTCACCTACATCATGAGATACAGGATCGCATTAACAACAGTACCATTTGTCTTGATGGAAAGAAGCAGAACACGAATAAATCAGTAGTGAAAGCCAATAGCGAGTTGTAGATTTATATGGACCCATATCCATCTCACTCTATGAACTTGATTATTGATCCTTTTGACTTCTCCTAAAGCCTCAGCATATGTTAATGTGGTTTCATTTACTCCTACTCCTCCCCCATATCCTGTGATTGGTTTGTCAAATGTGGTTTTCACCTCACGAGATCTACATTTGAATAATAAGTTCTCTCCCCTATACATTCCTACTCGCCTCAATAGAAGCATTATGATAGGACTCCTAGTCAACCCTGTGAGTCATGTGAATGTTATTATAGAGGAGATATTATGGCTAGATTCATTACAGAGGGAGGAATATGAGAAAATGAAATTTATTATACATACGCATGACGGTCTCTCTCTTGCACTGTATGTCTCTATAACTCTTTCCATCCTAGCAGGACCTAGGTCTATGGATACAATTTTTGATGTCATTCTAAAATCCAATCTATTCAAGGTAAATTTGGGCATCTCGTGGCTAGCTTCCTTGAAAAAAAATCACTTTCATTGTGCATGACACTAGATATTAGCCACTAGTATCCCATGGGGGTTACTCTTTAGATCATTTTTGGCCCACCCCGGTTGTTCTGCTCCCTCCTAGGATGGACCTACTTTATTGGAATTATGTAAAGTATAAAATTGAGGTCAAGGGATAGTCAAAATTGATTCACCTGATAGTGCAGCAACAAGCTTCCCCTTCCTCTTGGAAGGGAAAGGAGAGGCCTAACCATTTCAAAAGTGATTCACCCAATAGTGGGGGTTACTCTTTGGATCACTTTTGGTCTGCCTTGATTGGTCCGCTCTCTCCTAGGATGGACCTACTTTATTGGAATTACATAAAGTATAAAATTGATGGAAAGGGACACTCAAAAGTGATTCACTCGATAATGTAGCAACAAGCTTCCCCTTCCTCTCGATTTTAGTTTCACCCCTCCTACTGCCTCTAGTGGTGGGGGCTCTGGTGTAATGAGAGTAAGTAGATTTGGTAGCAGTGGTTGTGCTGGTGGTGGTGGTGGAGGCCATGGTCATGGTTTCAACGAAGGCCATGCTGGTGGTCTCGGTGGTGGCTTTGGCAGTGGTCACGATGATGGATCCAGTGGTCATTTTGGGGGAGGTTCCATTGGTCCTTTGTCATCTTCAAACCCTTTCCTAAATTCTCTTCTTTAGAATATGGACCAAATGCAAAGAAAGTTGGTGAATTTGTCTCAAGCCTCCTCCTAGCCTATTTTTTAGCCCTTTACCTAACATAGTCCATTGTCGGTAACAATTTTGAGAACTCCTTTCCCCTAGGGAATGGAGATTCCTAAGTTTGAAAAGTATGGAAGGAAAGGGGACCTACGGACACATATTAGTTTTAATACCATATGTATGGATTTCTTTCACCATGATGCTCTAATGGAAAAACTTTTCCTTGATCTCTCAAGAATATAGCACTCGAGTGCTACTGTTCCTTGCCTGAAAATTTTATATTCTCATTTGATTAGCTCATCAATCAATTTCTCCATCAATTCTAGGCTAACATCGATATAAAGATGACTTTCTTAGATCTTGTCCAATGTAAGTAGGGAGAACATAAGAAGATAATTGATTTCGTTGTGTGATACCAATCACTCTTCTCATAAATCTTTTATCCAATACTTGATGCATATGTGCAAAAGGTATTCATAAGCACCCTGCAGTGAGCCTAGCAAGAGAAATTTTCTTTAATGAAATACCTTTGTTCACACAACTATGCATTGGGTTTTGGGAGTATCAGAAAATAGTGGTTTAGTTCTAGGGATCTTCCTCGCGCTCCCATTCTAAAGGAAAATCTATTGTGTCTATTTTAGGAAAATGAAAGTCTATTGCAAATGTATTTGTCGTGACTAATGATCACAGTCTCAGATGCAACAAAAATTTTACAAAATTAGTTGAATCTTATTCTTCTATTCTGCAAAAGTTATTAAAGGATAAGATTATAACATTGGAAAATCCCCAACCTTTGAAGGAGCCTTATCCTGATTGGTACAATAGGAATTCCTTTTTCCAATACCATCAAGTTCATGGGCATGATACTGAGCATTGCATGCACCTGCATCATGAGATATAGGATCACATTGACAATGGTACCATTTGTCTTAATGGAAAGAAATAGAAAACAAATAAGTTAGTAGTGAAAGCCAATAGCGAGTTGTAGATTTATACGGACCCATTTTCGTCTCACTCTACAAACTTGGTTATTCATCCTTCTGACACTTCTAAAGCCTCAGTATATGGTAATGTGGTTTCATTTACTCCTACTCCTCCCCCACAGCCTACGATTGGTTTGTCAAATATGGTTTTCACCTCGCAGGATCTACATTTGAATAATAAGTCCTCTCCTCTATACATTCCTACTTGCCTCAATGGAAACATTATGATAGGAGTCCTAGTTGACCCCACAAGTCATGAGAATATTATTATAGAGAAGACTATAATATTGCAGAATTGCACCTAAGGGAAATTCCATATTTTGACATTTATGCCTAGCATTTTTGGAACCTTGAGATATTAATGAAAAAATCCCATTGGACGAAATTTCATGATTCTGACTCCCTGTGGACAAGTGGTTGAGCAATAGAAGCTTGGAAACACATTTTCTGAGAATACGGGCTTTGGACGAAAATGCAATGCATAGACATATGCACGGTACGCTAGCATCTTGTCTATTTCTTGAGTTCAAAACACGAAATTTGGAAGGTTAACCCTTGAGACATGTGTCCCGGTGGTTACACTTTCAAAGTAACTGCTCTTTTCCACCCTTGCAAGCATTAAAACCTCTTTCTTCCTCTAATTTGAAGGTGGGAAGACATCACACTAGCTCTCTCTCCACTTGCTCCAACTTTTAGACTTAGTCTTCTTTGATAGCAATGCACTCATAGGTGAAGCCATGCCAAACTGAGGTCCTCCCAATAGCAGTAGTAGCTCTCAAACAAGCACTCACCAGTGTGTTTATGTGCTCCGGAGATGGCCTTGGCCTATGGGTAATGATCTCTCTCTCTCAGTTTCCTTTTACATTCATTTGTTTACTATTTCGTGGTGTGGGTTTTACTCCCGAGTGGGTATTGCTTTCACCATACGCTTATCATGGTGTGGGTTCTACTCTTGAGTAGGTATTGCTTTCACCACATGCTTTGTTCACTTCTTTAGCATTCCTTTCCAACTTGGTTGTTCATGGAGGTGGGAACACCAAAGCATGGTCTAACTGAGGTAGGCCCCTACACAGCCACCTAACAACTTTCTCCTAGGTATTTTGTGTGTAGGTCACAAAAAGGGGCTTGGAGTGAAGATTTGAACATCTAAAGAAAGGTAAGATTTCCCCCAGCATCTTTGTATTTACCTCAATATTTGGTTTTATAATTAGTCCAATAGTCCCATACGGACTACTCCTGAGTCTGGAAGTAGGATTTGTTCTTGTCTATTGAGTTCCTGAGTTCTCTGTTACTTAGGATGCCAACGCATCTTTTAAACAACAGTGCGTCATGCTAGAATCCTAGAACTGCATTGATGTCTTCTAGCCAAGAGCTCCATCTTCTGAGATAATAATATTTTTATCTTGCTCCCTCATGATCTTTGATAGTTTTTCTTGGAAGCATAACTAAATCCCAATTCTCTGTTATTTCATTAATCTATTATTCTAAGGTGTATAAGGGCAGTTCTTTTCATGGTGATCTCTTGAGAAAGGAGAGACTTGTGTGCAGTGAATCCCTCTTATATCACATTTTGGCGAACCCGACATGAACATCAGAAATTTCTTTGCGATGTTGCATGTTCATGATAATGGATTTTTTGAGGAATATTTTGATATGCTAGAGGATGCTCTAGATTATTTCTTAGAAGCACTCACCCCTATCTACAAATCTCCTAAACAAGTCTCCTCTCGACAGGCTAAGGGATCAGTAAATGTGGTGGTGGTCTCAGTGGCTCCTCTGAGCCTTAAGAAACTCGTCATCTACATGACCCTAGCCGAGTCTTCCATCTATGGAATTTCATGTTGTAATGATTCACCAGACTTGTATCACGGTTTGTGAAAGCTACGGATGCTACATCTTTTAACACCGTTGGACACACATATCCTACAAGGAGTAATAAAGAAAATATTAATCAACAACCTTTTGTTCCTACTTCACAACCTTCTATTCCAATTTCTTTACCACCTTCTCAACCAAGCCTTCCTTCAGCACCTAAGCCTGTGATCAAAGCACCAGGTGATTATGATCTTGTCAAGCAACTTTTTGTTACTCCAACTATCTCACTTTGGGACTTGCTTCAGACTGCATTGATTTATCAAGAGATGCTTCAGGAAGCTTTACAAAATATTCTCTTGCCTCCCTCCACTAGGCCCACAGATTTTAATGCATTGTTGGCTCATATTCATTTGGATTCATTGAATATCACATTCCACCCATAAGAACTCCTACCTCTAGATGTGCAGAAGCAAGCAGAGCCTTTGATGATTATAGTCAATGTTAACAACATTGGTACTAGGTGCACCCTCATTGACACTGGTTCAACTCTCAACATTTGCGGTATCGACCTACTTCCTAAAATTAAAATTGACTCATCTTCTTTAGTAGCTTCCTCCTTATACATTTGTGAATTCGATAACATTGGACGCCAAGCTCTAGGTATGATAATACTACCTTTGCAGCTAGGGCCCGCTACCTTACCCATGTTGGTCTATGTGATGCCCGGCTCCTCACCATATAATATCCTCTTAGGGAGACCTTGGATCCATGCTATGGGTATGGTAACTTCTACTTTACACCGTTCCTTGAAATTTGTCGCAAATAATCAAGTAGTTACAGTTAAAG
Organism: Sequoia sempervirens; assembly: GCA_007258455.2. NCBI lineage: Eukaryota > Viridiplantae > Streptophyta > Pinopsida > Cupressales > Cupressaceae > Sequoia > Sequoia sempervirens. Next base: position 300,854,164 of record VDFB02270651.1, on the reverse strand, counting down.
TGGATCGAGAAGGCGTTCACCTCTATGAATTAGTCGTCGTTGGTCATGCTTTAACTATATCTACCCTCAAGAATTGTATTCCATCTTTGACTGCCGATGTTATGGAATGTTCTTCATCAATACTCTATGTGGAAGTTATCCCCAGGACGAGTTTCAGAAATGAAGAACCGCCTAAACCAGAAGATCCTAAATCTCCCTCATCGACTTCTCAAATAAATGCTTTCCTTGGAGATGATTGGGGTTCCCTGAAATTTTTTGAATTCTTTATTTTGGAATATAAGGTGAATCCCTCTTGTGTGGACCTTCTAGGTTTTCTTAACACAAAGGCAAATAATACTCCCATAGAGGAGAAGTGTAACCTTGTTCAAGAGACCACTCCTTCCTGTGCTGAGGAAAACAATCCTCCTCTTACAAAAGAAATTAACATTTGTGAGCATAGCAAGGAAGGTGGAAGTACCCCCGTAGAAATGTTTGACATCCATTGGTGGAACGAAATGATCTATGTGGAGCCATTGCCTCCTGAGGTTTTGCAAACTCACTATGGGTTTTATTATGAGCTCGCTTCTCGGTATGGCTATGGGAAAAAAGGCCTAGGGTGCATCGAGCAAGGAATTCAAGTCCCCATCCATCTTAAGCTGCAATGACCCTATTTGGGACTAGGATGTTTCATTGAATAGTCTAAACAAAAGCCTTGGTCTTGTGTTAATATGAATTCAGTCAAGCCGTTAAACCTTGTTCACCTGAGTTAATAGAGGAAAGGGAGCAAGCCAAGAAAATCCCTCTTGATGTCTTCTCTTCAGACGAAGCGCTAGAGGAGTTTCTAGGTGCTTATTCCCCGTTGCCTTCATATCACCACATGAAATGATTCTCATATCGTTTGCATAGCCAAGCGTACTTCAGAGAGTCTATCTTGAGTATTCATTAGGAGGACCCTCTATCCAACACTAGTGACGATGTTGCAATACCTCATCATGAGGACTGTAACTCCCTCCTTAAGGGGGACACTATTGAAATCTCCATAGATCCTACATCCTCTAAAAAAGTGATCAAAATCGGGAAGTTTCTCTCTTCGGAAGAAGCAGATGAACATTTTGATCTCTTACATTATCATCCTGACATCTTCGCTTGGACATACGAGCATATGCCTAGTATTGATGAATCTATAGTGGTTCACAATATCATCCTATGTCCCGATGCCAAGCTGGTTAAGCAAAAAATCTAAAAGATCAATCCCAGGGTGGCATTGATGGTCAAGACTGAGATAGAGAAACTATTGAAAGCAGGCTTTATCCATCCTATCAATTATTCCCCTTGTATTTTGAATATAGTTTCCATTAGTAAGCCTAATGATCATATTCACATATGTATCAACTTTCGAGATCTTAACAAGGCTTCTCTTAAAGATGATTTTTCGTTGTCTAATATAGATATGATTGTTGACTCGACTGCATGCCATGCATTTCTTTCTTTCATGGATGGATTTTTAGGTTATAATCAGATCCATATTAACCTAGACAATCAATACAAGATATCCTTTACTACCCCATGGGGTACTTTCTATTATGTGGTCATGCCCTTTGGATTAAATAATGTGGGAGCTACTTACCAACAAGTGATGACCCTAATATTGCATGATTTTATCCACAAGATTTTAGAGGATTACATCGATGACATATTGGAAAAATTAGTAACCCGTCGAGATCATCCCAAGAACTTTCGTCTTATTTTCGAAAGACTTCAACTCTATAAAATGAGACTAAAGCCCCTTAAGTGCATCTTTGGCATTGACGACAGCAAGCTTCTAGGCTTTATAGTCTCTCATCATGGGATCAAAGTTGACACTAAAAAGATTGATGCCATTGTTAACATGCCTCCACCAAGGAATATTACTGAGTTGCAAAGTTTACAAGGGAGGATTCAGGAAATTCATAGATTTATATCTCAGTTGGCTGATCGTACCCTTCCTTTCACTCACTTATTGAAAAAGGATGTTCGCTTCATATGGGATGAGGAAAGTCATAAATCCTTTGATTCAATCAAAGCCTATTTGGCCAATCCCCCCATATTGATTCTGACTCTGCAAGATAGACCTTTCCACTTTACCTAGGTGTGTCACCAAATTCTTTGGTAGCTCTTTTGGCTCAATATGATGACAATGGGAAAGAAAGAGCAGTCTATTGTATTAGCTGCATCTTGGTTGACTATGAGACCTGTTATTCTTCCATGGACAAAAAATTCCTTGCTCTCATCTTCGCTACGTAGAAGTTGAAGCACTATCTCCTCCATGCTAAAACACATGTCATAGTAAAAATGGATCTTTTAAGACATTTTTTTCCAGCACCGACCTAGTAGGGAGGTTAGCGAAATGGGTTATGTTGCTTTCTGAGTTTTACATAAAGTTTGTTACTTAGAAATCAATAAAGGGTCAAGTGGTTGTGGATCAGCTGGCAGGCACTCCCTTCTCTCGCTCCTTTCTTGGCTTGGATTTGTTTCCCAATGAAAACATTTTTGTAATCAATCATGACTCTAAATGGAAAATTTATTTTGATGAATCAAGGTATCAAACTAGTTCCAAAGCGGGCGTGGTTCTAATATCCCCTAAAGGTAAACTAGTTCCTTTATCCTTTCGACTAGATTTCCCTTGTACCAATAACATCGCCGAGTACAAAGCCCTTATAGCTAGCTTATGTGTCATGATTGCACTACAAATCAAATATCTCCATATCCTAGGCGACTTTCAACTTATAGTGAACCAGATAATGGGAACCTATCAAGCCAAGCAAAGTAAGTTGTCCCAGTACTGGGACCTTTCCTTGTCTTTGCTAAAACATTTCTCTTCTTCCACAATAGATAGTGTCCCTAGGAGAGAAAATAGACATGTTCATGCCATGGTGATCACAACTTCCTTGGTACCTTCTGAAGAAGATATGAAAGAATACCATTTTGTGGTCTAGGTCTTGCGAACCCCTGCAATTCTTGAAGAACCTAAAGCCAAGTACCCTATGTGTTCCCATGTGGATTTTGGGGAATGGTTTTCTGATATCTATAACTATCTAAGGCTAGAAACTTCCCCGATGATATGACAAAGAATGACCACAATCGTGTGAGGAAGCTTTCAGTTCACTATGTTATCCTATCTAACATCCTTTATAGGAAAGCCTATAATGGCTTGCTTCTTAGGTGTTTTACTAAAGTGGAGATATTCCTTGCCCTTAAGGAAGCTCATGTGGGCTCTGGGGGTGGACATTTTGGTGGTAAATCCTTGGCAAGAAGACTGATACACATGGGATACTATTGGAAAACAATGGAACAAGATTCCTTTGACTTTGTCAAAAAGTTCCCTCAATGTCAGCAACACAATTGTCTCATTCATTCTTGCTTCTTAGGTGTCTTACTAAAGCGGAGATACCCCTTGCCCCTAAGGAAGCTCATGCAGGCTCTGGGGGTGGACATTTTGGTGGTAAATCCTTGGCAAGAAGAATGATACACAAGGGATCCTATTGGAAAATGATGGAACAAGATTCCTTTGAGTTTTTCAAAAAGTGCCCTTAAAGTTAGCAACATAGTCATCTCATTCATGCACTTACCCAAGACTTAACAAATCAAACTTCCCCTTGGTTGTTCGTTAAGTGGGGGTTGGATATTATTGGAAAGATATCACCTCCCTCTTCCAAGGGACATTCCTTTATCATTACCTCTATGGATTACTTCATGAAGTGGGTCGAGGCTATCCCACTCCAATCCACAAAGGCAGAAGCTATTTGTAGTTTCCTTATGAATAACATCATTTCTCGATTTGGATTGCCCACTACACTTGTTTATGACAATGGTACACAATTTAAAAACAAGGAAGTGAAGCAGTTCCTCAAGAAATTTCATATCCAACATAAGTTTTCCACACCATCTGCAATGTAATGGTCAAGTGGAAGCATCTAATAAAACTCTTGAGCTTATTCTTCATAAAACAATTAACAAACATGGTAAAGATTGGCACATTCAACTGACATATGCTTTATGGTCCTATCACACGAGTGTTCATACAACTATGGGAGCAACACCCTACAACCTTGTGTATAATGCCAAAGCTATCATGCCTTTGGAGTTAGAGATTTTGTCTCTATGGGTCTCCCTTAAGGGGCCATATGATAATGAGACCTATCAATTTAACAGTTTGCATTAGCTGTAGATGCTCGATGAGCACCATTTATGAGCCCTCGAACATCTTAAAGATTATCAACAATGGTTACAATCAAAGTGTACTTCCTAGAACCTTTAAAATAGGAGATTTGTTTCTCTCTAAAAACCAGAGAAATGTAAATGTGCCACCCGACTAGAGAGGAAAATTTAGTCCTAACTAGTTAGGCTCTTACATTGTGATCTTTGTATATGGATCAGGCACCTATGGATTATCATCTATGGATGGAACGCCTTAAAAAGGGCCTATTAATGCAATGCATCTTTGTCAATATTACGCATAGAGTTGTATGTGTCGTCTATGTGGTGTTCTCTCTATAGAAGGGCAGTAGCACTACATATGTTGACATTGTTCATTAACACATTATGAGAATTTTTATGTTATGAATGATCACATGCATGTGTGTGAGTGTATCCATTAGATCATCATTGTATTTAATCAACATACAACTATGTGTGTTTATTAAATCATATTAGCATCTAATATAAGCATACATCCACATGAGAATATAACATCCATAGCATAAAAGAACATACACATCCAGATAAACAATACCATGAGGTTAGAATTGATGTATCCATATATATATATATATGCAATGTATGTATCCAATGTCATGTACATGTATAGGGCCACTACTATAGAAAATGAGTGACTGTCGAATATATGTTTATACAAAAAGATCTAAAAGTATATATGAATGTATATGTATCTCGCTACAAAAAATTATATGCACAAAACTAATGATTAATCCCTAATCATTGTGGTGCATGACTCCCGAAGCCCTTTGGATCTAGTGGATGCTCTGGAAGTCATGGTAGAGGTTGGACAGTGGTCATGGAGTGTGAGCAATGCGAGTGAGATACGGACATGGCTACCCACATCCCTCTAATCTCCCCTTGAAGAGAAGATATTGTCAACTCTACCCCTTGCAACTAATCACGTAGTTGCTAAACAATTGTTGGGATCACAGCTGTCGTCTTCCTGCTAAGGTCATCGAGACAGCTTTGGAGGGTATCACACACCTGCTCGGCGGCATCAGCCCTCCTCACATATGTATCTCACTCAGTGAGCATCGTCTACAACTCCCCTAATAGCTAGTCACATTGCCCTTAGATAGTCATCAACTCTGTAGTGATCTAGACAATCTCTACACCCCATTCCTCATAAGCAGTCCGTAGGCGTGCAACTGGCTCAAAGCTGGGGGCATGATGTCCTGCAGATGTTGGTTGGTATGCCTTGAGAACTGATCCCTGAATCTACATAGTAGGGGAAACCTTTGAAATACACTAATCTATTAGCCCAATCCATCCCTGTGTGTCCTCTGCAACCACAGAGAAAGAAAAAGGTATTAGTATCACATGGCATGTATAGATACATATATCATAAAATTGAAAGTACAAAACATAAACAACGAATCATGTATACCTAGGTTCCCTAGCTGCCATGTCAGGTCAAAGTGAGGATTGGTGCTCAAACCCACACCACCAACCTTGGTGGCTGCTCCCAATGCTGCTAGTGTCATAGCTACAGAAGAAGAGGGTGGTGATGAAAACACAAGTGTAGCCAGTGGGGGATCCGACCTCCTCTGCTGCCTTGGCCTCGATACTATTGACTCCTCCTCCTATGGTGCCTCCTCCTCCCTGGCTTGTTGTCGGCCTCTCCTATCCTATAGTGGTTGGGAGGACAAGTCCTCCTGTGAACCAGGATCTCCTCTCGGAGCATCCTCATAGAACATAGGAGCAGGACAATGCCTCTCCCACCATCGCGTGTAGTCAACTACCACCCCAACATTTTCCACTGTTGATATAGGTAGAAAATCATGGTCAGGCTCATCATCATTAGAAGGGATGATATCTATAATAGTGGGACGAGGGCGATCCCCAAGCCTTTCCACACTCATGTGGGCCCTAGTGTATGTAGGCACATCTACCAGTATGATCTGTGGTCAGCCATGCTGCCACATGACTCGACTCCAGTAATAGGGTACTATAACAAAATCTCTCTAGCCGACCAAAAAGCAATCTCGTTGCAGGTTCCCCAAGTACCTATTATCATCCACAAATCTGAAATATTGATAGGGTCTCCACTAAACCCCATCTGTAGTAAGGGTTTCAAACTATAACCACAAAAACTGTAGGTCTCCAAACCTCCATTGGCCCATCATGTCATACCAGTGGACCATGGGGATCCAATATGGCTGTCATTGGGGAAAACCAACTGGTCAAGTGCACATGATGTGGGAAAAGGCCCACACCTACAAAATTGTACATGTTGTGAGGTTGTGGTACTCATAGTGTACATACCATCCAAGCTCTAGGTAGAGGTGCACGAGCATGTTGCACCCCCAGGAAAAAATGGTCTTTTGCTCCACCATCTCCCTAATCATATGGACAATGCCCTCATGTAGGTGTGAGCCTCGCCTATCTATCGCAATCTGAAAGGCAATAGTAATAAACCATGACTTGACAAATCAATGGTGTTGTGGTCCTCACATGGTCTTACCAGTTCATGTAGATATGACATGTGTTGTTGCCACTGTCAGTCCTCCCTATACAGTAGAGGACACCCTCTGATCACTCCCATGTTGATCGTGTATCATCGAGAGCCACCTGCCATCCGCGGATGGGTAGCCCGAGGATCTGATAGACGTCCTCGAGAGTAATGGTCATCTCTCCACATGGTAGTTGGAATGATGACATAGTGGTGTCCCACCACTCCATAAGAGTCATCAACATCTGCTTGTGATATCTCATCTCTGGGATGGTGAACACATGCCAGAGACCGAACCACTCTAAGAGTGTGACCTCATCCTTTGATAGGCAGTCCCTCTGCTCATGAACAAGCTAGAATGCTTGCCCTCTAGGATGCTCTTGAATCTTCGGGTACTCCTACCAAAAAGTAACAAAAAAATTGACTCAGAACATCAGCATTTTGCATCAAAAAAAGAAAAAATAATTAAGACTTATGCACGGCGTGCAGACGTCTATGCACCGCGCATACATCTCCTGATTGCCTCGAAGATGACAAGGCATCTTTGAGATGATAGTGTGCATATAAGACTACAGTGCTTGTTGAGGATGACAGCGCAATTTTTGGATGAGGGCACAAAAAAAAGATGCCTGCACACCTTGCCGGTGGGAAAATTCTAAAAAAATGCATAAAAAATCACAACAAACGAGAGTTTGCGGCCTACCTGGTCCACCTCGTGACCCTCGGCAATGTCCTGGCATAGCTGCTCCAGCCTTAGCTCCTCGTACTCTCTCCTGCTAGGCATTTTTCCTATTCTGTCACAAAAGTCAGCAATTTTCTCATGGTGAATAGTAAAATTGACCCTTCTAGGGGCCCACCTAGGTATATATAGGCCCCTCGGGGCCCATTTTTCCTAGGACTTGGGGCTCCCCTGTTTCTCCTAAATTTTCCCCACTAGGCTAGGGGAAAACTCAGGAGGAGGCATAAGGTCATCTCTTCATCATATTTTTCTTTTGAATCAAAGACTTTTTTCTTGATCATTCCTCTGTCTGTGGTAGCTTTCTTTTGATTTTTTGAGGCTGACCTAAAATTTGAGTTTTGCAGGTTAGAACCGTGAATAATTTTTGTGACTATTCTAATACTATTTGTTGAGCTCGGATGCTAGGGGCACCTTTAGTTTCGATTAGCTCAGCTATAGTAGCTACTATGGTCTCTCTCTATTGGCACACAAATCTATAAAATTTAAAACTTTGGATATAATTTTTCTTTTTCTACTTTAGTGAGGCTAATTTTTCCAAAATCTAGCCCACTAAAGTGGGGGAAAAATGTAATATAACATAATTGCTCCTAGGGGAAATTCCATATATTTGACATTTATGCCTAGCATTTATGGCACTTTGAGATATTAATGACAAAATCCCATGGGTCAAAATTTCATGATTCTGACTCCATGTGGACAAGTGGTTGAGCAATAGAAGCCTGGTGACACATTTTCTGAGAATATAGGCTTTGGATGAATGCGCGATGCGCAGACGTCTACACGGCGCGCTAGCCTCATGTCCATTTCCTGACTCCAAAACATAGAATCTGGAAGGTTACCCCTTGAAACACATGTTTTGGTGGTTACACTTTGAAAGTAATGGCTCTTTACTGCCCTTGCAAGCATTAAAACCTCTTTCTGCCTCTCATTTGAAGGTGGGAAGACATCACACTAGCTCTCTCTCCACTTGCTCCAACTTTAGACTTCCTCTTCTTTGATAGTAGTGCACTCATAGGTGAAGCCATGCCGAATTGAGGTCCTCCCAACAGTGGCAGTAGCTCTCATGCAAGCACTCAGCAGTGCGTATGTGTGCTCCGGAGAGGGCCTTGGCCCGTGGGTAACACTCTCTCTCTCTCACTTTCCTTTTACATTCATTTGTTTACAATTTTGTGGTGCGGGTTCTACTCTCGAGCGAGTATTGCTTTCACCATATGCTTATCATGGTGCGGGTTCTACTCTTGAATAGGTATTGCTTTCATCACATGCTTTGTTCACTTCTTTAGCATTCCTTTCCAACTTGGTTGTCTGTGGAGGTGGGAACACCAAAGTGAGGTCTAACTGAGGCAAGCCCCTACATAGCCACCCAAAAACTTTCTCCTTGTTATTTTGTGTGTAGGTCATGAAAAGGGGCTTGGAGTGAAGATTTGAACGTCCAAAGAAAGGTAAGCTTTCCCCCAGCATCTTTGCATTTACCTTAGTATTTGGTTTTCTAATTACTCCAACCATCTCGTATAGATTACTCCTGAGTCTAGAAGAAGAATTTGTTCTTGTTCATTGAGTTCCTGAGTTCTCTGTTATTCAGGACACCAAGGCATCTTTCAGATGATAGTGCACCGCACTGGCATCCTAGAACTACACTGACATCTTTTGGTGAAGAGCTCCCTCTTCTGAGATAAGAATCCTTTTATATTGCTCCTCAGGATCTTTGATAGTTTTTCATGGAAGCATAACTGAATCCCAGTTCTCTATTATTTCATTAATCTATTATTCTGAGGTGTATAAGGGCAGTTCGTTCCCTAGTGATCTCTCAAGAAAGGAGACACCCATGTGCATCAAATCCCTCTTATATCACAGAGACATTATGGCTAAATTCATTATAGAGGGAGGAATATGAGAAAATGAAATCTATTATACATACGCACAATGGTCTCTCTCTTGCATCGTATGGCTCTATAACTCTTTCCATCCTAGCAAGACCTAGGGCTATGGATACAACTTTCACTGTCATTCCAAAATCCAATCTATTCAAGGTGAATTTGGGCATCCCGTGGCTAGCTTCCTAGAACAAAATCACTTTTTTTATTCACAAAATTTTTTAAAGTTCTCTCACGAAGGTTTCATGCATGTTGTGCATGACACTAGATATCAGCCACTAGTATCTCGTGGGGGTTACTCTTTGGATCATTTTTGGCCCGCCTCGGTTGGTCTGCTCCCTCCTAGGATGGACTTATTTTATTGGAATTATGTAAAGTATAAAATCAAGGGAAAGGGATAGTCAAAAGTGATTCACCCAATAGTGTAACAACAAGCTTCCCCTTCCTCTCAAAAGGGATAGGAGAGACCTACCCATGTTCAGGGTCCTACCTCTACCTCCCTCCTTGAAGAGGAACTTTGGATTACTACTCTTGGTTTTTGCATAAGGAGTCTAATGGTGTCTGCTTGGAAAAAATATAAGATTTGAGTATTTGACCTTCTAATCTTACCCACGGGACCTTGACCTAGTGTGGATGGTAAGGGGAAGGGTCCCCATGGGGAGTTCTCTATGTCTCAACCTCCATGGCCTCCTACTGCTCCTCCCTTTAAGGCAATGAATGGGAAGAGGTCCACCACTAAGGTGTTAAAGTCATCTCCCCTCGCTATTGTTCCATCATCCTCTCAACCTCTCCCTCATGTTCTCATCCAGGAGTCTCTCCCTCCACCATAAATGGTTGTGATGAATACTTTGATGGTCGAATAGGATTCTTCCATCCCCTCTCAACCTCTAGCCTCTAGCTCCTAGAGTCATAGGAATCACCTTGCACATGAGCACAAGCATCAGAAAAAGGCTCTGGCCACTGAGTAGGCCACCCCACAAAAGATGGAAGAGGAGTTGGCAGCTCCTACTTTGGCACCTTTTGCTATGTCCTCCTCTTTTATCCTCTCTGCCTCAGTTCCTTCAGCTTCGGTTCTGCTTCCGGCTCCCACTACAAGCATAAATGATCCTCACTCGAAGAGGGTGCAAATTTTTATTTCTCCTTTGACTAAGCCACCCCTTCTGATGTCCCTTTCGGATATCCCACCATTTTCAAAACTCATGGACATGTCGAATACCTCAGTGGTGTTCACCATAGTTTTCTCTTCCTCCTTTGTGCCTTTTGCTTCATCCATGGGAATCTCTCATCCTTTGACAAAGCTGAAAAAGGAGGATCACCCTTCTAGTAATCGGGGTTGGAAGAAGGGTTTTCCTTCTTCAGAGGGTGGTTTTGTGCTGGCTTGTGTTGTCCTAGTCACGGAGGAAGCCCCAGTGTCCCTAGAGTTTGTCACTACTCTCTAGTCATTCGAGGATCCTAGCAATGAATCTCGGGCGCTTCCTCCCTTGCTGATTGAGTTAACACATAGCACTCCTATGAAGTGCATGTTTAATTCTATGGATAAGGTCCTAGCCCTATCAGCAATTTTCATGAAATCATTGTCTTTCACCCCACAAGAACTTAGCAAAGAAGACCTCGAGGAGCCTTCTTCCTTGGCTCTTCTCATAAGAGGGTCAGAGGGTTCTCTGCTTGATATTCCACCCTTGCAAGCTCATCTCCCCTTCCCTTACAATGATCTAGATTGGGAGAACGATGACCTCATGGTCAATGAGGACTAGGGGGCACCTCCTCTTTATCTATATATTAGAATATGTGTGTTTGTGTTCCCCTGTGCTTGTGTTATGTGTTCTTGGATGACCCTTGTCACCTGTAGGTGCTTTGATACAAGAGTGTTTTTATGTCATAAAAATTCTTCTATTTGTTACATCCTTCTTCCTTTGTTGTGTATTGATTTTCAATGATTGGGGAGAATGCAAAGTGTTGGGGGCATTTAGGCTTCCCATCCATATTGACCTAATTTTTTATTTTTATTTTGTCTTCTCGTGCCTTTCTTCATATGGTCCGATATAGTAGGGGGTTGATGATAGTTCATTTATATATTATTATACTCATTTATCTATATTTATGAGCAAATATGACCCCAAAATATCAAATCACCCCTGTTTCCCTTATTCATAATGTTATTGTCTCTTCTTGCATTTTTTCTCTCTCCTATTTCATGCTTGTTTCATGATGTTGTGGTGCTCATGGTTTTTCCCTCGTGTGTGCAACAACATTACCATGATTACATCTCATTATGTTTCATAGGCCACAATACCACTTTTTCATTCTTTATTTTCTCTCCTTAGGATGCCACGTACCTTTGTGTTTGGCATGCAGCATCCTAAGGGGGGGCTATCATGTTGCTTTTATTTTTAGAAAATGCATTTGATGGCCAATGAATCTTTTTTTGAAAATATTTCCAAAATATTTTTATAAAAAATAGCATTCCTCACCAAGGACTCCTAGCGGAATATTTTTCCTTCATCATGGGTTCGTAAAGAAAGAATTTGAAAAACTTTCCTCCAGGGAGGGAGCACCTTCTCTTGTGGGCAAACTTCTGACCTTCCCCTTGTGAGGGGACTTTCTTCCTTTCAAATTCCTTGAAGAAGTGAACATCTTTCAAAAGCATTCCTTGATGTTGAATTGATTTGCGAAAAACCCTCTTGCACTTTCAAACAAAGCCTCCCTTGAGTGGACCCCTTCCTTTTGAAGGGTTCCTGAGGGACCCCTTTGAAATCTCTTCCTTCAATTTTCAACTGTCTATGTGATTTTTTGCTTGCTTGTCTACCTGCATGGATGCTTTGTGTTTTCTAACATGTTGTCTATGAATTAATATGTTGCTTTGTTGCTACGCCTGTGAATCCACTTTCCAATACGACTATGTGGAGTCCCTCACATTGGGATTCCTTTTGGAGAGGGTACCTGAGGGAACCTTCTTTGCAAGTTTGAGGACCTGCGAAGCACTTGTGATGTAGGGGCATCCAGAAGTCTTCATAAAATTGAAGCAGTTGAAAGTGAAATTCAATTTAGCCATCAGCATGGCTAGCTCAGTATGTGGATGATTAGAGGTTGTGGATTAAAGGTTTTGTTGTTGAGGGTACCTAGTTTAACCATGTTAAGTTTTAGGGATCCACATGAAGGATCGATTGAGTTGTGAAGCTTTGTGTGTTGACAGTTGTTCAGTTGTTCCAATTGGTGTTCCTAAGGGAAGTTGATGTGATTCGTATACATGAAGTTGTTGTGGGAATTTCTATGGTGATTCATGAGGCATGTGGATGTTTCCAGATCATGTTTTGTTGGTCTACATTGATTTGTGTGCCCACGACTGGTAATTTTCTTTTGTGAGGTCATATTTACCTTGTTCTTCACTGACAAGGTATTGTGGCATGTTGTGGATCTTCGAGGAATAATATAGAAGGTGTTTGCATGATCAAGGATGTTGATTTGGGTCCTAGATTTGTTGTGGCTGACCTGGTTTGATTCACATTATAAGCTTTTATTATTTGGGGCTGACCTATCTGAGTTGGCACATTATATTTCTAGCCATTGTAATTGGGTCGATATGTTGAGGGTTGGATGATTCGCAGGTGATATAAATAGAAGCAAGAGGATTTGTTATGATAGGAAGAAGGAAGATAGATCGACAAGGTGCTCGATGGTGTGAAGAATGAAGCACGGTGATGAAGTATTATGATCGGAAAGAATCTCATAATAGAGTGTGTGGAGCAGGAAAGGAAGGTGATGAAAATTGTTGTTGTATGAATTATTTGTAATCCCTGGGCTGCGGCCTAGAATCTGTATGCTTGTAAGGAATTTGTAATGTGTTTTGAGATCTAATCTAATGTGGATGATCTTTGAAGGCTGGGTGTTTCCCTATTAGAGTTTTCCCAGGATAAATCTTGTGTCTGGTGTTCATGAAAGTCTTTTATCTTTTTGTGGATTAACTATTAAATTTCGTTGCATACCTGTGTGATCATGAATTGATAGTCTAGGCTGCGAGGTTGGATAGTCCTTAATTGGATCCTCCTACCTTGGCTACATCAAATGGTATTAGAGTTGGTTACGAGTCATATTGTGAATCTGTTGGAAGACTGTGTTGAAAGAAGTGTGAAACCCTAAAAGAGAGATCGAGGCAAGAAAGATTTGGTAAGCATTCAAATTTGGTTGTTTATCTGATTTGTTTCAATGGGGAAGAGTGGAAAGAGGATGAAGAAGGAAAATGAAACCCTTATCTATGAAAGGGACACTTTGGAGGAATAATTGTGTGAAATCAAGAAGTGTAATGCAGAATTAATGGAGAGGATGAAAGAACTAGGAGGAGACAAGTATGATGCTCTTGAAGAAGAACTAAAGAATGCCAAAAGGAGAAATGAAGAATTAGAAGCAAATTTGGATATGTTTGAGGATCTTCAAAAGGAATTTGTAGAAGGTTTCAAGTTGTTTAAGAGGTTGGAAAAGAGGAGCAAAGATCTGGAAGAAGGTCTAGAAGAATTAAAGAAGGAAAATAGAGACTTGAAGGAACATGCTAATCGATTGGGGAAGGAAAATGAAAGATTGAGATATAAACCTGAAGTGTGTGATGTTTCTTGTGATACTAATGATTTGTGTGATGTTGTAGAAGATAAAAAGGTGATGAAGCTTGCAATTGTTGGTGATGGTATTGGTTTCAAAATCATGCAGAGAATGAGATATGAAGGAAAAGGATTGGGAAAGTAGCAAGGAATCACAGAACCTATTGAACCAGTGATGAGATAAAAGATTGAAGGCCTTGGATATGATAGAGGTAAGGATGTTATTGCAAGTTTGAATCAAAGAAGAGAAGGTATATATTGTTCACATTATAATAGGCATGGACATGAAAAGGAATTGTGTTGGCATCTACAACCTTGTAAGCTATGTGGAATAAGGAATCATTTTGAGAATATGTGTTGGGATAAGATGAGAAGGAGAAAGCCTATGATAGGTTATGAGCAGATGGATTATGGGTGGATTGTTGGAGCAAAGTGGAAACATGTTGCTTGTATGCTTAGAAGATCGTACAGATGGAAGAACTCATATGTTGGAGGACAAGAGGAATCAAGATGCATAGAAAGAAGACCTTATGCAAAGCATAGAGGATTTTGGAGGAAGAAAGAATCAAGTGCTAAGTTTCATCAAGAATCTAATGAGAGAGAAGAAGTAAAGGATGTAGAAATATTTTGTGTAAATGAAGAGGAACTAGAACTAGTTTATACAGAGGAAGGGGAACCTTTGGAGATATTAGATTGCATATTGGAACCAGAAGAAGGAGAAGCATTGATCTTCTAGAGAAGGTTTATGTACCAGAGTGAAGTAAATGTGAATGATCTTGAGGAAACTTGTGGAGAAGGCTTGCTCAGATCACCAACCAATGAGGTAGTGCAAGGCTTGCAAGTAGATCATCAAACTGATTCAAAGAGGAGAACTTGAGGAAGTTTTGTAGGGTGTACTTGAACAGAATGCCAACCTTGAGGTAGTTGCAAGTACCTATAGATAGATTTTTTAACACATTTGAGGAAGCAATATTGGATTTGATATAGTATAGACCAAAGTGAAGAGGCTCACTTTTCAAATAACCATGAGAGTTTGATGCAGGGGCATCTGGAAGTCTTCAAAAAATTGAAGCAATTGATAGTGAAGTTCAGTTTATCCATCAGCATGGCTAGCTTAGTATGTGGATGATCAGAGGTTGTGGATTAAAGGGTTTGTTGTTTAGGGTACCTAGTTTAACCATGTTAAGTTTCAAGGATCTACATGAAGGATCAATCAAGTTGTGAAGATTTGTGTGCTGACAGTTGTTCAGTTGTTTTTGGTTGGTGTTCCTAAGGGAAGTTGATGTGATTCTCATATGTGGAGTTGCTGCAAATGTTTCTATGGTGATTTGTGAGGCTCATGGATGTTTCTAGATCATGTTTTGTTGGTCCACATTGATTTGTGTGCCCGTGATTGGTGATTTTCTTTTGTGAGGTCCTATTTACCTTGTTCTTGGCTGACAGGGTATTGTGACATGTTGTGGATCTTTGAGGAATAATCTAGAAGGTGTTTGCATGATCGAGGATGTTGATTTGAGTCATGGCTTTGTTGTGGCCAACCTGGGTTGATTCACATTGTAATTTTTTATTGTTTGGGGCTGACCTATATGAGTTGGCACGTTATATTTCTAGCCATTGTAATTGTGTCGACATGTTGAGGGTTGGATGATTCGCAGATGATATAAATAGAAGCGAGAGGATTTCTTATGATAGGTAGAAGGAAGATAGATTGACAAGGTGCTTGATGGTGTGAAGAATGAAGCATGATGATGAAGTATTCTAATCTAAAAGAATCTCAAAATAGAGTGTGTGGAGCAGGAAAAGAAGATGATGAAAATTGTTTTTGTATGAATTATTTGTAATCCCTAGGCTACGGCCTAGAATTTGTAAGCCTGTAAGGCATTTGTAATGTTTTTTGAGATCTAATATAATGTGGATGAGCTTTGAAGGCTGGGTTTTCCCTGTTAGGGTTTTCCCAGGATAAATCTTGTGTCTTGTGTTCATGAAATTCTTTTCTCTTTCTATGGATTAATTGTTAAATTTTGTTGCATACCTGTGTGATCACAAAGTTGATAGTCTAGCTGGTTGTAAGGTTGTACTATCCTTAATTGGATCCTCCTACCTTGGTTGCATCAACTTGCATCCTATGGGATTTTTCCATCATTGGTCTATAGGCCTTCAATGCACTTTGTTTGAACCTCCTCAGGAGAGAGTACCTATGGAGTTATTTTTCTCCCTTCTGCTTTCAATTTTTCCAGATTGTGGTCTGCTTCCTTGACAGTTTGGGTATACCTTTCTAAACTCTTTCGAACTACTTTACCAAACACTTGTTGGATGTTGTGGATATGGTTGCCAATATGTGGTTGTCATTGATGTCAACACTATTAGCATTTAAGTATTAAAAGGTTGTATAATGTTTGAGGATATTGAAAATTGTAAAAAGAAAGTATTCTAGGTTCCCAATAGAACTATGCAGGTCATGAAATAATCTTGTTTTGTACGTTGAGGATTAGCTGGTGTGGATTAAAGGGTTTATAGTTGAGTGTATCTAGATCATCTACTGATAGTTTTAGAGGTCTGCATGAATTTTTGATCTTGTTGTGGTCTGACAGTGTTTTTGTGGTCTCTGTCAGTGTTCCTGAATAAAGATTGTGTGATACTATTAGTCTCAGTGGTTGAGGATGCTTCTCTTCTATTTCTTGGTGTTCTCAGATGTCTCCAGATCATTCTCTATCTTTGTGGTATGTCCACATTATTCAGAGAGCTCGTGGTTGAAGATCTTTTCTTGCCCATGTTCGATTTTTTCTTGTTCTTGGCTAACATGTTGGTGGTAGCATGTTGTGGATCTTCGTGGTGAAATTAATTAAAATATTTTTCTGTTGGAGATGTTAATTTGGGTCTTCACTATGTTGTGGCCGACCTTGGTGGATTCGAATTAAAAATGTATTTGTCTGGGCCGACATTGAAAATATGTTTTATTTTCCTAGCCGACTAAGTTGTGATGAAATCTCATGAAACAGATATATATGTGTGATCATTTCATCAATATAGTGTGTGGAAAAAGTGCTCGGTGTGCTCCTATGTGTGAATATCATTCAATTGCAGAGTAGAGTGTGAGGAAGATTGAGTGAAGTGTGAAGAAGGTTTTCTAAGCTTAATTGGAACTGTAATCAGGCTTGTGCAGAAGCTATTTTCTCAGTTCATACCCTTGTATTTTAATCCTATTATGTATTGTTGGGTAGTGAGCCCCTTTTGTATTTGAGCAATGAGTTCTAGGCAGTGTCCCTGAATGCATGTGCATTCCCCTTATTATTTCTCATTATACTTTTAACAGGGTATAATCTTGTGGACTGACATCTACCGTGGTTTTTTCCCTTAACAGGATTTCCACACAAAAATCTTGGTGTTCTCTATCTCTCTAATGTGTTAATTGTTAGTGGTTAATTGTTTATTCATCAGATCTGAGATTAAGTTGAAAATTTTAAGTTTATCTCACAACTAATTCACCCCCCCTCTCAGTTGTGTGTCCTTGTTCTGCCAACAACACTCATTGACACTCATGTTCACTAAAGTGGGGGAAAAATGTATAGGATCGAACTTTCACCCCTCTCGCAAATTTCCCTTTTACAACCTCCACCTTAGAAAAATAAAATCTGACTAAGTAATTCCATTTCCTCATTTTGTACCCCATCCACTTGGCAGTTGTTTTTAGTGTTAGTGGAGGAATTTCTGTCGGGGATGCACATTCAGTGCACGAACATTTGCACAGTGCACTATTGTCCTGACAGGATTCTTGCCTCTAGAATCTTCAGAGGTGTTATGTTCTCCATTGGCGATGAAATGTAATGCCCCTGTGCCTTCCTACCAACCTTTCAATGGTTCTTTCCCTCCCTTTCATCTTCAAATGGCTATCTTTCTCATTCACTTCATCTCTTAAGCAATCTCTTGAGCTTCTACACACCAATTTGATCATCTTCATACATTTGAGCTACTTGTTGCACCACTAGCTTCACGTTTCCAACAATCACAACATCCTACGTATCTACTATAGAAGTTACAGCTTGGTGCCTAGTGAGGCTGCTTTTTGCGTTGTTGCGGCTACATCGACTCTACCATTGTTGTGGGCTTGTATTCCTCTCTCATTGGCCTTGAGTGCCTTTGGTCAAGGATGGTAATGCTTTTGTTTACTTTGTTGTTGGATTTGAATAGCTTTGTGTCTCTCATAGTATTCGGTTCCATTTCTATTCCAGCATCATTTTCTTTAGCATATTTCTATATCTCAATCTATTTGGTTGTCCGTAAAGGTGGAAACACCAAAGTGATGGTTTGACTGTGGCAAACCCCTATACAGTCCCAACATTTTTCCTCTCTTTGTTGTGTGTAGGTACATGTTTGTGTCAAGCTTGCTATCGAACTAGACTCCTCGTGAGTTAATCTTCATCACCTTTGCTATATGTCAATTCTACATCATCTTTCTAATTATTTTTTTCATTATGTTACTTATCATCTTAGTTAGTACTTTAAATTTCCTTTGCTAATCCATTAGTAGGTTTTTGTACCTTTTACTATAATTTTTCACTTTCTGGTCGTACAAATGGTAGTTCCCTAGTGAGATGCCAGTGCATCGCACTGTTGTCCCTGACCCACACTGTTGTCCTCTGGTAGAGAGTTGTCTGAGGTACATTTTGGGTTCCAGAAGCCTACTCATTTAGCCCCATCAAAACCTTTTGGTTAGTAGATTGAAAGAAGTACTTGAGAGTTCTCTTCATTCTCTATCCTCAACCTAAAACACCTGTGTGGTTGAGGTATATTAGGGAATCCTTCTTCCTTCAACTCTCTGTGACCTAGGGCCTTTGTGTGGTTGGTCCCCCTCCTCTACAAAATCAAATGCAGTCCAAGCTAAGAGATAAGCAAAACCTATTTCAAATTTTCACACATCCCTATGCTAGTACACACCATAAAAACTTTGCATAAGCAACTTAGAACACTAATTTGACCCAGCAAACACTCAACCCTTGAAATATTAATTTCTAGACCACAAGCGGTACCAAAAAAGCAAGTTAACATCCATGGATCATATTAAGAGCATAAAATGATATTCAAGAACATTCCCATGCCCTTCTTTCACATATTTATGCAACATTATGTTGGTGCAAGCAAATAGATATAGAACCAGTATCTATCACAAACCCAGATAACACAGTCTTGTGATATAACTTTGACAAATCAACTTGTGGTACACTTCAACAACTAAAACTTGAGGAGAGGTCATGGATAGACATTAGAAACACATCCTCCAAACCACAAGACCATTACAACAACTATAGATAAATGTAAAAAAAATCTTAGAATCTTCCATGACTACAATAGTTTAATCACAAATGTGGTTACTCAGGAAACTTCTATGATAACATCCAAGAACTGAAAAATGGAACACATATGTTGAATGCTTGACTTTTCCTAGCCTTCAAACTATAGGAACATATCTTCAAATGCAAAGGAATGTGAAACATTCTCTGGATCCTTTTCAAAGCACCTTCTTGAGCCACTAACTGTAAGAGATTCTTCTATGAAAATTACAGTAATAGAAAGTGAATACAATATTCATAGAATCATATACCTATTCATGAGTAGCATGAAATATCAACTCATGATATCCTTCCTGATTGTACCATATGCAACCAACTACACATTGTAACCTTGTTGACAATAGAGACCATCATTAGAAACCTCCATACTGATTGACATCAATGACAACACCTGCAACATCATCAATGACAAAACCTTCAACATACTTGCAACACCATCTTCATCTCAACAAATGAAGAATCAATAAAAAAAAAAAATTGTAGCCACTTTGACCTCCCCTAAGTATGCAACTTCTAATCACAAACTTAGCACAAATTTCACCTTTGAAGATATTCCACCTAAGGGATATACTACAATCTACAACAAGACAGTATTTGTTCAAGAAACAAGTTTATATTTTTTACTTATTGGAAGAGGTGTTAAATATACTACAAGTTACAAAACCACAAGTAATTAGAAATACTACAACCAAATTGGGACAACAAATCAAACAAATAATAGAATATATTGTATAGTAGATCCAAAACCAAGATAATATTATAAGAGAAAAAGTGATGGAGGAGATGAAGTGGTATATTGAGGAAATAAGAAATAAATGTGTCACTTCACACATTAAGTTGGAGTTAGAATTATGAAATAGAAAAAACATACAGTCAAGTGCAAACTCATTATACCAAATTCGTTTGGGTTGGCTAGTGGTAAAAATTATTGAAAGGATAGCTTGAAATTTTGAAAACCAAATCACGTAGCTGACATCAACATATGATGTTCAACAAGATCAAGATCTAAGCCAAAGATAATTCATGGAGACCCTTCATACTCAATACCATCATGTCTAAGACCAAAGCAAAGGAATAAGAGCACAAATAACAAAGCTAAGAGAAGTAGTCAATCTCTAACTTGTGCATATAACAACCTTGTTATCAAAAGAAAATAATATTACAATGTAAATACAAATATGAGAGACAATAGAAGGAGAATAAAATTTTCTCCCCATTAATGATTAAATAATGATCCGAAAAGAAGGAATTCTCCAATGTGAAAATACATACATTCGAATTTAGGGAATCTATAAGTAGTAGTCTTCTATAATTTTGATACAAATTTTTATTTAAATTAGTAGGATACAATCATGATTTATTGAGAACAAGACATCATTTCAAAGCAGGGACAATGTTAGGAGAATATAGCCCACAATAGAGAAACATTCACCCATTGTTAAGATATTGTGCTATCTTCCAAGATAAAAGATAAAGAGACACACCTCTTACTTATACTTGGGTATAAGTAAAGGTGCCATAAATATAAAGACGAGATGGAGATATAAGATATAGAAAGAAGGGATAACAAAGACAAAGTAAACAAGACAAAAAAATAGAATAAGAGAAGAACAACAAAAGGAAGATGATGAGAATATAGTCTAAAGAATTATATGTAATAGATAGGTGTTATAGTAGATGTAAATATGAATATAATAAAGTACTACAGTTAATTTTGTCTCATATAAATGTAATTTCTAGTTGACAGTAAATATATAGTAAATATATATTATACTGCAGATTGGTAGGGCTCATGTATAATGTATTATGATGTATGTTATGGGTGTTAATAACTTTAATTTATTATTTTTACATGTTATTTCCTACTATGAATTTATGTAATTTATCATGCTCACTTTCATTATTTTCTTATCTCTACAATTGGGGTATAAATACAACACTTCAAGTATTTAGACATAAAATCTCTAATCTACTCCTTTATTTTTCAACATGTTCCACCAATTCCCTTTCTCCTTCCTCAATCCTTCCATCAAAATTATTCATATTCCCTTCTTCAAAATCTATGTATTTCTTTTTCTCTATTTTGTAACAAGTTCATTGAGATACCACATCTACTTCCTCCATTCATTCAATCATTTTCCAAATAACCTACTTCTTTTGTGGTTTAGGTATTTCTATTTTACCATTTTGTCCTTATCTCTTTCACAAGTTATTTCCTTCATCTTTTGGACTACATTTTATAATTTTGTATTTCAATGTACCATATCTAAAATATTTTACAAAAATCTTCTCACAACATAGTCCAACTCTTGTTTTTTTCTCTCTCCTTATACTGAAGCTTTTACTCTCTTCTCTTATTGGTGTACCATGTATGTACAATGTGTATCATTTCATTGTGTTCCCTCAATACATAACATATCTTAATGTGTTATTCTATATGTCTATGTGGATTAGATGTGCTCCAAAATTGTATAGTGGTGCTCTAATCACCTTCATCAGCTAGATGTCTAGTATTGAGTAATATTGTTATTTATTTCCATGTTGTGATATTAGATATATGTGTATACCACCATCTTTCTACACTTAACACTAATGTGTCATTGAGATACTTCATTCTCTAATATTCTCTTTAAAATATTATTTCCATGTTTTCTAGGTATCCAAAAAGACTTCATACTCCTATTATGGAAAATCTTCTTCCTCTATAGTATTCTATGGTACCACTTTCATAATTATTCTAATCTTTGGTACCCTTATAATACTAAGGACTTTTCTTATCCTTCTCTCAAGATCATTTAGGATCCAATTTCTTTTTTGCATCTTTACAATATGGGTGAGTCACCAATTTCCACTAGTATTTCCCCTTCTAAATTAAGTTTACCCTTTCTATCAATCTTAGATATATTCCTTAATAAATATGGAACTCTAAATGTGGCTTCTATTCTACCTCCCTTTAATATCTCTTTTTTTTATTCCCCTTTCCATATCCATATATAGGGGTATATGTACTATGTTCCCTTCTCCTTAGAATATTATTTCTTCCTTTTGGGATTCAAAGATCCCATTACAATTGATAAACCATTCTAAGTTTATTAAAACACTAAAATCTTGCAATGGTCCTTTCATGTCAATGACCTCATATTCTAGTCTTCACTTTATCCCCAATAGATTCACTTCTACAAATTTATATGTTTATATCTTACTTCTAGAGGTTCTATTTACTAAAGCTATATCATAAGGGTTTTCATATAATATTGGTTTCCCAAGCTTCTTTGAATTCTTTTAGGGCATCATATTGATATATCAACAAAAAATTTAACCATTGGCCTTAGTTCAACAAAAATAGGATTTTTCCTCCATTTCATCACAAATTTCACCATATTTCTACCCTAATATTTCATGTTTTTTTTTTTCATTATTCTAGTATTTGGTAACCTACTTTAGTTTTTCTACTATGTTTTCAGCTTTTTTCTAATTTTTCTATTTCTTTTAATTTATTTGCCTCTTTTCCCAAAAAAATTATCCATGGGGTGGTCCTCCTCTCTTTTCTCATCTCTAATGGATTCCTATATCTTTCAATAATAATATTATAATTATCCTTTGTAGGGTAATCCTCTTCATCTAAATATTTTTTATTTTATTCTCTTATTATAGTCCCTCCCTAGGTGACCATTGTTGCTTTGTTATCCTTCTTTATATACAACTTTATATCCTTTTTCGTTGGCATTTCCTTAATCTCTTGGTACTCTTTTTTTCTATTTTTTTCTCCTTTGTTATGGAGGTCTCTTCAAACTCTTTATTATCCACATCAATCTACTAACATCATCTAGCATTGGGAGAATCTTTCCTTTGTATTTTCATAAGATCTTAGCCTCTCTTGCCACATTAGGCCCTAACTATTATTTAATTTTATTACTTTCCAGACCTTTCCCATTTCTATAGTATTGTGATGCTTTTAGATAGAATCATGGGAGGTATCATCATAGAATCCACAATCATTCATCACTTCTCCTTTGTACTTTTTAATAATGTCTTGTATCACTACACTTGCAACAAGTGACTTCTTCTCTTATTCTTTGACCTTGGTATGTCCCTTTCTCATGAACACCTCTATTGTTATTTTGGTACCCTAATCTCTAAGAATATTCTTATTGAGGCTATTTATCTTCTATTTGCAGAATGGTGCATAATTTAGATGTAAGATTTATTATTGTTGGCCTTATATATGGTCTCTTTACTTTGAGATAATCATGGTTTCCTAGTATTTTGGTTATAATTTTAGGATCCTCTCTTGATCAAAAATTAAATTGTTCTTCCTCATCACTATAATCCTTCTAGATAACTTGATTTTCCTTGTCTTGTATTGTTGGACTATATTTTGAGACATACTTGTCTCATTTTTCAAAAAACATACACCAAATTATATTAGGCCTACCCTTTGGTCTATCACAAAACTCTACACCTATTATCACAACACTTCTAGCTCCATCTATAACTACACATTCATTCTATATATTTCCTTCATTACCATAATTAGTGCACCAAATCTTATCTATATGTGGTGGCAATGATCCCTTGTAGCTATCTCCATTTGTTAGTATCTCTTGTTTAAGCCTTAACTACTCTAATTCCTCCTACAATTTCTATATTTCTAATTATCCATTTATTTATGTATTTCTCCTCTAGGGTTTTCCTCAATCCTTGAAGCCAAATCCATTGTTTTTATATATAAATTAAAATGCCTTCCATGGAATGTTTCCCTAATTATGAATAATAGTCCACAAGTAAACCTTCAAATATTTAATTTTTATAAGACATTCCTCAAGTTTTCTAGCAATTATCTTAAACCTTTGGTCATATTAATTTATATTTACATCTTTCATTTGAAATATATTATGCATTTTACTAACACTTCTAAATGGACTTCTGAAGATTGGAAGTTACTTAGGAACTCAATCTTTAATTCAGCCCATTCTTTGTTATGTAGAGGGTAGTCTTTCATATACCATTTCAATTCTTTATCCCTTAATCTTCCAACAAAATTATTTGGTTTTATTTGATTGTGGTTGCATGTGGTTGCATTAATGTATTCATCTCAAATTTTAATAGATTTTTTATTTGTGTGTATTCATGGCTATTGTTACTAGTTGTATTCTCTATTTATGGTTTTATGATGCTCAATTGAATGTCAAATCCTAGGCCTATTAATAGGAGAGAATAAAGGTTGTTGGTCATGTAAAATAATAGTTTCTCATCATTGAGTTAAGAAAGAAGGGGAGCGTGTTATGGGTAATCCCATTATTTCCATTTTTTGTTCTAGTAATATTGTCAATAAATAGTAGTTTTATTTAGAAAAGGTCATGGAGTTTTTAGAGAAATATTTATTATTGGGAATAGTTTTTTTATAGATGTAGTTTTATGAGGAAATAATGATGTCAAATATTCTCTTCTAATCCAATTGGGAGGCTTAATCTTATCATCAAGTTATGTACATGAACCTCCTACATGATTAGATTAACTGTGATATTTGAGTCTACTATTAGATACATTATCTTGGGTTTGTGAGATATTTTAAATTATGGAATGTGGTCTATTTTTTTATTCATATTGCTATTGAAATATTAATATTTTTTGTGTATAATTTCTAACGCTATAGTCAACACCTATAGTTGGTTTCAAGGTTTTAGTAAGAAAATATGGGACTAATGGTTGTGACTGCTTAGTATTCATGCCTCCTTCAAAATATGTTAATGGTTTATTAGGGAAATCTTATCACTTAAATAGGTAAATACTTAGGTTTTTTTGTTGTGAATTATCATCTTCCATCCTAATTATGTGTAAAAAAATTTGGTTAGTGAACCAGTTATCCCAAAGAATAACAAGTAAAGTTTGATATTACATATGATAACTATTTTTAGTGCTTGAAATTTTTGGGATAGTTGGACTCCTAGTCTTGTCTACAACTATTGATATTTTATGATATGAGGAAACTAGAAGAGAAATAGTTATGTTGAATTTGTCTAAGTTGTTGGTTATATTATTTGGCTTTAGTATGAAACTTTTTATTTTGAAGTAAAATAATACATAACAATTATGCATTTTTTTATGGTGATCAAAATGTATAAATGTTATGCATATTTATAATTGTTATTAATATGTATTGTTGTACATTATTGGTTGTCCTTTATGATTGTAATATACATTAGCTTGATAGCTTAGTTTATTTAATGACCAATGATGAGGTTAAGAACCTATGCATTAGACTGTAGTTGATTGAGATACTTGAGAATTAATTGAAACCTATTGATGAATGTTACTTTGTAAAAATAAATAGAATTTTTGTTTTAAGGGAAAGATAATATATTATAGAATGTGATAAATATATTAAATTTATACATCTTGACTAAACAAAAATATATAACCATTATATGTTTTTTATTAGATAAGCAACATTTATAGGGTGGTGTACCCATAACATAAAAGGCCATAAGGGAAATAGTTTAGATAACCAAGTTCAACAAGAAAAAAAAATAGATCAGAGATAGCACAATAACACAATTATATTTTTCTTTATGCCATCATACATAAAATATAAGGTATACATTGTTATAGACCCTTACATACTTTAATCTTAATTTAATATATTATTATTGACTATTTTCTAACATCTATCATTATTATTTAAGTTATTAAATGATTCCTATAATGTAGTCAAGATTTTTGCAAAGTGAATTGTTCAAATTCATTAGTAACTATGATAAACACTATAACTAGTAAACCATGCACATGTTGATGTTGATAAGAACTTAGACATATATATCAAGGAAGAAAATGAATCATGATATGTGCACAATTTTGTAATATGAGTGACTCATGAAATGCTAATGCTATGTATCAAGAAGGTAGTTGAGTATGCTTTGTTGCAAATGTATTATTTACTTTTATAACTCCCTTTCTCTCTCATGTCTCTCCCTCCCTCTATCTCCTACTCACCCTACCTAGATAACTCTCTCTCTCTCTCCCTACCTCTCCCTCTCTCTTTGTCCCTCCCTCCCTCTCTCTCTCTCTCCCATCCTACCTAGATAACTTCCTCTCTCTCTCTAGGTCTCCCTCCCTCTATCCCTCCCACCCCCCTCTCTCTCTTGGGAATCTCCCTCCCTCTATCCCTCCATACCTAAATATTTTTTTGTCTTTAAAGCGAGGACCCCTCCATGTTGGTTGCAATTAGAATGGTGATCAAGGAAAGGAAATTTGAGCCTGGATATACTCACGATGGAAGGATCATAAACATTTTCCTATCCTCATGATATAGATTTCAGTTTTGACAATAAACAACTATTTAGTTTGACAATTTGGTTAGAGAATAGATAAATAGTTAAGTTCTATTTTTCTTATAGAAAAATATCATAGTTAAAATTTAAAAAATAATTTGACATAATTTGTAATTTGGGAAGAACTATTAGGTCTAAATATCATAGTTCAAATATCGTAGTCTAAATCAATGAGAAATATCATAGTTCAAATTTGAAAAAGAATTTTTAACTTAGGAAGAACTACTAGGTGTAAATATTTATAATAAGTTCAAGGTAAATTATGTAGTTGTGATAGTTATTTAATTGGTTCCTCCTAAATATTTTTCACTTTGGTAGGATTTAAAAAAATAATGATCTCATATTTTAGGATTATTACACAAATCAACCATAAGGATGCACAATGTGAAGTAGGTAAATGAGTGACTAAAATGGAAAATGAAATATAGGAATGAAGATGTAAACAAGCATGGGAGTAAATGTGTCAATAAGGAAAAGAGGAAGAAGCTAATACCCTTCAAGTGGAAGAAAAATAAACATGTAACCAAATATAGAAAGTGAAATGAGCATAATAACATATAATAACAAATGCATAATAATAAAATGCCAAGGTATAAAAAGTAATAAGTAAATTTAAAAAGCAAGTAAACCAAGCTATAGATATATATATGCTATGGTGATTCTTATGTATCATTGAGAAAACTAGTGCCATTGAGATTTTCACCTTTGTTGAACCTGGGGTTCAACAATCTAAGAATACAATAGGAATGATCTCAAGTTGTGGGACCTTTTTGTTGATACCAAATCTCTAGAGAAGTTTGGTCCCTTTCTAAGCCTATATGCAAGTGTTGATCCAACCCAACATAATTTAAACTAAAATATAACCCTACTTGAGAATCAATTACAAGGGAAAAGAGAGAGGGAGAATGTAGAAAAGGAAGGGTGGTGATGCACCAATACCTAGTTGAGTTTCCTCCTTGCTCACAATAGCACAAGGAACCTATAAAAATTACCTAAACTCACATAGGTCTTGATTTGGTAGCTCTTACAAGTGTATATGAAGGTTAGGGTTTAACAATCACTAAGAGGGAAGAGAGAATCCATAGATAGTTCATGTAAATAGTTAGTACACAACATGCATCTCTCAAAAGCAACAAGATCATTCATGTATGGAGGTAATGTAATGCCCCACCAAGGAACCCCAAAGGACAACACTAACTATGCCACATTAATGGAACAATTTTCTTTTTAAAGTAAATAACAATGGATTGCATAACATATGATCTAAACCTAAGTCCTCTAAGGTTCCTCGACTATGCTACTCACATATCTATTAACTAGGATAACTAGAATCATTTCATTACTACCAAGATATCATGATTTATCTAACAAGCAAAGTTCTTTTTAAACCATCACATTAAAAGATTCTACATTATTTACTTCCATATCAAGTCATCCGATTAAAAATGATAAGGATCATTTCTAACTAATGTAACATATGAAAAATACATCATTTTACATTATCCATTACAAGAGAGTTCATCAACATCCATTGCATTGTTACAATATTTACAACAATGTTCCCCGAGAACATGTGGGAGGAATACATCTATATACAATAAGAGATACATTGATACACAATCCAATACATATAAATAAAAGATAGTACTCTCAAATTGGAATAGGTACTAGCTTCCACAACATCATGAGCAAATCCATGCACATGAACATACAGCAAGGGTACCCAATGGAAGAAAAGGCACCAACCTCCCGACCATGTGGAACCCTGAGGTCCACCCCCTGTGCTAGGAGATAACACAAGGTCCCACTACAAACAGCCAATCAAGAAGACAATAGGCTAACATAAACAAGGGCTATACATGACTCCAACATGACACTGCTAACAATACCAACATCCATACAACATAAGCATCACTTCCAGATGAATTCACACAATAGAAGGGGAAAACATAACCAGGGAAAATCTAGACTGCAATAGGGAAGAGTGTCATCGCATGGTCCTGACATGGGTTGTCCTGGCGATCTCTCACTAGACCCTGGCCCCCATCTATGGTTGTCTTAGTAAACCTCTCACTAGGTCTCAGCCCCATAGGGTGACACATGCGGAACCAACATTCCTTTCATGAGGACAAGGAAGTTGATCTTGCTAACCAGCCCTTCTCAACCCATCCTTAACCTAAATGAGCACTACAGGCATGGGTGAGGTATCTATTATCTTGTTTAATGTGAAATCTACCCATCCCCCTAATTCATTATTAAGGGTATCACTGGATTAAGAAACCCTCCAATGGGTTGTCCTAGACACCACTTTGGGTTTGGGCCCCCATTGAGAGCCACTCCCCCTTCTTTCAACTAGTAAACCCTACACATCAAGCAAGGTATTTACCATCTTGCATACTTAACATAATCACATGAATCTGAAAACCATGCAAGGCATTGACCCTCTTACACATATATCACAATCACATAATCTATACACAGTGCAAGGCATTAACCCTCTTGCACACAACTCAAACATAACCAAACACTTCCAAAATGAAGCAATCATAAAAACCATACATACAAAAATACTCCCTCCAAAGCCTCTGGAAGTCAACCTTAACAATTTTACACAATGACACCCATCAATAATAATCACAACACCTAATCCAAAGCCAAGACACAATAAAATAATCTCAACCATGAAGCCATTCACAAACTCATGCAATAAAACATACAATTTAACAATCTAATTACCCAAATATTTGTATTGCTTACAATAACTCCACAAAACACTCAATCAAATAACCCATAACATAATAATGCTCATAGAGCTAACATTTAGATTAACATCATGAGAGGCAGGCATGAATCTAGTCAACTTTCCTATCATAAGGATATAACAAATAATTGAGATAAAAATAACTTGAATCAAACCAAATTAAAGATTAAATATTATTTTAAGATTTAGATATTCCCTCTAACCAACTTCTACTTTTAAAACTTCAATAAGGAAATAAAAACATCAACATAAAAAGGAAATTCAAATATCTTTACAAGGCACTGTTGGCAGTTGGTCAGTTCTCCCCATGGGATTAGTGGCATGGCTTAACCACCTCCCATGGATCTGTTAACTCTCCCAGTTGTATCAGGAATTAATAGGTCGATCTTTTGGTGCAACGACAACTGTGTTTCCAACAATTGGTATCAGAGCCAAAGGTGTTAGGTTTGAATCCCCTCAGGTAACGCTGAGGGGGAGATTGTTGGTAGTTGGTCAGCACTCCCCATGGGATTAGTGACATGGCTTAACCACCTCCTGTGGATCCGTTAACTCTCACAGTTGTATCGGGCTTTAACAGGTCGATCTTTTGGTGCAACAGAAACTATGTTTCCAACAAGCACCTCCTTATTCAGTTGCATTTTATTAGTTCTTTCCTAGATAAGGTATTATTTCTTGATACAAGCATCGATAAGTAAAATTATCTTATTTAATTATCTAATAAATACTTTGATTTATATACACTAAGTCATTAATGATTTTCATTTCTTAGGAATATTATTGTAGGAGCTCACGTATGTATCTATGTACATATAAATATTTCAAATGTATTTTCATATATTCCCTATAATCAAATACTAACATAAGAGTGTGTTCCAAATATTCTTCATTCATACATGATTAATCATAATACATGAGAGGAAGGACATTAATATGCCTATCCTACAATACGGTATTTCATTTATTCATCTTTTTGTATGGTCTCCAATTGGATCAGGAAACTTAATAAGCATAGATTAATTTAAATCTAAATTTACATAGCCTTGTCTTAGTTGGTACCTATTGTTATTTCTCTAACTTAATAGCCAAGTGAATTCTTACTCTTCTTTCATATATGTATTTATAATTGGAATTCGCGTACACTTATATAAGAGAAACTTAAATAATTATCCATTATAAAAGAACCTTTCTCATAAGTCTTTCAAATTCATGAAGTAATAATAATTAAGCAAGTATTAACTAATTTTCATAGGGATCAAAATACACCTCCCAATTATTCATATTATCAGATGTGTTTCGTAAATAGCTCTTCAGAGCATGCCTGTTTAGCAACTCTAATAATCATCCATTTTCATAGTGTTGACTCACTTATCGTGATTATCAATGAATCATTCTATAAGAACTTAAAAATTCTAAGGCTAGGTTATTTACATTGAATAAATATACTAAAAATCATATTTGGATGTATATCTTTCATGGCATTGAGAATTCGAGAAAGGTGGGTGCATATTAAAAGTTACAATCTGGTGCAGGAGGACCCAAAACCATGAAATTGCAAAATGCATTATTTGAAGGTTGGTCTAGGAGTTAGTGGTAGAATTAATAATTTTGTGTTAAATAAGGTCCAATAAGACCACTTTTGATGTAATTATGATGGTCTTAGAGTTAGGTTGGTTCAAAGATGAAAAATTGCACAATGATGTACTTATTTTTAACAAATTGTCAAAATAGTGCAAAATTAAGCTATGTAAAGGGGCTTGGTAGTTGGTGGTTAGTTTTAGGCATTGAGGAGTTGGTTTTTGATGATAATATGTATTTAAATCCTCTTGGAGGCTTGAGAAGGTTGTTGAATCACTTTTGGAGAAGGGAAAATCAATAAAAGAACTATCTTTTGTTATTTCATGTGTTTCTTTGTAATTTATGCCTGTGTATGGGTCCGTACAGTAGGGTTATGGTTCTAAATGTTTTTAATTTTGTGTAAGATGGTTTTGGATCCCTTTTGAATCCATTCTTGAAGGATTTCATTGAATATAAGGCATTTTAAGGTCTAATTTCCGTTGACTAGTCTGAAACAGGGTGTTGGGGTTGTGACTTCAAAAATGCATTGAATAGGGCATTCCTCCTCTTGTACCTATTGTATCTAGGAGGAATGGACCTCTATATATTATTAATAGGTGAAGGAGTAGCCTTATATGTGTGTTAAAATAGTTTGAGCGAGTTCCATTATTGCCTTGGTAAAATTTTGAGTTTTAAGCCTTTGAATTAAGGCTAGAGCAGGTGATTTGATGAGTTTGAACTAATGAGGGTTAGAACTTAGTTGTTCCTATCTTTTTAAGTGTATTTTGATGTGTCTAAAAGGTTTGAGCATTTGGAAGTGGCTATATGTGAGAAGGAAGTTGAAACCCTAGTTGAAGGAGGGTGGAAAAGAGTGAAAATAGGTGATTTAACAAGGTAAGTGTGTGTTAATCTTGAGAGCAACATGAGGTAATATTGTTTTGAGAATGTGCAGGTAAATTGATGAAGTATTGAAGAGGTTTTAGGCTTGAGAGTGGTCGGGGCATGAGAGATCCAATAAGCCCTAGTTGGCATGGTGAAAAGAGAGGGTTTTGAAGAAATTAGCCATAGTTTGTGTTTACTGCCTTAAAAGTTGGGGAATCATATGTTTTGAGGGTAGTTCTAAGTCTATTTTTTGGTTTTGTGAGATTGTGAGGAGTTTGGAATAGTGGTCCTTTGTAAAAATGACCTAATTATGGTCTTGTAACAACGTATCAGTAGGAATTTCGTGGATGTGTTCCAAAGAAGTCATCATTGGTTTTCATATATGTTGTGTAACCTGGAAATGGGTATGTGAATCCATGTTTTTTTTAGGAGTGTTTTGGGAAGTTTGTACGATAAGTCCCTAAAATAGCGTAGGCAAGGCTACTAGGAGTTTGGACAGTCAACAAAGGAAGAATGCATGAATGAAGGTTCTAATGTGGTGTTAGTGTTTTTAATGGTGGGGTTGAGTTTCTTTGGCCATATTAATCTTGTTAGATGCCTAAAAAGATAAAGGAAAACGTTTGGGGTCAGATTTGCAAGTTTGTACAATATGTGCCTAGTTACATTATGAATGCTTGAATATGGTTGTTAGCCAAGTTGAGGAAATCATTGAGAAGTTTGACATCAAACCAGGGTGTCTCCCCTATGTCTGAATCAAAGTGGTATCAGAGCTAGCAAGTAGATCTATTGCAGGTTGAAAGTTGAAAAGTGGAAGAAGCCATTATGCAATCAATGAAGGAGGTTGAAGAAATCCAAGCAAGGCATGCAGAAATGAAGCAAAGACAATCCATATTCCAAACTAAATGTAATTGGAGAGGTAAGATATGTAAAGTAATGATTGGTTCAGGTTCCTTGGATAATGTTGTTTCAGAGGAAATGGTTGAAAAGTTACATTTGACAAGGATAATCCATGAATCGCCTTACAAGGTATATTGGGTAAATGATAGTTAGCATATTATGGTTAGTGAGCAAGAATTTGTAGATTTCCAGATTGGTCCTTATAAATATGTTGTACTATGTGATATTATTCCTATAAAAGATTGTCACATGATACTAGGTAGAGCTTGGCAATATGATAGGTTTGCTGTATATGATGGAAGACTTAATTTGTATAAAATTGAAAAGGATAGGAAAAGGTATACCTTGAGTTGTTTGTAGGATGAAGGGACACAAAGGAGGATAGGCATGTGTGGAAAAAGAGATATTTTAGAGAAAAAGGAACAAGGGGACAAGGAAGAAATAGAGGAGCATAACATAGATGCCATGGATAGAGTAAAGCACCATGAAGAAGCATTGAGGAACACAGAGCAGCTTAAAGACACAAGGGAAATAGAGAAAGTGAAGGTCAGAGGTGAAAATACCTTGAAGGAACGAGATGAGGATGGAGAATGTGATGAAAACAAAGGCAAGTTAGAGCTTCTGCAATTGCAAGAAAAGGAGGTCAAGATAGCAAAGAATAGATCAGGTATAGAGATTTGTGAAAAAGGAACACTTGGGACAAAGATCCCTCAAAGAGAAAAAGGTAAGAGTGTAGGAGAGTTGTCAATGGAGAGGAAAGAATGGCCTAGCAGGGTCATTGAGGAGGTATACTATCCACTGAAGGGACAAAGAGACAAAAAGCAGTGAGAGACTGATGACATAGGAGATGATTTGTAGCAGGTGTGTGTTGACAAAGAGGATGGAAGATCTAATGACAAAGAGATCTTAAAGATTAAGAATATGAAGAGAGAGTGGGTACAGTCAAGGAAGGTGATAGGATTATAGAAAGCCATGGAGGGCTTGAAGATGGTGAGAAGATCATCATTGGGGTAGTGATGTGTCCCTTAAGGGAAAATGCAAGTATTAGGAAGGCAAAGATTGCAAATACAATGAGTTACGAGACAAAAGGTACAGAGGAAATTAAGACAGTAAGTCTGATGCAAGTGAAGAAGAGTGGGAAACCTGAAAAATGTAGAGTTGGCAAAGGTCAAGAGTGAAGGACAAGTCAAGATAGAAGAGAATTTAGTGAGCCAAAGAGAATGCCTAGTGATTGAAGATGAGTTTGTGAAAGAGTGTGTAGGATGTGAAGAAGTTGTACTCACCTTGAATGGTGAAGAAGTTGAACAAAAATGGATGAGTGAGGTCTCAGTACTAAAAGAGACTAGAGTGGAAAAGTTAATAGTGGTTGGCCAAGGGAAGGCTAGAGAAAAAGAGTTTGAGAAGTCTCCAATTGTGATAGAGAAGAAAGCAAATGATATGGATTGGACAATGGATTGTCCTTGGTTTTCAGATTTGGTTGTGTGGCAGATGTATGCTACTGTGAAGATGGTTCTAAGCATGGGGCACCTAAGAAAGTTTGTGAAGAGAAGAGTTAGAAGGTAGAGAGTGAAAGGAGTCCTATGTTGCTTCCTTGTGTTTATGATTTTTTTGATGAAAGACAAACCCAAGGTTAAGATGAAAGGTGAAGAACATAGTGTGGTATTGAATAAACATGTTGAGCATGTTGAGAGTAGTCGGTTGAGGTGTGTAAGTACAGGTCTGAGAATGAAGATACAGGTTCAAGGAGATAATACACACAAAAGATTGATGAGCAAGGATAAAACTAATCCCAAGGTCAAAATGAAGCAAGTACAAGGACAAGTAAGAGCATCAAAGGTTGAAGATACAATTTTTGTTGTAGGTTCAAAGCATAAAGGCTTCCAAGGGACTTGGAAGAATTCTTAAGGGTGAATGGTGCAAGAGCACCCAAATCCATGAAATTGCAAAAATGCACTATTTGAAGGTTGGTCTAGGAGTTAGTGGTAAAATGAATCATTTTGTGTTAAATAAGGTCCAATAAGACCACTTTTGATGTAATTTGGAGGTTCTTGGAGTTAGGTTGGTTCAAAGATGAAAAATTGCACAATGATGTACTTATTTTTAAAAAATTGTCAAAATAGTACAAAATTAAGCTATGTAAAGGGGATTGGTAGTTGGTGGTCAGTTTTAGGAATTGGGGAGTTGGTTTTTGATGATAAATTGTATTTAAAGCCTCTTGGAGGTTTGATCAAGTTGTTGAATCACTTTTGGAGAAGGGAGAATCAATAAAAGAACTCGGTTTTCTATTATTTCATGTATTTCTTTGTAATTTTTGCCTATGTACGGGTCCATACAGTAGGGTTAGGGTTCTAAATTTTTTTATTTTGTTGTAATATGGTGTTGGATCCCTTTTGAATCCATTCTTGAAGGATTTCATTGAATATAAGGCATTTTAAGGTATGATTTCCCTTGACTGGTCTGAAACAAGGTGTTGGGGTTGTGAGTTCAAAAATGCACTGAACAAGCCATTCCTCCTCCTATACCTACTGTATCTAGGAGAAATGGACCTGTATAGATTAGGCATAGGTGTATGAGTGGCCTTATATGTGTGTTAAAAGAGTTTGAGCGAGTTCCATTGCTGCCCTAGTAAAATTCTAAGTTTTAAGCCTTTGAATTAAGGCTAGAGTAGGTGATTTGATGAGTTTGAAATAATGAGGGTTGGAACTTGGTTGTTCCTATGTTGTTAAGTTTATTTTGATGTGTCTAAAAGGTCTGAGATTTTGGAAGTGGTTAGATGTGAGAAGGAAGTGGAAACCCTAGTTGGAGGGTGGAAAAGAGTGAAAATAGGTGATTTAACAAGGAAAGTGTGTGTTAATATTGAGGGAAGCATGAGGTAATGTTGTTTTGAGCATGTGTAGGTAAATTGATGAAGGATTGAAGAGGTTTTAGGCTTGAGAGTGGTTGGGGAATGAGAGATCCAATAAGCCCTAATTAGCATGGTGAAAAGAGAGGGTTTTGAAGAAATCAGCCATAGTGTGTGTTTAGTGCCTTGAAAGTTGGGGAATCATATGTTTTGAGGGTAGTTCTAAGACTTTTTCTTAGTTTTGTGAGATTGTGAGGAGTTTGGAATATGGGCCCTTTGTAAAAATGACCTAGTTGTGGTCTTGTAACAATGTAGCTACAAGAATTTGGTGGATGTGTTCCAAAGAAGTCATCATTGGTTTTCATATATGTTGTGTAACTTGGAAATGGGTATGTGAATCCATGTTTTTTATAGGATTTTTTTGGGACGTTTGTACAATAAGTCCCTAAAATAGTGTAGGCAGGGTTACTAGGAGTTTGGACAGTCAACAAAGGAAGAATGCATAAATAAAGGTTCTAATGTGGTGTTAGTGTTTGTAATGATGGGGTTGAGTTTCTTTGGCCATCTTAATCTTGTTAGATGCCTAAAAAGATAAAGGAAAAGGTCTGGGGTCAGATTTTCAAGTTTGGACCATATGTGCCTAGTTACATTATGAATGCTTGAATGGGGTTGTTAGCCAGGTTGAGGAAATCATTGAGAAGTTTGAAATCAAACGAGGGTGTCTCCCCTATTTCTGCATCACAATTGACTACATAAGACACGTATGGTCCAAAATTATTTGTATAGTGAGATATACCATGACATTCTCATATAGATAAGTTATAAACATGATTTTAACATTTATGTTTTTACCCAGGTTTTGGAAGCCAAATTTATTCATGCCAGAGAGACCTCTCTTTTAGTTGGTCCAGGAATCTGAATAGTACACTTCTTATTCTCAAACCCTAACATGTTGAGGAACATTTTCCAGCACTTACAGCTAAGAGGAAATTA